>VZQC01013859.1:3014598-3136803 GCA_009823505.1 Rhizomys pruinosus
CCACGGCTCCCTACTTGCGGCAGAGGGTTGGCTGGTGGAAGATGCCTGCCAGCTTACTACTTCTACACCGCCGCACCAAGGTGCAGGCACTAGCACCGGCCCCCTCGGTTACCAGCACAAAAGAGACTGGACCGTCCCGCCCACGGTCCCCCTTATCCTCAGGCAGGGCAGCAGATGCCTCTGCCCAGGTGGTAACTTACTCTCGCCCGCACCAAGTTGCAGGGTTCTAGCACCGACCCCTCTGGGTCCCAGCACAAAAGAGACTAGGACCGTCTTGCCCACCAATGGGCCCCTACCTGCGGCCGATGGTGGTGGCAGAGGCCAGGATGCTTCTCCCTGCCCAGTTAACTTTTGACTCCCGCCAGCCACCAAGCGGCAGCCCACCCGCACCGGCCCCTCTGGTCCCAGAACAAAAGACACTAGGGACGTCCCCGCCCACGGCCCCCTACCTGCAGGGCCGACGGCAGCAGAAGATGAATCTGCCAAGGTAAATACTCACACCCCCGCACCAAGGTTGAAGGACACTACAACGGCCCCTAGGTCCAAGCACACAACAGAGGACTGGGACCGTCCCAAGCACAAGGCAACACACTAACTCAGGCAGGAGCGGGCGGGGCAGATTGCGAACAAGGTAAAAACTACTACCGAACCACACACAGGTTGCAGGCCAATAGAACGGCCATATGGCTCCCAGCACAAAAGAGACTGGAACGTTCCACACACGCGGCCCCCTACCTGCGGCAGAGGAGGCAGATTGCCTGCCCAGGTAACTACTCCAGGCCTTGAAGTTCTAACAAAAAAAAACTTGCTCCGATAAATTGTCTTTTTAAGGACCATTTTTAAAATTCTCTTTAACAACATGAATTGATATTTGGTTCAATTTAAATGGGATAATTTTTGAAAAAAACTGTTTTTCTGTTTTTTTACGTTTTCTTTAAGCCCAATCTCAATCTGTGTGTATGTGTGATTGAATGTGAGTTCCCGTTTTTAATTCATTATAATCCTACAGTTTTAAATCTATTTAGCTGACTATAAAAAAAAATAGATTCAATTCATTAGGAACCTGTTTTTTGCTTTATACCCCTTGTGTTAACAATTTTATTTTCCTTTATTTATTTATTTATTTATTTTATTTTTTTTTTGGTCTTTTTGATGACAGGGTCCTCCCTGTAGCCCTCGCTGTCCTGGAATCACTCTGTAGACCCGGCTGGCCTGAATCACAAAGATCCGCATGTCTTTGCCTCCCCAGTGCTAGGATATTATAAAGGCGGTGTGCCACTACCACCGGGGCCAGTGCTAACAATTTTTAATTGGGTTTATAGTATGTATATTATTCAGTTTAATGATAGATTATTGTTAATTATATTAGTAATTGTTATTGATATTTACAGTTAATGTTTATTGAATTATAATTATTAATCATAATTGATAAAATTAGTCTAATGGTAACTTGTTCATTGTTGTTGGCTTTTATTATTGGCAATTATTATTCATAATAATTTATTAATGATTGTTGTGACTCATAATAATTGGTTACTTTTACTACTTATTGATAATTAATAATAATTAATAATGGTTTAATTGTTGTGGTTATGAATAACTATTATTCTTCCAAAGTCCTATAAGCTAGGCCAAGATGGATCAGTCCAATACTACAAAAAACTTTGTCCTGTCTACTTTTTGGAATCCTCAATCTTAGATTTGTAAATAGCATAGGGACAGTTAGGCTTAGCAGAGGGCCAGCTTAGGAGTAATTAACAGAAGGGACAGGGTAGGGAAAGAATAGTAAAATTTAAAAGATTAAATTTTTTAATTCATTTAATAAATGGCAAATGGTTTGAAAATGGGCCTAAGAGGTGGTATATGGATCTCAGCTGTTTTTATGTGTTACTAGGACACTTTCTTCTAATTATGTAAAAAAGAACCCTCCTATAACAAATTATAACACATTTCCTGTTTTCCTCATTGGACAACAAACAAACAATATGCCTTTCTTCTCTTACAGGTCATCCTAACAAATCTTTCTTATGTATGTATGTATGTTGTGGGCGCGCACCGTGTGTTATGGATTGTGTTGTGTTACTTGTTTTCTAAGTAAATTTAATGTTAATAGCCATCGGATACATGTAAAGTAATAAATAAAAAAACACATTGCCTCTGAGTTGTGGATGTGGGCCCTTCCTTCTCAAGATGGGCAAATTTATATTAAACAGTCAAAACAATTCAATTTCTTTTTTTTTTTTAATTTTTTTATTTATTATTTTTATGTGTATGAATGTTTTTTTTTTTTTCATTTTTTTTCTGTATGTGTATGAATATACTGTCAGCATGCAGGTCTGTGCACCCGTGCTGTGCAACGCCGTCGAGGTCAGAAGAGGGTGTCGGATTCCCCTGGAACTGGAGTTCTCTTGGAATTGGAGTTTCAGACGGTTCTCGGCCACCATGTGGGTGCTGGGGATCGAAACCGGGTCCTCTGTAAGGCGGTCGGCGCTCTTAACCGCTAGGTCATCTCTCCAGCCCCAAAAACAATTCAATTTCAACAAAGTTTAAGGGTTATCTATTAAAAATTTTAAAATAATGGGTCTACTCTGCCACTTACTGGTTACACTCTTTCAACATCTAAAAGATACAACCAGGTTTTCATTGTATTAAAGTGATAATAAGTTTTGGGATATTTGGGAATAAAAAATAAAAGGTATAAAATTTAAAAATTTAAAAAATAAAATAAAATTGAATTCAAATTAACATCACTGCGGAATTCGCAGCTGCCATTTTTAAATTTTTTGCATGCATACAGGCTATGCTTGCATTTTGTTCAGATGACCAGTGGGTAGCTGGTGTTGAGGCCTGCATTTCATTTGGGTGACCAGTCGGTTTGGAAAAAGGCTCCCTTTGCGGACCACCAACCTGGGAAGCTGGTGTGAAATTCCTGTCCTGGGCTTGGGCAGGTGGAAAGTTATGGCCAAAAGTGGGAAATGTGTCTTGTTGTCCCAGGCTAAGGACCCAAGTAGGAAGTTACCTCTCCCGTCGGGTCACAGAAGTGACCAACTGACCTCTACGCAATGAGGCCAGTTCCCCACAATGTCCAAAAAGTGGGCACTGTGATTCTCTCTCCCCTTAGCAGGACTGCAATGCACCTGTTTGTGACAAAGGAAGCTTCCTAGAAGCTCCCACAAAAACAAACAAACAAAAAAACAAAAAATCAAGATGGTTATGATGGTAACAACATCTCATGGGGCATATCTAGCCAGTGTTTATTAACTGATGGGCATAAGAACTGTAAAAGAAAATTTTATTAAGAGCTAGATATTGAAAAATCTTTAAAGCAGGTTTTCATGCCAGGCCTGGAGAAGGCCAAGAGCTTGGAGGAAGATAGTTATTAAAATCCACTTTGTAAGGTTTGCAGTTTAAAATGGTAATGCATTTGAACTAATTGGGAATATAAAATGTTAATTGTTTTATTGTAATCTCTATTGAATTTCCAACAATAACTTTGGGGTTAAGGTACACAAATGGTCTCTATATTTTTCTGTGTTACACAGTATCACCTTGTAACATTTTTCCTTTACTTGTAGGACAATTTAAAGGAATTAAGTTTAAGTTCACTTCCCAATTAAGCATACAGTCAATGATAAATTGGGTAAATTTGATGAAAACTTACACCTTGGCTCCTGTTTATGGGTATGTGTAATACAACTTAGGCATCTATAGGTCAAAACATAAAAATTTCAAAAACAAAAAGAGGGAGGTGGTATAATATTCCTACTGTATTCCAAACCTTTTGATAAATTTTCAATTTTGAGGTCTTGAAACTAACAATAGGTGATTTGTATGTTCCCACAGGTAAAAACACCAACCTAAATGCCTGAAAATGTACAACTTTTGGCTGTGCAGGATGGACTGGGAAATGCCAGCAGAGAGGCTGACCCATCTGAACATTAAAGAAAAAGGAACCTCAGATTGCCTGAGTCACAGACACTGAGCATCTCTCTGAATTCTATTTCGGATAGCTGTTTATAATGTGGTCTAATGAAGTTTACCTTCCAAATGCTGAGAAACCTTCCTACCTCTTCCCTTTTATAGGAAAAAGAAAAATATGATGGTAATGAAGTCATTCCCTAACTGTAAATTAGAGCCAACTGATATAGTGGTAATTTCTTATAAAACGGGTATAATTACCTTCTTTAAGTGACCAATAGACATAGGAACTGTGAAAGGATAATTCTCTATTTAGAGCCAAATATATATACTTACCTGGCAGGGGAGATACCATGATCACGAAGGTGGTTTTCCCAGGGCGAGGCTTATCCATTGCACTCCGGATGTGCTGACCCCTGCGATTTCCCCAAATGTGGGAAACTCGACTGCATAATTTGTGGTAGTGGGGGACTGCGTTCGCGCTCTCCCCTGAAAAAAAAATAGAGCCAAATATAAAAAAGTCTTTATAAGCTGTGTAATTAAGCAAATATATATTAATGCAGGAGGGCTCTGATATCAGCAATGGATTATTCTGCCAAGGAGATGTTGGCTAGGGGATCCAAGCCCCCCAAATTATAAAGGCCTTTTCCTATAAAAATGGGATATCTGCAAGGAGAAAGGCAGTAAGTCCCTGTTGTTGAAGACCTGGTGTAAGCATGAAAAAATGTTTTGAGACATCGCTTGCTAATGTACAGTTGGCCTCTGAAATGCCAGAGAACGTTACCAAAGGCCACTAATGCAATAAAGCAAAATATTGGTCTCTTTGAGTCAAGCAAGACTCCTCTGTCAGTATCAGCTACACCTCAACTGCCTGGAGATACTGTGCAACAGTGGCAGCCATGTGTCTATATATATATCTCAGATCTAATTGGCTATTATCTCTCTCCTTGGAGGAATAATTCAAGGCTGATGCCACAAGCTTACATCCTCTAGTGGTTAGGAGATGATATAAGCCACAATAAGAACTTGTCACCCTTTATAGAGAAAGCACAGTTTGTGGATTAGCATACTATCCAAGCATCTGTGTCTATGCTCACAGCTTAGCTTGCCATAATAGTTAGTACTGTTTAAATGCCTGTTTAAATGCCTGTACATCTAATTGCTTGTGCTTTTTTAGTAGGATTAAAAAGATATCCTGGATAAGCTGTCAACCCCTGAAGGGAAACAACCTGAACAGTGCAAAATGACATCTCCAGAGAAAATAGACTGCTTTGCTTCTCACCCACTTGTGCCCCTTTCCCAAATCCTAGGGAACAACTTGTGGAAGAGGAGGCATGGTAGAATGTAAGGGCTGTGGAGAGATTGGGGTGAATTGTGAGACTATAGCAATATAGGCTGGACTCTTATTTGATCAACATGCTTGTGCATACAAGCTTCTCCAATTGGACTATGGGAACCTTGGGTTGTTCAAAATATGGACATAGATACTTGCTAATTGGTTTTACATGAATGTTACTTACATTCATTGCTTATGCTTGACAGTCAGCTTACTTCATGGTTGGGACTTTTGGATATTAACTGGCCTTAGTGTGAAAATAAAGTTTCAGGTCTGACCTGCCCCCACTGCCTAGCCCTCAAAACAGGCTTGAGCAGCTGGCTATTCAAAACTCAGGTTACTTTGGGTTGTTAGCCTCACCCATGGGCTCCCCTGACTCTCAGAAAAATTAAAAAAATAAAATTAAAAGGGTGAGATGTGGGAAAACTTAGTTAAGATGGGTTGGATTCTAAGCTAGTGGTACCTCCCTGGCCACACCCATGGGGTGGGGTATAGTGATGAAAAGATTTAGCATTCAGCCCTGAGAATTGAGTCATGATGGATATTTAAGCAGACATGTTGGAATAAAATCTCTCTCTGCATTTGAACCTCAACCTGCATACACGTGGTGTGCTTTCCTGTGCGGGCTTTCCACATGGGTTGTCCTAGGCTTAAGTGGGCCTTGCCACAAATCTCGGTGGCGACACCACAATACTCATAACTTATTACTTATTAAAAAATAAAAATAAAAAACTGGAAAAAACCAAAAAGCAAAAAAAAATTAATTAATTACATTTCAATCCCTTTTGTAATACTAGGAACTGAACCAAGTGCCTCACATGGTAGGAAAGAACTGCACCAATGAGCCATGTTCTCATACACACCTGAGCTGTGGGCTACATTCTGAAGCTTAAATAATCTTTTTTTTTTGAGACAGGCTTCCACTGTTACCCATGCTGACCTCAAAATTGTGATTCTTTTTCCTTTGCCTCCAGAGTAGCTGAGATAATGGCCACTTTCCCACATCTAGCTAGTGTCTATCCTTTGAAAGCCAGAATGAGGTCATTAAGCAGAATGGGTGCCCTGGAGAAAACTACGAACAATTACCTTTCGGTTTCCTTTAATCTTTCTGTTACTTGCTCCATGACATCCTTCTAGAACCTGGAGACTAACATGCTTATAAATATCTCAGGCCTTCCCTTTAAAAAAAAATTAAAGCACAGGTTCAGCTAGATCCTCTTGAAGACCTGCAAAGTGAACACAGTGGATGTCTAACTGTATGTGCAGGGATTGCTTGCCTTTTAAAATTGAACAAGTGCCAGCCTGTTCTACATAGTGAGTTCCAGGATAGTTGGGGCTACAGGGAGATACTGTCTCAAAAGAAGACAAACAAAGAACAATGAAAAAACCCAAAATAAAAACCAAATAAAATTGAAAATTATTTAATTCAAAGAAGAGAATTTAGTCAGGGAATATTCAGAATAAATAATGAGCTAACCCAGTTAGCCTTTTTCCTTTCCTTATTTTGGCTGGGAATTGCTGGGCGAATTTCCCAGGAGCAAGAGTGAGAAGCCAGTCAAGAAAAATAGATTCTGCAGGAGAGAGAGAGCACCTGGGCAATCAAGAAGAAAGCCGCTCCTCCTTGGCCCATCTGGTTAGCTAATGCTGAGTGAAGGATTGCCCCCAAATGTGGCCTTTTAGAGCCATAATTCTATTGGCTCACACTGCTGTGGGAGAGGACTGGGCAGGGTTTAGCTGACCAGTCCTCTGTTTGTCTTGGCCTTGGCTGGTGTCATTCACTGGGAGGTTTTACAGGATAGAAGCTCCAAGCAAGCTTTCCTCATGTATATGTATGGAGGGCCCACGAGGTACACCTGGTTTCCTGTATGCTGGTTGTGCTTCTTACTACAGGTGTACTTCCTGCAGAGAACATTCTAAACAAGAGCCACATCCATGGATCCCCAAAAGTTCAGCCTTGGAAGTTACAGTCACTTTTGTCACAACCTACGTACAGTCTGACAAGATCAGTTTTGATGTAAGGAGAGCGGAAACAAACTCTTTTAAAAAACGTTTATGTGTTTGAGTTAATGAGTTAAATGGGTTAATGAGTATTTTGAGTGTTTTGCATGTATACACGTAAGTGTACCACGTGTGTGCAGTGCCTAGGGAAGCCATGAGAGGGCGTCAGATCCCCTGGAACTTGAGTTACTGAAGTTTATTTTAGTAACTGCTGTATAGGCGGTGGGAACTGAACCTGTGTGCTCTGTAAGAACAGCCAGTGTTTTTGACTGCAGAGCCATCTCTCCAGCTCTCAGGCTTTATCTCTTGATGAGGCACGGGAAGATTTTGTAAATGCCTAAGGTTAGCACCCAAGGAGCCATGTGACCTTCTAGCTCTGTGTCTTTGGACTATGCAAACAGCAGTTTCCCAATAGAGAGCAGGTTTGCGGGGAGAGTGTAGAGTGAGGTGTTCTTCAGTGTCCCTTAAATCATAACCCGATGACAGTCACTGTGCACCTTGGTAATGGATTGCTTAAATCATGTCACATGTGTAAAAGGATTTGTTAAATAAAAATGAAAACAAGAGTTAATCAAATTGTTTCTGACGAGACCAAGACAGTTCCACATCATCAAGCTGAAACTACACTGTTCATCTAACCTGAGAGAATAGGATTAGAGAGATAGTGACCAGGTTTCTCAAGCAAACCAGTGTCAATTGGCATGGTTATGAAGTCCCCTTCTTCAAAAACAAACAAACAAACAAATAAACAAACTGCTGAATAGCTTCAGTTGTCAACATGACACACCTGATACAGGGAACTTCAACTAAGAGTTTTCTCCATCAACTTAGCCTGTGGCCAAGTCTTGAATGTTGAGTGAAGTGGGAGGGCCCAAGTGATCCTGGGTTATATAAGAAAGCAGGGAAATAAGCCACTAAGAAGTATTCCCCCATGGTCTGTACTTCAGTGCCTGCCTCCAGGTTCATGTCATGGATTCTTGCCCTAACCTCCCTCTGTGATGAACTGTGACCCGGGAGATATGAGATAAAACAAACCCTTTCCTGCCCGAGTTCATTTTTTGGTTGGTGGGGTTTTTTTTTTGTTTGTTTGTTTTTGTTTTTGTTTTGTTTTGTTTTGTTTTGTTTTTGGTCTTTTTGAGACAGAGTTTGCCTATAGTCCCAGCTGTGCTGGAACTCACTATGTAGACCAGGCTGGTCTTGAACTCAGAGATCCATCTGCCTCTACCTTCTGAGTGCTGGGATTAAAGGTAGGTGCCACTCTGCCTGGCTAGTCAGTGTTTTGTCACAGCAATAGAAAATAACTAGGACACAAACAAATAAACAAACAAGCAAACAGGCTTAGAATAGCCTGAAGTTAACTAATCAGTTATTTTCCTCTATTACATCTGTTGGTCTTTCTCTTACAGGGAAACTATCTTGGAAATGACTGATCTATTAGACTTTTTACATTTATTTAGTTAGCTATTTGTGTATGTGCATTTTACAGTTCATGTGTGGAGGTTCAGAAGACAACTTCTAGCAGTCAGTCTCCTTCTACATGTGGGGATTGAACTCAGGTCTTCAAAGCTGCACAAAACTTGAGCCATCTTGGCAGCCCATTAAACTTGTTTGAATCAGCTTGACAATGGAGTTTCCTCTGCTTTTTGTGCCACTAATCCTGTATGTGCTTGTTAACCAGTTTTTCATCTTCCTGCCTTTGCCTTATAAGGAAACTAGCTTGAAATGACCAGTCCATAGTTTTTTCCTCTTTTTGTTTTTTTTAAGACAGGATATGGCTTATCTTCAGATGACTTTTAGCTTGGTATGTAGCCAAGGACGAATGTGAATTTCTGATCCTCCTGCCTCTACCTCCTGAGTTCTGGGATTGCAGGAGTGCCCCACCACCTCCAGGTTATGACAAATCTACTGTGTGTTCTCTTTTTTTGCTTTCTTCACCCTTTTCTGTTTATGAAGCCAGACTTCTCTGCTCAGCCCATGAGAACATTTACACTACTTTATGGAAAGAACTGTCAAATTGCAGAATCACAAATAAAGCCAGTAATACTAAGATTATCTGAAAAACCATAGGGAAATGTATTATTTCATAAGCTTACTGCCTTTAATTCTAGCACTTGGGAGGCAGAGGCAGGTGGATCTTTGTGACTTCAAGGCCAGCCTGGTCTACAGAGTGAGTTCCAGGACAGCTGGGGCTACAGGGAGACCCTGTCTCGAAAAGAATATATATATATATATAGATATATATATATATATATATATATATATATATATATATAATGTATGGGGCTGGAGAGATGACTCAGTGGTTAAGAGCACCGGAGGCTCTTGCAGAGGACCTGGGTTCAAATCCCAGTACCCATATGGTAGCTAACAACTGTCCCAACTCCAGTTCTAGGGGATCCAATGCCCTCTTCTGACCACTAATGCATGACATGGGTGCACTTACATACCTGCAGGCAATACAGTCATAAACATAAAATAAAAACAATAAAAATTTTAAAAACCATTAAAAAACTACAAATGTAATATTTATTGTGGTGTGTGTACAGATGAAGTCTATCTAGTAAAAATCTTGGTGCCAGGCAAGGGAAACCTCCCTTCACGTTGTTGGTCAGAGTAGTCAAAGAGATTCTTAAAATAATATAGGCAATTGCCACAGCCCTTAATTTCCACCAGATCTTGAAGGTAAGGCCCCATTGATACACTATATGCTTTGGGCATAGGACTTGGAGCAATTGAGGTGGTGCTGACCTAGAAGCCTCTTCCCTAAAGACTATCTCTCATAGTATCAGATGGTGCTATGCAAGCTGCCAAGAGAAAAAAAAAAAAAAGAAAGCGATGTTTCTACACAGCAGTAAAGCCCATAAACCATGATGGCAGCTCAGCAATTATCTCTGTTGGTTCAATAGTAGAACTTTTAGTGACTAGCTGTCTAATTGGACTTAAGGCCTGCTTACTAGAAGGTAATCCATGCCTGCTACTGTAAACATAGCCAAGTCCATATGGTTGGAGAGGTACTAGACTCTGGAAAAGAACCTGTTACTGCCACTTTCCTAAACCAGTATAATTTCTCACTATAGCCTAAACACTTCTCTTTCTCTCTCTCTTTTTTTTTTTTGGCTTTTTGAGACAATGTTTCCCTGTAGCCCCAGCTGTCCTGGAATTCACTCTGTAGACCAGGCTGGCCTTGACCTCACAGAGATCCACCTGTCTCTGCCTCCCAAGTGCTAGGATTAAAGGTTTGCACCACCACACCTGGCTAGAAAGCACTCTTAAATACAAAGAAATACCTGGGCTGGAGAGATGGCTCACTGGTTAAGAGCACTGACTGCTCTTGGAGAGGACCCTAGTTCGAATCCCAGCACCCACATGGCGGCTAAGAACCATCTTAGGCTGGGCGTGGTGGCGCATGCCTTTAATCCCAGCACTTTTGAAGCAGAGACAGGCAGATCTCTGTGAGTTCAAGGCCAGCCTGGTCTACATAGTGAGCTCCAGGCTAGCTGGGACTAAAGGGAGACACTGTCTCAAAAATACAAAAAAAAAATCTCAAAATGTAATAATGGGAGATCATTAATAGAGTGATCATCAAACAAGAAGCTTAAATAAATTGTGGAGTTAACTTGCAGGGTCCATCAAATTGACTTGAGATATCTATAGAATAATATTATACCTAGCAGTTATGGAAAGCATATTTTTTTTAGTAACTCATGAAACAGTCTCCAGAATACATCAGATTTAGGGCACAAAGCAAGACTTTTTTTTTTTTAAAGATTTTATTTTTATTTTATGTGTATGAGTGTTTTGCCTGCATGTGTGTAAGTGCAGCACAGGTACGCAGTGCCCATGAAGGCCAAAAATGGGTGTCAAATCCTCTAGACCTAGATGGTTATTATTAGGTTATAAAAAGGAGGTGCACCCCCAGATAAAAAGGCACATGAGGCTTAAGTCACACCAGGAACATGCTTTACTTCCATGTGAGATTACCAGCAAGGGCCACCTGCAGACAGGTGTTGGAACAGAGCAGCAAGGCAGATAGAGAGAGAAATACTTCTCTTTATACCCATAGAAAAATGTACCTGTCACCACTCACCAAAGAAGCTTCTTTTTGCAACATACGGAAACTATTACAAAGTTTCACAACAGATCAAAATGTAGAGATTAAGGGACAGTGTGGTGCCTAGCCAAATTGATACATATGCAATGCAAGCTCTAGACCCCAAGGTTCAGGGAACATCTTGGAAGAGGGAGCAGAAAGATTATAAAACCAGAGGACAAGAAAAGCTTCTGCTAAACAATGTATTTTAGATGTGACAGGGAAGCTGCACTCAGGAAATTATCTCTATATGGGTGCTTAAACAAGACCTGCGTAATGATGACATTTGACACACAAAGGCGAATGAATGGGGGAAATTTCACAGGGCTCCATCCCTAAAGGATGGATGCTGAGGGAGGGGGAATCCGACTTCTCCAGAGACTAGCTCCATGATATGTTATCTAATCCCAAGTGGTCAGCCCTAAACACGACTAAATGGACTCGGTCCATTTTATATATACATATATATGTGTCTGTGTTTATAAATATATGCATGAATATGTAACAATAATAATCAAAGGGGACAGGAAATTGAGAGAGAAAGTTGGGGGATATGGGAGGAGTTGGGGGAAGAAAGGGAAGGGTGAAAATGACATAAATACAGTACTCACGTAGGAAATTCTCCAAAAAAAAGAAAAGAAAAGAAAATACAAGACAATTGGAAAAAAGAATGCAAATGATTGTAATGTTCTAGTTTGACTTGGCTGAGACTTTTCAAATCCTATAAGGCCCCAGGTATGAACTAAAGCCCCATCAAAAGCCACACCTATGCTGAAGATTCTTCAGAGTGATAAGAACTCTGGAGTTGGAATGGTGCAGCTCATGAGCCCAAGTTACCTTGGGCTGTCTTTGCTTCTTTCATAGTTATTCATCTCCTGCATCTGCATCTGACCTAACATGTCTTTAACTATCATTTAAAACCTTTGGCATGTATTAACTAAATTGCTAGCAGACCATTAGTTTATGAAACCTAAAGCAGAGATTTCAGGACTTTGCTGTAACGTGCATCTCTAATGTCCCACCAGTATAGTTGGTAAAACATTGATTTATGACTTTGCTTTGCTTCGTGACTATCAGAATCTCATGTAATGATTTCCACAGTGGAACATGTCCATTGGGGCAACCCAAATCTATGTTCCATGCTTGCTCGTATTTGGCTTAAAATAAATGATGTCTTATTCCCTTCAGAGCAAGAGCTATGCTGTATCAACACAGGTTACAGCAGTGAGGGTTGTCTGTGGATACTTAGAAGAACATGGGTCACATTATTGGGGTATCACAAATGTGTGCCTAAAATATCAATAGAAGTAATCAAGAAATTGGCATTAGTTACAAAAATGAATTCTACTTTCCCAGGTTAGGCAATGATTCATTTACGAAATATGTATCAAGAGCCGGGTGTGGTGGCACACGCCTTTAATCCCAGCACTTGGGAGGCAGAGGCAGGCGGATCTTTGTGAGTTCAAGGCCAGCCTGGTCTACAGAGTGAGTTCCAGGACAGCTGGGGCTACAGGGAGACCCTGTCTCGAAAAGACCAAAAAAAAAAAAAAAAAAAAAAAAAAAAAAAAAAAAAAAAAAAAAAAAAAAAAAAAAAAAAAAAAAAAAAAAAAAAAAAAAAAAAGAAATATGTATCAAGAATTTGCATGTGGTTAGCCTTGGGAATTCAGTATTTAATTCTAGATTCTTGGGAAGTTGAGGCAGGCAAATTAAATTTCAAGGCCTAGCTGGGCTACAGAATAAGTTCAAAGTTAGCTTGTGTTTGTTAGAGCCTGCCCCACCCCAAATAAACAAAAGTAACTCGAGGGTTGGGGATGAAGCTCTGTATTCGTGCACTTGCCATTTAGATTGTATCCAAAGTACTGCACACCTGAGCATGTTCACACACACACAGCGCGTGTGCACATAGCTCCCCCCATACATACCCATACACACACATGTGAGAATGACTTTTGTAAATGGACATTATCTCGACTAATCATTTTTAATTAACCTCACCCAAACCATGTGTGTGTCTTGTGATCTAGGTACCTATCCTGTTCCCTTGGCAACTTCAGTTTGGTACGCTACACAAAGAGATAATGAATGTATGAATGTGGGTATGCTTGCACATTAACGTATCAAAGCACTGAAAAGTGATGCACACATCTTCATTGCGCACAGTGGAGATTGGAAAGGATGTGTGACCTTGGGTGAATGAGGTATTTCAGAACTCAAGCTGAAAAGGCTGGATGGTCTGCTAAGGTTATGGTGAAGCTTGAGCTGGAGAGCTGGCACTACCATTAAAGGCTGAGGCTCACTACCAAAAAGACAAGATTAGGGTGGGGCCAAGTTTGTACTTCCCCAACTGAAGTGGGAGCAGCCATTTTGAATAAAATTATGGGTAGGACTGAATTCAAGAACACAGTTCCAGAAACAGTTCCAGAGACAATTCCAGGGGACAAACAGTTCCAAGAGACATATAGGGAAACAAGTATCCTCCCAGTTCAGGCCTACTCTTAAAAACTAAGTTTAAGAGTTAGGCTATTTTTTCAGTTCATTATAATGTTGGTGCAGAAACCACACATACACACACACACATATATACACATATCACACAAACATACATGCCTTGCATACACATATACACACATACACATGCACATGCATATTCATACACCTGCACAAAACATGCACACAGGTAAACACATATACACATTTACACACATACATAGACACATACACATATATACTTTTACAAACATACACACACATACACATGTACATACATACACATATGCACATATACATGAGTTCACAGTGTTCTAGGAACTTTACTATTATTTTCGTAGCAAACCTTTCTGTATTTCAAGGTCACTATTGTTGTGCTTAGTGTGGGTTTCCAAAGCACTTTGTACATGGGTTACACATGCTGAAAGACTATTTTCAGCAATATAGTTTCTTCTTCTATCATAACATTATTGAAGTTGCTGGAACTTGGAAATATTTTGAAAGTTACTTCCAGTGAAATGTTGTTCCAAATGAAAGTATGTCTCCAACTACATAAGTGGGAAACATGTCTCTATTAGGGGCAATGGAAACCATCCCATGTCGTATGATACTTGAATTCTTAGCATTGTCCTTGTTCTGGGATCCCTGGACAGCTGCCCCATGTGGCCTTTTCTGATATAACCTAGGTCAGACTGACCTGCCAAATAACTCACATTGCTGAGCGCCAACCAGAAAGAGTGGTCTGAATTACTCTGTATTCATGGCATGAGCAGCAACCTTGGCATTTATTAGTCTAATGAGACTCACACTTTATAATTAGCTTGGGAGCTACATCAAATGCCTAATTGCACCCTTGACAGAAACAGTGCATTTTGCTGAGCTTTGAACTTCTCTCAGAAGGCCCTTAGGAGACAGTGCAGCTGTCGGTCAGTGGTTACGAGAGTGGAAAAAGAGCTCTCATGTTATTCCAACAGTGGTTGCTGTGGTCTCCTCTTTCCCTCTTTCAGTAATGAAGTGTTGAGAGTTCAAGATCTTTGTTGTTGGTAGAACTAATGAGAACCAAAGGAATATTTGCTGGAATGTGGGTTCAAAAAACTTTCAGCTGATTAAGAACTACTTCTTTTTTTTTAAATTTATTTTATGTGTATGAATGTACTGTCTGCACGTAGGTTTGTGCACCCATGTCGTGCAATGCCGCAGAGGCCAGAAGAGGGCATCGGATTCCCCTGAAACTGGAGTTCTCCTGGAATTGGAGTTAATGACGGTTCTCAGCCGTCATGTGGGTGCTGAGGATCGAACCCGGGTCCTCTGCAAGAACAGTTGGCACTCTTAACCGTTAGGCCATCTCTCCAGCCCAAGAACTACTTCTTGATATAACCCTTTGTTGTATGTATTTATTAGTTTCCTATAATCTATTTTTTTATTTTTTTCCTTTCTGTTTTTTTTTTTTTTTTTAGACAAGGTAGCCCCAGCTGGCCTGGAACTCACTAAGTAAATCAGGCTGTCCTTGAACTCCCAGAGATCTGCCTGCCTCTGTCTTCTGAGTGCTGGAATCAAAGGCATGTGCCACCATGCCTAGCTTTCTATCATTGTTTCTTTTTGTTTCTTTCTTTCCTTTTCTTTCTTTCTCTTCTCTTCTCTTCTCTCTCTCTCATCTATTTCTTTCCGAATTCGTTCCAGCCCTACATGGTATTTCTTTTTTTATTGTTATCTTCTCTTTTTTTTTTTCTACGACAACAAGGATTCTCCTGTAGCCCAGCTGGCATGGAAACTTGCTTTAGCCTGCCTTAGACTCACACCTCCGCCTCTGCTGGATGATCGTGTGCACCACATTGACAAAGATTGTTCTTATAGCTGCCATGTGGGTGCTGGGAATTGAACCTAGGGTCCTCTGCAAGAGAGACAGTTGTTTAAACAACTTGAGCTATCATCTACAGCCCCTTCTTTTTTTTATTTTTCTAAGAGTTTTTATTGAATTATGTTCACATACAAACAATAACACATTAAACTATATAACATATAGATTGTCATTTATCTAATTATGTTTCTACAAGTTTCCTTAAATAATCAAATATTGTACTTATTCTTTTTTTTTATTCTATTTTTTATTTTTTATTGCATGTATGAATTATACTGTGCTGCATGTAGGTTTTGTGACCCGTGTCCATGCAGGTACCAGAAGAGGTCAGAAAGAAGGGTGTCTGATTCCTGGAACTGGAGTTAAAAGAGGTTACTCGTTTTTTTTTTTTTTTTTAGTCGTCTTTTTGGAGACAGGGTCTATCCCTGTAGCCCACTGTCTGAGCAACTCCCTTGTAGACCAGGCTGGCCTTTGAGATCCACAAAGATCCACCTGCCTACTGTCCCAGTGCTAGGATTAAGGAGTGCCGCAATGCCGGCAGAAGGTATGTCTTAATGATTCTAGTGTGACCAACTCTCCAGCCAGGAACTCACTTTTGATATAAACCTTGTGTTATGTATTTATGTTCTCCTATCATTATTTATTTTTTTTTTCTTGTTTGGTTTGTTTTTTTTGAGAGCAGAGTTCATTGGTAGACCACAGCTGGGCCTGGGACTTCACTAAGTAGACAGGGCGTCCTTGACTCCTACGAGATTTGCCTCACGTCTGTCTTCTGAGTGCTGGAACTCAAAGGCACGTGCCACAAGGCCTAGATTGACGATGCATGGTGACTTGGGTACTTTCGCTTTCTTTGCTGTTTGCGTCTCTAGTCTTTCTTTCTTTCTTTCTTTCTTTCTCTCTCTTTTTACTTCTTTCTTTCTTTCATTCTATCTCTCTCTTTTTTCTTTCTTTCTTTCTTTCTTTCTTTCTTTCTTTCTTTCTTTCTTTCTTTCTTTCTTTCTTTCTGAAATCTCCAGCCCTACATTGGTATTCTTTTTTTTCTTTTCTTTTCTTTTTATTTATTTATTTTTTTTAGACAGACAGGGTCTCCCTGTAGCCCCAGCTGGCATGGAACTTGCTATGTAGACCAGGCTGGCCTTGAACTCACAGAGATCCACCTGCCTCTGCCCAGCACTAAAGATCGTTCTTAGCTGCCATGTGGGTGCTGGGAATTGGACCTGGGTCCTCTGCAAGAGCAGACATTGGTCTTAAACACTGAGCTATCTCTCCAGCCCCATTCTTTTTTTTCTAAGAAGTTTTATTGAATATGTTTCCACATCAAACAATAATATTAAAACTATATACATATAGTTGTCATTTAAGCTAATTAAGGTTTCTAAAGTTTCCTTAAATATCAACTATTGGACTATTCTTTTTAAAATTTTTTTAATTTTTTATGTGTTTGAATGTACTGACTGCATGTAGGTTTGTGCACCCTGTATGCAGGTGTCGTGCAATACCACGGAGGTCAGAAGAGGGTGTCTGATTCCCCTGGAACTGGAGTTAAAGAAGGTTCTCTTAGCCACTAGGCCATCTTTCCAGCCCCCAGACTATTCTTTATATCATTTTTTCATTTTCTTTTTGTCTTTTTGAGACAGGGTCTCCCTGAAGCCCCAGCTGTCCTAGAACTCTCTCTATAGACCAGGTTGGCCTTGAACTCACAAAGATCCGCCTGCCTCTGCCTCCCAAGTGCTAGGATTAAAGGCATGCGCCACCATGCCCGGCTATATCATTTTTTCTTAAATCACATAATGTGTACAGTACTTGTAAACAAAGATGTGGACAGCTGGTGTACACTGGGCCTGACCAAAGTGCAGCTTTGCTCACTGCCAACACTTAGGGCTGCGTCGTGCAGACAGCCGGAGCACTGTGCTTATGCTGTTCTTCCTCCTTATTCCAAAGAGATTTTTCTTGGCTCAGTCTCAACTTCCTGATCATAACAATACTAGAAAACTAGAGCAACACCCTAAGAAATTTAGATTAATATTCATGATTCCACAATTGGCTTCTCTATAAAATCAGAGAAGAATAATTGCTTACATGTCTGAAAATCTCCTGGAGTAGCCTAAACTTGAATATTGGAAATACAGGTAAGAGGAATTAAGGAAATGAAGTTTTTCCAGTTTGTTTTATAGTCAAAATGCCCCAAATTTAATTGTCAGCCTTGCTTCAGTGCTCTATGTGCTATGGACCTCAGATAGTAGCATATCTGCCCATAAGTTTCCTGGTAAAATGCCTACAACCCTATTAACATTATATCTTTTTTTTAACATTATATCTTTTTTTGTTTAGTTTTATTTGTTATTTTTTTATTTCTGTATGTGTATGAATGTACTGTCTGCATGTAGGTTTGTGCACCCATGTTGTGCAATGCCGAGGAGGTCAGAAGACGGTGTCGGATTCCCCTGGAACTAGAGTTCTCCTGGACTTGGAGTTTCAGATGGTTCTCAGCTGCCATTAACAATATATCTTATATAGTGGTTGAACCAGGGCATTGAAAGTGTTTTCAAGGAATGTTGCTTATTGAACTTATTGAATATTTTTTTGTCTTTTTGAGACAGGGTCTCCCTATAGCCCCAGCTGTCCTGGAACTCACTCTGTAGACCAGGCTGACTTTGAACTCAAAAAGATCTGCCTGCCTCTGCCTCCCAAGTCCTAGGATTAAAGGCATGTGCCACCACACCCGGTGTGAATCTATTTATTTATCTATTTATTTATTTATTTATTTATTTATTTATTTATTTACTTATTTTGAGACAGGATCTCTCTTTCACCCCAACTGGCTTGACTGGTCTTGAAGTCACAAAGATCCTTCTGCCTGTGCTTCCAGAGCACTGGGATTAAAGGCATGCACCACCACACCCATCCTTCCTCATTGAATCTGTGGTCATAATAGAATAAATGTAAATGGAAAACCAAGGCCAAGCCCTGTAATACCAAAAAATATGCCTCCATTTAATCACCTCTAGACCCAGCCTCTTGTATGAAAGTGGTCGAGAACCAGCAAAGTAAAGCAAAGCAAAGCAAAACGCAAAGCAAAGCAAAGCGAAAAGTAAAGCAAAAAGCAAAGCAAAGCAAAGCAAAAAGCAAAGCAAAAAGTAAACCAAAAAGCAAAGCAGCAAAACGTGTAAGAGAGTAGGAGAACTGGTAATAACTCTCAATGCTCACCTAAGGGACTGCATGCTAGGTACTATATTAAGAATTTCAGATGAGGAGTTAGAAAGGTGGATTAGTGATTAAGAACACTGGCTGCTGTTGCAGAGGACCTGGGTTCAGTTCCGAGAACTCACATGGCAGCTAACAACCATCTGTACCTACAGTTCCAGAGGCTCCAACAGCGTCTTCTGGCCTCCGTAGGCATTGCATAGCACAGGTACACTTATATGCATGCAGGTAAGCACTCATACACATAAACTAAATAACTAACTAACTAAATAAATAAATAAATTTACAGAAGAATTTTAGATGCACTGACTTATTTAAACTTCATGGCATCCAAAAAAGTAGATGTAACTTCATTTGCATATGGGCAGTCAAAGTTGCAGAGAATTATTAATAAATTTGTCACAGGGCCCTCAAGTAGGAATGCAGAAGAGATTCAACAAATTTACCTAATACTAAAGCCCTCATTCTATAAGATGTGGCCCTTCAAAACACCAAGCTTGGGGCTGGAGAGATGGCTCAGTGGTTAAGAGCTCAGAGGACCGGGGTTTGCTTCCCAGCACCCACATGGTAGCCAAGAACCATCTTTAACTCCAGTTCCAGGAGAATTCGATGCCCTTTTCTGACCTCTGTGGCATTGCACGACACTGGTGCACCAACCTACATGCAGACAGTACACTCATACACATAAAAAAATAATAAAAAAACTAAACTTTTAAAAGGGATAAATAGAACTTGAAGTATTGTAAAGATAGAAACCCAAAATGAATCCTTACATCAAGTTGTCATGAACAGTTTTCCTAATTTTATAGCTATTATTGTCATCCCTTCAAAAAAAGTTTTTTGTGCCAGAATAAACTGATTAATATAATATAATATAATATAATATAATAGTTAATATAATTTGACATGGTTAACATGCAAGTGCAAGCCAGATGTGGTGGTGCAAGCCTTTAATCCCAGCACTCAGGAGGTAAAGGCAGGTGAAGGCCAGCATAGTCTACATAGCAAGTGCCAGGCCCAGCTGGGGTTACAAGGATACACTGTTTCAAAAAGAAAAGCAAGTGAGATAAAGAGAAACTCATACTTATTGACAGTTCTAAAGATACATTCAATTAGGTACACTTTGCTGCATGCTATTTAGAGAGCAATTAACTAAAAATCCTCACTGCTGCAGCAAGTGGGTCACAGCTCACCAGACTGACTTCTCTTGTGCGTCGACTTTACATAGTGGAGTCATAACAAAAGTGTCTCTCACATGGTGTTGTGTCAACATTTTCTCTTCTTCCTACACAGAAACTGGGGCTTGAAAACTGGGGCCCCCAGAGATGTATCAGCAGTTAAGTGCACTGATTACTTTGGTGGATCTGGGTTTGGCTTCCAGCACCCACATGGTGGCTAACAACCATCGGTAACTCCAGTTCCAGGAGATCCTATACCCTCTTCTGGCCTCTGCAGGCATTGTTTGAACATGGTGCATTTACATATATGCAGGCATAACACTCATACACATAAAAATTAATTAATTAGTTAATTAATTAATATGAAACCAAATCAAAATAAAAAAAACTGTTTAGGGGCTTTGGGGAGTGGGATGGCCAAAAAAGTATTGCATATACTATTGATTTGAACTTATGTAAAGATTCCTTATTATTAAGCATTTCTTTCTGTCTCTCCTTTTCATTTTGTTACTGTAAGTAATCTGAAAAGACAATCTCATATATATGATACATATGATATATATGATATATAGTCTTTTTTTCTCCTTCCTCCTTCATTTTCTCTTAGTTCTTTCTCTTTTAGTTTGACAGCACCCCCCCACCTCCTTGGGGTAAACTATGACACATGATCAGAGGGTAAGAATATTTGTGTAAATCTTGAAATGTCAAATTGCCTACTGAAGTATTTTGCCAGTTTACATTGAATTTACTAATGGCTGTCTGGCTTTACCATTTCTTTTCTTTCTTTTTTTTTTATTTTTTGGTCTTTTTGAGACAGGGTCTCTCTGTAGCCCCAGCTGTCCTAGAACACACTCTGTAGACCAGGCTGGCCTTGAACACACAAAGATCTACCTGCCTCTGCCTCCCAAGTGCTAGGATTAAAGGCGTGCTCCACCACACCCGGCTACCATTTCTTTTTAATCATGTTGATAATCATTCTTTATAATTTTAAACTTAATTAATAATAAATGCTTTCTCATTAACAAATTCTATCTTTTGGGGATAAGTTCCTTGTTAAGGTTTTCATATTAGAAATATCTATGGCATGGGCTGGGCGTGGTGTCGCACTTGGGAGGCAGAGGCAGGAGGATGTTTGTGAGTTCAAGGCCAGCTGGACTATAGAGAGACCTGTCTCAAAAAGATCAANTATATATATATATATATATGACATGGAAGTAAAGACAGAGGGTGGTAGGACAGGAGGGCGGGGCAGGGGGAGGGGTGTGAGAAACAGATATGCTTCCGTTCATGGGACTCTAGTTTTATCAAACATACACACATATATAAAAGTCATAAAAGCAGAAGGAGGACTATTTGGGGTGATGAAGGGGACTGGAAGAGCTGGAAGAAGGGACAAGGGAGAGCAATGGATGAATATGAGCAAAAGTGCCATGACATATGTACACATGTGAAAATGTCACAGTGAAACCCGTTACCTTATATGCTAAGATGAGTTAACAAAAAGAAAAAAGGTTTCACCCTTTCAGACTGTTAAAGTAAACCTTTTGATAATTAACAATTGTGCAATTACCTGTACTCTTTTCAGAGGTAGAGCACCCATCTGCCACATCTAAGATACCTTATACTTTATCTTCTGTTGGCTTGTTCCCTCGAGATTACACAACTACCTCAGTGGAGGAAAGGAATTCCCCTGGGTTAGCTTTTTTCCCCTTTTTAAAAATTTTAAACTTTTTTCTTTTTTTTTTTAAACCACAAGCTTAATTTGCATCTGGATGTTCCTATTTTCTTCTTTCAATGTTACCCAATAGATAGCACACTATAACTGCTCCTGTACACACTTTCAGGAGAGAACCCTTGTGGTTCTGACTATAAGAAGAACTCTGATTCCAAAAAAAAATGGGTTATTTTTTTTGGGAATTAATCAACAATTAGTGTGTGCTCAGAGTCTGACATTCTTTTTTCCTCTGGAGGAGGAGGATGGACAAGTATCGAGCACATCTGAAAGCTTAATATGTTGAATATTTTTAAAAAGCCAGTATCACAACTTAATTATTGAAAAGTTCTGCAAGTGTGTTTCTCCTTGTGACATAGTGTCTCAGTATGTAGCCCAGACTCCCCAGGAACTGGGGCTCCTTCTGCCTCACCCTCTGAGTGCTGAGACTTCAGGCCTGTGCCACTATGCCTGGAGTGATTTTTCATTTTAAGAAACATTTCATTATTTAAAACTTCGAACTCAGATAAATGATAAGAACAGTCTAATGATTGCTTATGGATGCTTCACTGTATTCTTGAATTAACATTTTGACCCACTGACTTTGTTGGTTATCACACTGTATTTTCACCTCTCTATTAGCTCCAAGTGAAAAATCCCAAGCAAGCATCGCAGCACTTTTCTGCTCCTTAAATGCAACAGCATATAGCTTCACACAGCAGTGCCCATCATTATACATATAACACACACAGAATACAGCTTCACACAGCAGTGCTCATTGTTATACATATAACACAAGCAGCATACAGCTTCACACAGCAGTGCCCATCATTATACATATAACACTCACAGTACTGTGATCAGTCTTAGAAATATAGCCGGGCGTGGTGGTGCATGCTTTTAATCCCACACTTGGGAGGCAGAGGCAGGTGGATCTCTGTGAGTTCAAGGCCAGCCTGGCCTACAGAGTGAGTTCCAGGCTAGCTGGGGCTATAGGGAGACCCTATCTCAAAAAGATGAAAAATTAAAAATTAAAAAAGATGATAAATTAAAGAAAAATTGAAAAAGTATAATTTAATAAATAAAATATTTTAATAAAAAGGAGGAGAGGCTAGAGAGAGGCTCACTGGTTAAGAGCATTGGCTGTTCTTGCAGAGAACCCTGGTTCAATTCGCAGGACCCACATGATGACTAACAACCGTCCCCAACTCCAGTTCCAGGGGAATCTGATGCTTTCTTCTGACTCCACAGGCATTGCATGACGTGGGTATACTTATACGCATGGAGGCAATACTCTCTTGCACATAAAACAAAAATAATAAATAAAATATTTCAATTAAAAAGTACAATTGGGGCCAGGCATGGTGGCACAAGCCTTTAATCCCAGCACTTGGGAGGCAGAGGCAGGTGGATCTCTCTGAGTTCAAGGCCAGACTGGTCTACAGAGTGAGTTCCAGGGCAGCTGGGACTAAAGGGAGGGCCTGTCTCAAAAAGACCAAAAAAAAAAAAGTATAATTGGTGGGCTGGAGAGATGGTTCAGAGATTAAGAGCATTGGCTAGTCTTGTAGAACACCTGGGTTTGATTCCTAGCACACACATGGTGGTTAACAACCATCTGTAACTCCAGTTCCAGGGGAATCTGATGCCCTCTTCTGACCCCCATGGGCACTGCATGACAAGGGCACTTAAATTTATGCAGGCCATACATTCATACATGTAAAAAAAAATAATTAATAAAATATTTTAAAAGTATAGTTGGCTTGGTGCTCTTGTTCTTTCTGGACAACCAAGGTCAATGGCAATAGTTATTTGCTTTGGTGGCCTCTATTGCCTTCCTGCCTCATAGAGAGCTACCCAGCTCCTAACACTTGGATTTTCATTTAATTGCCCATGGCTTGTGGGAGCAGCATTATCCACCGAAGCAGGGAAGGATCTCAGATTTGATCCTCCAACCTTTGCCTCCTAAGTGCTGAGACTATAGGCATGTGTCACCAGGCCCAGCACTCATAACACCTTTCTTGATCAGTGAGCTAATTTTCATTATTTATGTAGCTGCTAGAAATGAATTTTTACCTGCCTATTATTTAATGAAGAGATACTCTGTTTTGAGCATAAAACTTAACAGAGGTCTTTTAACTATTCAGATCTTCTCAGACATTCTTTGACTTGGAGTTGCCTAGCTTTGCTGGAGCCAGCACCATTTCCAGACTGTGGCTCTGGGAACCACTGCTCTATTGGCACCTGATTGTCAGATGATACAGAATTGATTCCCTGGTTCTAGTGACTTTAATAAACTTCCTGTATGTCTCTTTTCTTTTCTTTTTAAAATATTTATGTGCATATCCACTTCTCCATTCTAGCTGTTAGCTGATTGAGTAACATTCTGCAGTCTTTATTGCAATGGGCAAATGGAGAACAGGAGGAGGAGACAGTCTCTTGATGTTTTAGGCAGCATCATCCCAGATTCAGGGTCATGCACTGTTACCTGGTTTGTTGTCTAAGATGGAAACACAAAGTAAGAAACACAGGTTATGCCAGGCATATTGGTGCACACCTTTAATCCCAGTACTCGGGAGGCAGAAGCAGGCAGATCTCTGTGAGTTCAAAGCCAGCCTGGTCTACAGAGCAAGCTCCAGGCCAGCTGGGACTAAAGGGAGACCCTGTCTCAAAAATACAAAAAANAAAAAAAAAAAAAAAAGAAACACAGGTTACATATATAATCTTCTAGAACAGGGGTCCAAGAGAGAATAAATCCTTCTTCATTATATTCTGTAAAAGCTTTCTGGCACATTTCTGAGGTTGGTAACTGGAACTGTTTCTCTGGGTATATAAGTCTCCATGTACCTGACAAATGACAGATAAATGTGCCATTTTGAGTATTCAACAAAGAAATTCTAATTCTAGCTCTTGTTGGAGATATGATTTCTGGACAATTGCATGTTACATGCAGGTGGCCGTTGTCCTGAAGCCATCTTTTCAGACTTCCATGGGAGTTGCCTGCCTCACCCTTTCCTCCTCCAGTATCTAGGTAGCTCGAGATTGAACAATACTGGGGACTTAATATTTAGTTCTTAGAAAAAGTTTAGCTATGCGATGAGAATTTTTGGTCAATCAAACCTACATGCAGACATTGTGAAGATGTGTGCTCCAGGTCCAAATGCCTGTATCTGTAGATTTGACTACAGGATAATTTGTACTGGCTTGACAGGCTCAGAGAAAATGATGGTGATAGCCGATAATGCTTCTGATTTAAGGACACGGGGAACAGAATGTTTCTTATTGCACTGAGAGCTAGGTTTATGAAGCAGAGGTACAATAAATAAAAGAAATAGAAGGTCAAAGTAGAAAAGGGGTGAGAGAAGAATATGGCTAAGACACAGCAGGGCTATTTATGAAGAGAGATGGCAAGCAGCGTGATCACTGTAGTCTAACTTTAGAGCGTTCTCAATACACTGAAAGAAACTTGATTCCTGCTGGCAGCTACTCCCCTCCCCTTGCACTTCTCTCTCAGCTTGGCAATCGACCACTTGGCACTCTTTCTCTGTGGTCCAGCTATGATGGACCCATCATAAACGAGAATAATGCAACACTTGGTTTTTGTTACTTGCTACTTTTATTTAGCATTATGTTGTCTCAGTTCATACAGGTTGTAGTATATATTAGATTCTCAGTTCTTGGCTTTGATTTTTAGAGACAGGTGTCAGGTCGCCCAGGGTGGCCCATACTCACTATGTATTCTGGAGTGATCTTACTCCTCATTTTCTTGCCTCTACCTCATGAATGCTGGAATATAGGCATGCAACAGCATGACCATGTCATTCATTTTTATTGCTAAATATTATCTCATGTTAATGCATAGTATGCTGTGTATCCATCCATTAGCTGATAGGCATGTGCGTTGTTTCCATTGTTTATTCATGTGAATAATGCAGCAATGATCACTGGGCTATACTTTTTGGTCTTTTGAGATGGTTTCTCTGTACCCCCAAGCTGGCCTAGAATTCGATATGTAGGCCAGGCTGATCTCAATCTCACAGATATCTGTCCACTTCTTCCTCCTAGTGCCGGCTTTAAAGGCATGCACCATCAAGTCTGGCTTTAGCATATACATTTTCTTGTGTTCTTGTTTTACTTCTTGTAAGTACATAGCTAAGAATGGAATTGTTGGTTTATCTGGGAACTCTATGTTTAACATTGAACAATTAACTGCCATATGATTGTTGCACTGGGGGCTGGAGAGATGGCTCAGTAGTTAGGAGTACATACTGCTCTTTCAGAAGATCTGAGCTCAGTTCCCAGCACCCATGTTAGGTGGCTGGCCTCGAACTCACAGAGATCCACTTGCCTCTGCCTCCTGAGTGTGCCACCACACCTGGATCCTCACAATTTTTTAAAAAGATTGCTGCATCATTTATATTCCTACAAATCTACGAATGTTACCATTTTCCTACAGTCTTGGTGTTTCTTTTTGTCTGACTTCTTGAACTTTGTCATGCTGGTGAATGTGAAGAGGCATCTTACTGTGGTTTTGCTTTACATTTTCCCAATGACCAGCGATAATAAGCATCTTTTCATGTCCTTATAGGCATTTGTGTATCTGGAGAAATATTTCTTCAATCCTTGGTTCATTTTAGAAAATTAGACTGTCTTTTTATTACCTAGTTTTATTACTTTTTTATTATTTTTCCTTATTTTAAAACTGTTTTTAAAGCAATAGTTAAATCAGACCTTGCTAACATTTGTTTTTGTTTTCATAGTGTTACAGAAACTCTAATATGTTATTCTAGAGAGTAGCAAGTCCACAATATCTGTCTGTCGGTTCTATACATCCTTTGCACTTTTATTAGACTAAGTGTGGACATTGGGGGATAACTTATTCACAGATAAGTGGTGGGTACAAAGTATAAAGATAGAATTATCTAATGATTTATAAGGATCTTTAAAAACTGCTAAGGGAATCTGATTTCAAGCCAAATTCTGCAAATTCTACATGGGAAGTGTGCACCGTCTTTAGAGTTCATTCTCTTGGATGGAATGTTAGACATGCTAGCCCTTGGGGGACACAAAATAAGTAAGAATCCTGATGCATGGATTTTATTTTATAGAAAGGAAAGCTGATTAGAAGTCCTGCCAGGTAGAACTCCATCTTTGTCTAAGAAGTTCCAGCTAGAAGTCCCAGAAGCCTGGGCTGAGTACCCAATGATTAGGGTGTTCATTCCCAAGAAAGAGCTAATTGGCTCGTTTTCGCAAGAGGAAGCCACACTTGTGATTTAAATCTTTTGTTCTGTTTGGAAGGGAATCCTGGTCCCATGTGAAAGCGACACTAAGGACAGAGTCAGCAGCCAGAAGGAGATCTTAGGAGGCCACACAATTCATGGAATCACTTTGGAGGTAGATAAAGTAGTCTTTTGACTACAGTAGATTGAGAAGTAGTAATGCCAAAGACCCAGCAGAGTTACAGAGCCAGGGTCCTCCGGGTCACACTCCATTTGCAGATAAGGAGACACCCAATTTCTGTGACTTTCCCCTCAGCACATAGCTCTTTACCTGTGGCCCCTCCATTTCTGGCTTTTGCCACTTCCCGCATCCCCCCAAATTGCTTTCTGATGACTGCTGTCTGTGCTCTTGCTCTCCCAGACAGCCCTGTCATATTCTGTTAAGATGGAAGTCGAAGTTCCTGTAGGAGAGCCAGCTTTTCTCTGTGCCCGTGACTTTTTTTTTTTTTTTTTACCTCATTCAACAAACCTTTGAGCCACTGCTTTGGACACAGCACTGTGCTAGGTTCTAGCATCCTACCCCATTCTCTGTCACTTTCCCAGCACGTAGCAGATCCCCAAGTTTTTTCTTGGCTCCCCATACCCAAGACAAAGAGGATCCTGACCAGTGTCACCTCTGAGGCTCAGCCTCACCCTGGAACAGCACTGTGCAAGCTTGTTAACTTCAACTATAAAAATTGTTTAGCTTCTATAGATCTTGCAAATCTCTCTGAACATATTCCATGCTGCAGTGTTGACATGGCTTTCCTCCAGAGCCGATGACTGACACTCCTTGGTTTTCTCATCCGGAAATTAGGGGAACAGGATCTGTTGGTGACAGGAGGCCAGGCTGGGGTCCACTTGGATGACACAATGCAGTTTTCTTGCTTCTTACCTGTGCATGCGGCTGACCCCCTGCTAGCTCTGTTAGAGACTCTACTGAGCATGTCACACAGATGACTTCAGCCAACTCACAACAGACTTTAAGGTGCATACCCAGTATCGTCTCCATGTTACAGATGAAAAGACTTGCATTCAGAATCTGAGGAACTTGTTCCAGGTGTCATGACTGGTGATGAAAGGAGTTCTAAGCCAGGCCACACGGGACTAAGCCTCACCTCCTGTAATTTCTTCTCATGTCAGTTCAAGAGCTAACTAACTTTTTGTCCAGGCAGGCTGTGCTTCTCCTAAGACTAGCAAAGCCCATCTTCAGCACAGGCTGGCACTGAGCAAGGAGTTGGAACTATTTTATTACCTAGTTTAAAAAAAAATATGTTCTAGAAATCCTAGCATTCAGAAGGCAGAGATAAATGCAAGTTTGAGGCTAGCCAGGGTTAAGCAGTGAGAGTCTTTCTTAACCTCCACCTCAATACATATGTTCTAGGTAAAATGATTTTATTAAATCATTTTAATTTATTATAATAATAAAATTGTATTAAATCATTTAATGATTTAAAGTAAATGATGACAATGTTTCCTTCCACTCTGTAGGTTGCTGCATCAGTCAGGATCATCTAGAGAAACAGAATCAGATATGTTGGTTCACACAAATGATAATTGTGTAATTATCTGCATACATATAAAAGAGGAGGGAATGGGGAGAGAGACATGGGGGTGGAAGGAGAGGGAGAAAAGATTGAGAGCGATGGTAGGTCTGAAATGTACAGGGCAAGCTGTCAGTGAAATGGCTGTCAGTGAAGTTTCTATCAGGAGATGATTCTGTGTTTAAAGAAGCAGTTTGGAGACAACATTTCTTCAGTTTCTGGGAATGTATCATACTTACAACCTTCAACTGATTGGATAATGCCCACCAGCACATGGAGGATAAGTCTGCTTTCCTGGAAATCTATTAGACCTTTCTTTTCTTGCCTTTCTTTCTTTCTTTCTTTCTTTCTTTCTTTCTTTCTTTCTTTCTTTCTTTCTTTCTTTCTTTCTTTCTTTCTTTCTTCTTCCCTCTAAAAGGCTAGTTTTAAACTTAAAGAGTTCTACCTGCCACTGCCTCCTAAGTGCTGCAACTATAGGTGTAAGTAACTATGCCTGACCTAGTCTACTAGCTTAAATAGTAATCCAAGACAGCTATGGTGACCAGTGTCTGTGATCCCAGCATTCAGATGCTAAGGCAGGAGGATTACTATGAGTTGAAAGATGATCAGCCTGATTATGTAGAGGGTCCCAAGCCAGTCTGGGATACAAAAGGAGACCCAATCTTAAAATAAAAATAAATACAAATAAAGGTAACAAATGTCAATATAGATTTATAGATTTATTTATTTTTTGAGACAGACTCTTCCTATAGCCCCAGATGGCCTGGGACTTGTTATGTAAACCAGGCTCAATCTCACAGACTTCCACCTGCCTCTCTCTCTCTCAGTGCTGGAATTAAAGGCCTGTGCTACCCATCCCAGCTGCTTTATTTATCATTATTTTTGGTCGTTTTGAGACAGGATATCCCTGTATCCCCAGGTGTCCTGGAAATCACTATGTAGACCAGGTTGGCCTCAAACTTACAGCATGGGTGCCTGAAGAGGCCAGAAAGGGTGTCCCAGGTCCTTTGGACCTGGAGTTACAGGCGGTTTTGAGCTACCTTATATGGGTTTGGGTGCTCTGCACCAGCAATATGTGCTTTGAAATGCTGAACCATATCTCTGACTTCCAAATATTATTTTAGTAAAGTCTAATTTATAATTAATTTTATTTATTTATTTATTTATTTATTTATTTATTTATTTATTTATTTTTGAGACAGGGTCTCCCTGTAGCCCAAGCTGGCCTGAAACTCACTATGTATACCAGGCTGGCTTTGAGTTCACAGAGATGGCCTGCTTCTGCCTCCCAAGTGCTGAAATCAAAGGGATCCACCAGCATGCTTAGCAAATTTTTATTTATTTTTAAAATTTTTTGTGTGTCAGTATTATGCCTGCATGTATGTAAGTGCACTAGTGTTGTGCATAAGGAAGACAGAAGAGGGCGTTGGATCCCCTGGAACTGGAGTTAAATATGATTTTTATGGCCATATGTGTGCTGGGATTTGAACCTGGTTCTTCTTTTTTTTTTTTTGAACCTGGTTCTTCTTTAAGAACAACTCATGGCTGGGCGTGGTGGCATGTGCATTTAATCCCAGCACTTGGAAGGTAGAGGCAGGCAGATTTCTGTGAGTTCAAGGCCAGCCTGGTCTACATAGGGAGTTCCAGGCCAGCTGGGACCAAAGGGAGACCCTGTCTCAAAGGTACCAAAAAACCAAAACCAAAACCAAAACCAAAAATAAAACAGCTCATGTTCTTAACTACTGAGCCATCTTTCCAGCACTAATTTGTTATTTTTATTATTTTACTACTGTCCTTTTGGTATTGTTCATAAAAAATAATTTGTTATCCAGAGTTCATGAAGATTTTTTTCATAAATTTTCTTCTAAGAGTTTTATAGTTACCCCATATATAAAATATACATGTGTGTGTGTTTGTGTGTGTGTGATGGATTGAACACATGGTCTTGTGCATGCTAAGCATGAACTCTATCACTAAGTTGCATCCTTAGTCCCTTAAATTAATTTTTGTGTATTGTTTGAACTATTTTGCATTTGAATATCTATTTGTCCTAAAACTATCTGTTGAAAAGACTGTTCTTTCTGCATTACATTTATTGACATGCTTGATGAAAAACAAGTGAGTTTGTATGTCAGAGCTTATTTTTAGAATTTTTATTCTATTCCATTTCATTGTTATTATTTTGAATGTGTAGTCCTGTGCCAAGTCTTTGTTTGGGAGTGTGTGGTGCTGGGGCTGGGGTTGGAAGCCAGGGTTTTGTGCATGCTAGGCAGGTGCTCTAGAACTGAGCTAAATCACCAGCTCTATTGTCTTTGTCAAAGGTGGCTTTGTAAGTTTGACATTAAAAGGATGCATTATTCAGTTTTTTCTTTCCAGATTATATTGTCTCTTCTTGATTCCTTTCATTTTCATTTGAATTTTAGAATCATTTTGCAAAAGAGTTAGCTGAGATCTTAACAGATATTTTCAGGAATATGTGAATAAATTTGAGGAATACTGTGGTTTGAACATATTAATTCATCCAAGAACATATTTGAATATTTAATTGTTAAATTCTTTCAACATTTTCTTGTTTTCAGTGTATCTGTCTTACACTTCTTTAGACTCATCTTTAAGTATTTGATTCTTTTGGGTGCTTCGTCCCTCTATTCCCTCCCCTTCCTCTCTCTCCTTCCTTCCCACCATCTCTTCTTTCTTTCTCTTTCTTTCTTTCTTTCTTTCTTTCTTTCTTTCTTTCTTTCTTTCTTTCTTTCTTTCTTTCTTTCTTTCTTTCTTTCTTTCTTTCTTTCTTTCTTTCTTTCTTTCTTTCTTTCTTCCTTCCTTCCTTCCTTCCTTCCTTCTTTCTTTCTTTCTTTCTTTCTTTCTTTCTTTCTTTCTTTCTTTCTCTTTCTTTCTTTCATCTGTTCATTTGTTCATTGTTCGTTCATTTTCTTGACAAGGTTTCAAGGATCCCAGGCTGGTCTCACATATACTGTGTGACTTAGGATGACCTTCCTGCCTCACCTGTTAAGTGCTAGGGTTACTCTTTTTTCTTTTCCTCATTTAATTGTTCTGGTTAGAACCCATGGTACATGCTGAACAGTAACAGGAGTGATTATCTTTGCTGGTACTAATCTTGCTTTGCTGTTCAGTAGGCTGGAACCCAGTGCCCAACACATACTGGGCAAATGCTTTGGCACTACTTCCTTATCCTTTTGCTTTTGCTACCTATCTTAAAGAAAAAGCATGCAGTTTTGGCACTATGATGTCACTCGTAGGTTTTTCTAGATGCTGTTCATCAAGTTGATGAAGTTTAATCTATTTCTGGTTTATTTAGTATTTTGTCATGAAAGGATATTACATTTACTTAAAGCATTTTCTGACTGGATTGATTACGTAATTTCATTTTTACTCTGTTAATTAATTAATGAGTCATATGTAATGTAGGTATGGTGGTGCATGCCTGTAATCTCAGCACATGGGAGGTAGAAGCAGGAGAATCAGTAGATCAATGTCACCCTCAGTTGTTACATAATAAGTCTGAAGCCAACCTGGGCTATATGAGACCCTGTCTCAAGATAACCAACCAACTACCCAAACAAACACAAAAACCAAATAGCTCAAACAACCCCCCAAACCAAACCCCAAACAACCTTGTATTTTACCATGTATTCCAGGTAGAAGTCCCATTTTCTCATGGTATATAACCTCTTTTAGTGCTTCTAGTAATGCTTCGTTAGTACTTCATTGAGGAGTTTTGTACCTGTGTTAATAGCTATCTTCATTTGTTGATTGTTTTTGTATCAGGGAAATTCAAGCCAAGTAAGATGAGAAATGTTCCCTCCTCTTATATTTTAGAATATTTATACAGCATTGAATTTACCCTTCACTAAATATTGTGAATACTTACCTATGAAACTATATGGATCTGGGCTTTTCTTTGTGTAAACTTTAAAATTATGAACTCAATTTCTTCATTTTTAATGAATTCTGTTCAACCAATTTTTAAAATTTTTATTTATTTTTTGTATGTGTATGAATGTATTGTCTGCATGTAGGTTTGTGCACCTGTGTCGTGCAATGCTGTGGAGGTCAATCGGATTCCCCTGGAACTGGAGTTCTCCTGGAATTGGAGTTACAGATGGTTCTTAGCTGCCATGTGGGTGCTGGGGATCAAACCCTGGTCCTCTGCAAGAGCAGTCGGTGCTCTTAACCGCTAGGACATCTCTCCAGCCCTCAACCAATTTTTTAAAGGCAGTTAAAGTATTATGTCATCTTAAGAAGTTGTTGATTTCCTGGAAGCTATCTAATTTGTTGTCACACATTTGTTCACTGTATTACCTTAAAATACTTTTTATTTCTCAATGGTTGATAGTTGTGATCCCTATTTCATGACCTGTTTTAAAAATTTCTTTCTTCTTTTTTTAGCAAAAGTTTTGCTAGTTTTACTGATCTTTTCCAAATTTTGTTTTTCTAATCTCTGCTACATTTATTTCTATTCAGAGTTTCATCATTCGTTCCTTTGGACTTAGTTAGCTTTCTTCTAGTTTATTTTCCCTCCCGACTCAGTATGTAGCTGAGGAAGATTGATGATCTTAACCTCTGGATCCTCCTCCTTCCACCTGCCAAGTGCTAAGATCACAGGTGTGCACCGCCACAGCCATATTTTTTTCTAATTTCCTTTTTTTAAATACATTTGTTTCATCGCATCCACTAAACTAGACATTTATAGCATCATTGTGTTTTCATTTCTTTATCTTTCTTTTTTTATTGTTTGTTTTTGAGGCAGGGTCTCCCTATAGCCCCAGCTGGCCTGGAGCTCACTCTGTAGACCAGGCTGGCCTTGAGCTCACAGAGATCCACCTGCCCCTGCCTCCTGAGTGCTGGGATTAAAGGCCTGCACCACTACAGCTGGGTTAAAGGCGGTTCTTAGCCGCCATGTGGGTGCTGGGAATCAAACTCGGGTTCTCTGCAAGAGCAGTCAGTTCTCTTAACTGCTGAGCCATCTCTCCAGCCCCTTTTCTAATTTCTTAAAAGAAGAAATTTAGTTTATTGATTTCAGATTCAAGATCTTTCTCCTTTTTGAACACATATTTTGCATATATAATTATGTGTGTGTTTGTTTGTTTTGTTATGATTTTTTTCTTTTTGGTCTTTTTGAGACAGGGTCTCCTTGCAGCCCCTACTGTTCTGGAACTCACTATGTAGTCCAGGCTGACCTTGAACTCCCAGAGATGCATCTACCTCTGCCTCTGCCTCCAGAGTGCTGGGATTAAAGGTGTGCACCACCACACCTGGCTTATAGCTGTATGTTTTTAGGAACTGTGTTGCATTCCGTAAAGGTAAAATTGTCAAGCTAATTATCAGTGATGATTTAAGCACATTTAAGATGATTTAAGTCACAGTGTGACTTAAGCACATTTCTATTAGAGAAGGCCTAGATTTCATGAAATACAGATCTTAGGATTTATGCTAGTGTAAGAATAAGGAACTATTTACCAATTGCTTTTATTTCATTTGCTTTTAGTTACTAATTGAATGTTAGTCTTGGAATGTATTAACTGCCTAGCACTTCTGGCTTTCTCCTGTAATCTGGGGTGGAGAAAGAGCCCCAAAGAAAACTTTGTAGTGTTGACAATTAGAACTCAGGCCTCTTAGCAAGGAAATGGAATGTGGTAAGGACCTGAGAACCTCTGCTGTGGCCATCAAGTTTCATTTTTGTCTTAGTGGCAAACATACACAGCACAATGGTTTATTTCTCATTCTGTAGTGCACTAAGATATGTCTCAATGTGTCTCAGGTTATGGGGAGATGACTTAGTGAGTTAAGTGCTTGCTGTATAAGCATGAGGGCCTGAGTCTGGACCCCAACAGTCACATGTAAGCTGGCTATGGCTATGTGAACCCAGGACTAGGTGGGGCAGAGAGCTGAGGGGAGGGGATCCTGGGAATCTCACTGGCCAGATAGTATAGCCAGGTTCAGCTAGGAAACCCAATCTTGAAAAAATAGGTGGAGAATGACAGAGGAAGGCATCCAAAGTCAACTTCTGCTCCCAACTACATAGACCCTTAAAATAAGACTGGAGATGTAGCCCAGGTGACAGAGCCCTGGGTTTGATCCCCAGAACCAGATAAGCTAGGTGGCTGTGGACAATTTTCCACATGGCCTTCTTGGTTTTCAACACTTTCACTTTGGCTTTGGGAGGGGTGGAGCTTCTTTTTTTGCTTTCAGATTCATCTTGCTGAAAAGTATTTTTATATACTTTGAAAGGGGAGGAATCTCTAATTAGATATAATGCCTTGCTATAAGTTGAACAACATGTCTTGGAGTTGCTATACGCTGTATCTTACTAAAGGTAGTAGACAGAAATAAAGACATAAATAAGTTTTCCTTGGGCCTGGTCAGCAGGAAGATGATCTTGTTGCCCCACCATGCATGGGGTGGTTGTGTTCTAATTATTCTAACGGTAACAGCAGGGACCTTGCTTACTGTACCTGGGATAAGAGAGAAGGAGCAGAGAGGGTGGCTAGCCCCCTCTATAGCAACAATATCTGAGATTTGACATTTTAACCTTTTATTCTTATATAAAAGAACAATTTTATACAGCAGGATTTAGAAAGAAGTGAGACACAAAGGATTTATGGATATCAGCCTCAGTTCTGGGTACTTACTGCTGCATTAGGGTGTTGTGGGAGCTAAGGTCAACATCCCTTTCCTCTTCATCCTGTGCCGGCTGGTTAGCTGGTGATCCTTGCATCTGGCATCTGTATTTGCACATCACATCAGGAGGTTGTTATGCATGTGAGTTGCTGTGATATGCTAGAGTATCATTATTTTCTCTGCCACCAGAGATCTAAGCCTCCACTGTTTTGGAGTGTGACTGTGTGACTTCTCCTAAGGAGTCTAATTGATCTCAGCCTTTATTAGACTTTGGAGAATTACTGAGGCATCTTGCATGTGTTGAGATAAAGAATGAGAGCATCTCACAGAGGCTAACACACTTGGGGCTCTTATGCTGATGCCTGCTCCTACGCATGGGGCAAAACATGGGAATAAGAATAGGGGTTATTTTTCTGTTTATGTGGCCAGTTAATGGTTCAGGAAAACTTTGGTTGTTAGGAACCATATTTGGGGACAAGTATGCTGGGGTTCCAGTCCAGATGCTGGGGAGATAAGAGATTGGATGACAGAGAGAGAGAGAGAGAGAAAGAGAGAGAGAGAGAGAGAGAGAGAGACTAGATAACAGGAAGAAGAGATGTTCGAGAGGAGAAGGACATTTTTACAGGTTTGTGTTGATTCTCAATTTGTTGATCTGACAATCTGTGCAATGAAACACTCAAGAGAAAAATTAAAGAACACACTAGAAGATGGAAAAAATCTCTATGCAAATAGATTGGAAGATGTTGGGAAACTAGATACCTTGCTAAAAATAATCTACAGATTCAAAGCAATTTCTATCAAACTTCCAATGTCAGTCTTCAAATAAATAAAAAAAAGTGTAAAATTCACTTGGAAGCAGAAAGGACCTCAGATAACCAAACCAAAGAATTCTGAGCAAAATGAATATTTCAGGAGATATCACCATACCTGATTTCAAATTATACTACAGAGTCATAGTAACAAATACAGCATGGTACTGGTACAAAGACAGACATATAGATCAATTGAACAGAATAGAAAATCTGGTTCTAAACTTGTACAATTTCAGTTAATTTCTGACAGGCAACAAAAATACCTACTGGAGAAAAGACAGCCTCTTTAGCAAATGCTGTTGGGAAAAAGGAAATCTATATGTAGAAGAATCAAACTGATCCTTATCTCTCTTTCTGTTAAAAAACTGGCTTCAAATGGTTCAAAGACCTTAATGTAGTAAGGCTCCAAATTCTGAAATTGAGAGAAAAAAGTTGGGCAAACATGTCAAGATATAAGCATATGCAAATGCTTTTTAAATGGCACTCCAGTTTCTCAGGAAATAAGAACAATTAACAATGGGATATTATGAAATTAAAAAGTTTCTATACAGCAAAGGAAACAGTTAATTTTGTGAACAGACAGCCTAGAGAATGGGAGAAAATAACTTTAGCAGCTATACATCTGACAGAGGATTAATGTGTAAATTATACAAACCAATAAAAAAACTAGACAACAAGAAAACAAACAACCCAATCAATAAATGGGTTAATGAAAGGAACAGTTGGCAAAAGACAAAATACACGTGATAAATAAACATGAAAAAAATATCCATCAAAGAAATGCAAATCAAAACATCATAATTCCTTCTGACTCCAGTCAGAAAATCAGTCATTAAGGAAATAAACAACAAATCCTGACCTGAGTGTGGACACAGGGAAACTTTACCTACTGTTGGTGGAAATGTAAGCTAGTTTAGCTTCTGTAGAAATCAGTATCCAGGGTCTCCAAAAATTGAAATAACTGTATTATAGGAGCCAGGTATAGCACTCCTGCATCTGAAGGATGCTGAGCTGACGTCGGCGCTCACTTCAGCACTATTCACCACAGCTGTTATGGAGCTAACCTGAATTTCCAACAGCAGAGGAAACATATAAGGAAAATGTGGTAGATGTATGGAATAGGATTTTGTCAGCCATGAAGAAGCACAAAGTTATATTATTTGTGGGAAAATGGATGCCAATGGAGACCACCATATTAAGCTAATTAGCCATCAAAAAGACAAATATATGTTTTGTTCTCATTTGTGGTCCCGAGGTTTTACATAGTCACATGAAGTCGTATATTAAGTGAAAGTAAAAGTGCAATCGTCTGGGGCAACAAAGGGGACAAGCAAGAGCCAGGGAAGGTAGAGGAGAGCCAGGTGGGGTCGGGCACTCAACAGACAATATGTACCTGCATGGGGTGAAGGGTGAAACTACAGCAATGTAGTCTGGACCCTCATTTGATTAACCTGATTGAACATACAACCCCTCACCCCCCGCTGGAAGGTGGGGCTGTGGGTGTTTGGGCACAACAGCCTGCAAATTGGTTTCACATGAAGGATGCTTGTACTCATGGATTATCACTTATAGCTAAAAAAAATGGAAAAAAAAAACTGAGAGAGATATGCAGGACAGTCATGGCAGAATGCATGATCTCGGTTGGGGTGGGGGTGGGGGGGGAAGGGAAGGGGAGATATGCCTGAACTGAATTGGAAAATGATGTATGAAATGCACAAAGCATCAATAAAAAAAAAAAAAAGAAAATAAAAGAAAACTTTCATTTGTAAATGGTGTTTATTTGTTTTAAGGTTTTAAGCCTGGGCTAGCCTACAGTTTATGGTGGTCTTTCTGCCCTAGCTTCCTGAGTGTTGAGGTTGTAGGTTGTGTCACCCACTATACTCGGCTTATTTTTGTGTTTTTGAGAAAGGTTCATACTATATAAGCCAGGGTGGCCTTGAACTGCCATCAGTCCCTGTCTCAGCCTGCTAAGTAGTGATGTTATAGGTGTGAGCTCCCAGATATGGCTTCAAAGTCTCTCCTTGGCCTTTCATGACTCCTTCACAACTGAGGATCGTGTGTGTGTGTGTGTGTGTGTGTGTGTGTGTGTGTGTGTATGTGTGTGTGTGCTAGCTGCAGATTATATCCATTCAATTATACATGCAAGGACAAAGGAAACTCTAGATTTAGTCAATGGATTCATTGTGAGGCAGTCATCGGCCAGGATTCATGTGACTCTTAACAGGTCCCTCTCTCCCCAAGTAGCAGGGCTGAGGGCAGTTCATGTCTTTGTAGTTATGCTAGCCTAGCCTTGGCATATCTAACAGTTCCTTAGAAGTTAGGTGCCTCTCCTTATCCAGCAAACTTGCTGTGTTAGTGGTCACAGGTCCTTTTGACAATGAATCTCAGGGACGTTTATTGCATATATTTATTGCAGTAGTGTGTATAGTATATGTTCCTTCAGAGGGAGCCATTCTCCTCCATAATTGACTTTGTTTAAGGACTGGCTCAGATCTTATGCATGGTGGAATAAATGTGATTTTTAACTTTGGGGGCTGATGTGCTTCTTCTTTTTTGTCCCTTTCTTTTTTTTGAGATGAGGTCTCATTATTTTGCCATGGTTGGACTGGAACTCACCATATAGCCCAGGCTGGCCTTGAAGTCACAGAGATCAGCCTGCTTCTGCCTCCTGAGAGGTTGGATTAAAGGGGTGCACCATCATGCCCAGTTTTCAACTGCTTTCTTACCCCTAAAAATTCCAGTAAGGTGCACTGATGGTCATTCTGCATCTGAAGCCTTGATAGTAATCACTGCCACTTTGCTTCGGACCAGTACTTTTTACAACCCAGTTTTCAACTTTATGGAATTTTATCATCGCCATTTACAAAGTGGAAATGAGTTCCACCATAGTGGAACTTCTGTCTAGACTGGGCCTTCAGAGAAGAGCTACCACTGAAAATTTCAGATATACTTCCACTCTCATACAACATTTCTTTTAAAGACAGGGTCTCATGTAGTCTGGACTGGCTTTGCACTCATTATGTAAGAGGATGACTTTGAACTTTAGATCCTCTGGCCTGCACCTCCGTGGTGGGATTGCAGTCGTGTTTCTGCACCCCCATACCCTGGTTTAACCTGGTGCTGGGGAACAAACCCAAGGCTTCAGGAATGCTAGACTAACACCCTACCAACTGAATTTATCTCCAGCCCATAAAATACCTAATTTTTTTGGGGGGGGTTGTTTTTGAGACAGGGTCTTCCTTTAGTTCCAGCCGGCCTGGAGCTCTCTATATAGACCAGGCTGGCCTTGAACTCACAGAGCTCTGCCTGCCTCTGCCTCCTGAGTGCTAAGATTAAAGGCATGTGCCACCACACCCGGCTTAACATGTCTAGTTTTTAAGTTAATCATTTTTGTGATTCTGGAGACTGAATGTTGGGCTTTTGCCTTCGCTAGTGAGCTTTTCTTTTTCCTCACCCCGTTTTGTGCGTTTTGTTTGTTTTTTTGAGGGTGGGTCTCTCATAGACCAGGCTGATCTTGAACTTGTTATGTAACAAAGAAAGACCTTGAATTCCTGATTCTCTTACCTCTGCCTCTTAGTAAGGGTCTTACTATTGACCAGGCTAGCTTGAACTCATGGAAATCCACTTGTTTTGGCCTTTTAAGTGCTGGAATTCTAATGTGCCAATATCCCTGGCCAGAAGTTTATTTTTTATTGTTTTAGAAAAAGCAGTATGCTCTGTACCTCCTGAAGAACACAGCTGAGATGAGCTTTTTCTCTCATTTCCATTATTCCTAGTCCTCCCTCACACTTCTCAGACATTCTAGCATCTCTATCTCTATTATTTTAGGCTATGAATTAGTCACTTTTCTGTTGCTGTGATAAAACACCATGACCAAGGGAACTTATCAAAGGAAGAGTTTATTTGAGCTTACAATTGACTGTTCCAGGGAATCAGAGTCCATTGTGATGGGAGGCATGGTGGCCAGGGCTGGAGCAGCAAGCCAAGGTTCACATCTCGCAATGAGCACAGGAAGTAGAGAGAGAGAGACCGGAGACTGCAAGGCTTGTTAAACTCACTAAGTCCACCCCCAATGACGTACTTCCTCCAGCATGGCCACACCCTCTAAGACCTCCAAGAACAGTGCCACCAACTGGAGACAAAATGTCTGAATACTTAAAGCCTATGGGGGGACACTCTCATTCAAACCACCACATTCCACTCCCTGGCCCCCATAGGCTCCTTACCATATAAAATGCAAAATGCATTTAGTCCAACCTTAAAAGTCCCCATAGTCTTTACCAGTCTCAATTCTATTCAAAGGTCTATATCAAAATCTCTTCTGAGACACAGGCCAATCTCTTAACTGTAAGCTCCTGTAAAATCAAAAGGCAAATTACATATTCCCAACATAGAGTGGAACCAAATATACATTTCCATTCCAAAAGGGAGGAATAGAGGCATAGTGAGGAAATACTGGACCAAAACAAGACCGAAAACCAGCAGGGCAAACACCAAGTCCAGTAGCTCCATGTGTGACTTCTGGGAATTTATTTCCAAAGGGCTTACATGGCTCAGCTTTTCCGGGATTGAGTGCAACATGAATCTCTTTCTTAGGCTGGTACCACTCCCTGTATGCAGCACTCCTTGGCAAATATCTCACAGCTCTGGCATCTCGAATGTCTTCTTGGGGTCTCTGCTACCAACCAGACTTCACATTCACAGCTTCATGCAATGGCCTATCAGGGCCTTCTTTATTCAGGGATGCCCCTGCTGCACTCTGCCTGGCCTCTGTGGCTCTCTGAAACAGTGGAGGAAGAACTGATGACCCCTTCACTCTTGCAAACTTCATGCCTCTAAAGCCAGCTCCACGTGAATGAAACTGCCGAGTTTGGCTGCAAGTTTGGGATGGACCCTGGGCTATTTCAACCACATTTGCAACTTTTCTCTGCCCTGGACTTGTTGGAGCAGAAAATCCTTTCAGTAATTTTCTTTCAAAAACTGGAGGCTTAGCTGGGTGTGGTCTTGCCCTGAAGGCACTGTTTCTGTTGTTTACTTGTAAATCTCAAGGCCTCTCCTTAATCACTTTAATCTCACTTTTCGATTGTTTACTTGTAAATATCTAGGCCTCTACTTAATCACATTAGTCTCCTTATCAAAAGGAACCTCTCCTTCACATGCCTTGGCCCCACCTTTAATCTTCCTAGTGCAGTTTTCAGATCCAAACTGTACATTCTGCATTTCTTTCTGCTCCATCTGCTCTTCTTCACTGTAGATCTGCACAATATTCACCATCAATAGCCACACCACCATTTCTACATTAGGCTGTCTTGAAATATCCTCCTCCAAAGACATTAGTCCATTGCTTTTCAACTTAGCATCAGGCAAGCATTTGGGCTGTGGGCAAACTGCTGCCAGACTCTTTATCAAAATATCCCAGTTGCTGCCTAAGTCTTTATTTTCCTCTGGAACTACATTTTTTGCAGCAATGCTTTCTTCCAGGCTTCTACTAGAATGGCCCCTTAAGCTCTGCTTACAGTAGTCAACAGCTTTTCTAGCCCAAAGTTCCAAAGTCTTCCACATTTCTCCAAACATCCACATGGTCAGGTTCTTCACAGCCAACAACCCACTCTCTGGTACCAAATAACTGTATTAGTCACTTTTCTGTTGCTGTGATAAAACACCATGACCAAGGGAACTTATCAAAGGAAGAGTTTATTTGAGCTTACAATTGATGGTTCCAGGGAATCAGAGTCCATTGTGGTGGGAGGCATGGTGGCTGGGGCTGGAGCAGCAAGCCAAGGTTCACATCTTGCAATGAGCACAGGAAGTAGAGAGAGAGAGAGACTGGAGACTGCAAGGCTTGTTAAACTCACTAAGTCCACCCCCAATGACGTACTTCCTCCAGCATGGCCACACCTTCTAAGACCTCCAAGAACAGTGCCACCAACTGGAGACAAAATGTCTGAATACTTAAAGCCTATGGGGGGACACTCTCATTCAAAACACCACGGGCTATGATTGTGACTAAGGGTCAGTGAAGCATCTTGGATCTAATTAAGACTGGCTTTAGGTGTTCTTACCAGGACATTAAGTCCTGAGTCATGAGAGACAACTCCAATGTTCACAGACTTTCACCTATTCAGGTTTGCGTCCTGCCTCCTATATGAACCCTCAAATCCACTTGCAAATCTACTGTACAATTTCCCATCAGAACATAGAAACCAGTACTATATATTCTATGAACAGGAAATTTCCTTCTAGAACAGGAATTGTATTTCTCCACTCAGTGAGTACTGAGTTATGACTTTAGTTGTTAGCTTGGAAACTATTACAGGAAGTGATGGTGGATTTCCAGGAAGAAACAATCATGCTGCTGAGCATCTGTCTTGGGGGAGGTCTTTATATGTCCTTCAGGTAAGGAGGACTCCTGGACTTTGGGGGAGGGAGTTGCCTGGGCTAGTCAGGAGGATGCAGAATTTAGGGATTCAACTGTATTAAAGGACTTTGCTCTACTATCCCATGTCAAACCCCAGGATTTTACTACTTACCTGAAATGGCTGTGTCTTCAGCTTAGGAGTCCTCTAAATACAGTACTTTTGCTATCTTTACAAGGTTTAACATTTGGCTTGACCTTCAGCTGATACCATCTTCTGACTATAGGAATATAAGATGTCTTTGAACCTTCCCTCAAGGAGGCTTTTTGTAACCATTTGCCATTTGAGTCTGTTTTCATGTAGCCTAGGCTAGCTTCAATTTCTTTATGCAGTTGAAGGTGGCCCTGAACTGATCCTCCTGTCTCTACCTCCTGAGTGCTGGGATTACAGGCATGTTCCACCATGTTCAGTTTATTTTTATTATCTTTTTGAGACAGGGTCTCCCCGTAGCCTCAGCTGGCCTGGAACTAATTTTATAGACTAGGCTGGCCTTGAACTCACAGCCATCATGTTCAGTTTTATGGTGGTATTGGAGATCTGTCCAGGGCTTAGTGCACGCTAGAAACTCATGCCAACTGAGCTACAGCCCTAGTCCAAGTCTGGTATTTTATTTCTATTGTAATTTTTTTTTTCTTTTGAGACAGGGTCTCCAGGTCAGCTGGAACTCACTATGTAGATCAGGCTGACCTTACTCTCATAGATACCTGTTTCTGCTTCCCCTATATTCTATTTTTAAGGCTTTAAAGGTGTTTAATAAAAGCCAGCATACCCCATAATCTTTATAAGTACCATTGCCTGTTATGAATCAGTGCTAACGAATGATATACTTCATCATTCACTGTGGTGTGGCTATGAAGGATTGGGTGGAACAGTGTGCTAAGTGTTGTCTCTCTTGCTTAGCACCAGGTACTGAATTGTTGAAATCATCTGAGTGGAGACAATCTAGCTGCGTAATCTCATTTTATGGCTTTTCCTTCTAGTACTATTCCTGGTACCAATTTTTTCTTGTGTGTGTGTGTTTCTGAAGACAGCATATGAAGAAGAAACAATGATGCTCTTGTTCAGTGAAAAATTTGGTCATGGGGCTAGGGATATCACTAAGTGGTGGAGCACTTGCCGAGTGTGCAAGGCGAGGGCTTCAGTTCTAGACACTGCATACACCCACACCTCCACACACACATCAAAGATTTTAGTGACGGAGATGCCAAATAAGCAATGGAAAATGCCCTCCTTCATATTGTTGTGGGAAATGCCAGTAAAAGAAACAGTGAGGCCAGGCATGGTGGTGCATGCCTTTAATCCCAGCACTCGGGAGACAGAAGCAGGCAGAGCTCTGTGAGTTCAAGGACAGCCTGGTCTACATAGTGAATTCATCTGGGGATACAGGGAGACCCTGTCTCAAAACAAACAAACAAACAAACAAACAAACAAAAAACAAAACAAAAAACAGTGAGATAGGGACACATATTTAACAGAATGTTCAAAATCCCAAATACTTCTTTATCAGTTACCTTTTGTTGTCATGATAAAACACCAGGAACAAAAGTGAATTTTGGAAGAAAGAATTTACTTTGTTAACTCCCACAGAGGGAGTTCATAATGACAGGGACAACATGGCCATAAGTGGCAGGCATGGTGACAGGCACAGGAAGTTGAGAGCACACCTCTAAGCACAACTGGGAAGCAGAGAGGGTGAACCGAAGTGGGGTGGGCTATGCACCACAAAGCCTGTCCCCAGTGACGTGCTGTCTCCAGCATAGCCACACCTCATAAAGGTTCATGACATTTCCAAACACTACCTGAGACCAAATGTTCCAATACTTGAAACTATGGGGGACATTCCTCATTCAAACCACCACAACTGACAGCACTAAATGCTCAGAAGCTTGGAGAACAAATAGAAGTTTTTTGGATGTGTGGGATATCAGTCTCATGTAGCCCAAGCTGGCCTTGAACATGCTATACAGCTAAGGGTAACCTTGACTTCTGAGTCTCCTGCCTCCTCCTCGTTAGTGGTGGGATTACAGATAAGCACTGTCATGCTGGAGTGACAAGCACTGTCATGATGGAGTGACAATCTTACAAAACTAAATATAGTTTTATCATATAATCTAGCAACCATGAAATTTGGTATTTATCTAAAGACTTGAAAACATATGTCCTCACATCAGTGCACAGATGTCTATGGCAAGTTTACAAATAGTTGCTTAAATAACCAAGATGTGCTTCAGTGGATGAATGGATAAATGGTGACACATTCAGACAATGGAACAAGAGTATTTCTAAATGGAAATGACCTATTTTTTTTTTTTTGGTCTTTTTGAGAAAGGGTCTCCCTGTAACCCCAGCTGGCCTGGAACTCACTCTGTAGACCAGGATGGCCTTGAACTCACAAAGATCTGTCTGCCTCTGCCTCCCGAGTGCTGGGATTAAAGGTGTGTGCCACCACTCCTGGCTTTAAAATGACCTATTAAGCCATGTAAAACCATGAAAGAACTTTAAATGCATTTTATTGAATGGAAAGAAGTCATATAAAAGCTGCACTGCATGATTCCAACCCATATGATACTCTAGAAATGTCAAAACTTAGAAGACAGTATAATTACCTTTGTTGACAGAGATTAGGGAAGGAAGGAGGGAGGAAGTAAAATTCCTTTCCACTATACTGTAATGACAAATACCCATCATTATAAATCTGTCAAAACCCACAGAATATACAGCACTAAAAGCTGTATATATTGTAAACTATGCCACAGTGTAAACTATTTGGGCTTTGAATGATGATATGTGAATGTTGGTTCATAGACAGTGCCAATGTACCACTGTGGCATAGAATGAGGATAACAGGGAGGCTATGCATCAATAGAGGTGAGAACACTGTGTGGGAAGTCTTTGCAACCTCTGTTAATTTCGTTGTGAACTTAAAAACTGCCCTATTCAAAATGAACTTGCGTATAGGTAGATTGTTGGGAAGTGGTTCATAAGCATGAACAGCCAAATAAGGAAACTGAGACAAGGAAGAAAACTGTGTAAGGGGCCATTTACCAAGGTCGGTGTTACAGATTGGCATCAGAGGGCTCGAGATAACAGAGTGCCTCTAAGGATTGCCCCTCTCAATGGAGGGGCATTGCCTCCTGATGGATGCCCTATTGCAGGTTCTTGTTCACATGTCAGTCCAGTTCCCATGGCACTAAGTCCTGGAGCAGAATGAAGGGAAGACAGGAGGAGCTGGCAGCAGGAGGGAAGTGGTCGTTGTTCACAAAATCAAAGTGGACTTTGAGAGGAGGTCTAAGTGGAGAAGCCTGCAAAAATGGTGTGGGGATCATACTGAGGTCATAAGAATGAATGACAGCCGGGCGTGGTGGTGCACAGCTTTAATCCTAGAACTTGGGAGGCAGAGGCAGGCGGATCTTTGTGAGTTCAAGGCCAGCCTGGTGTACAGAGTGAGTTCCAGGACAGCTGGGGCTACAGGGAGACCCTGTCTCAAAAAGACAAAAAAAAAAAAAAAAAATAAGTACCATTGCCTGTTATGAATCAGTGCTAACGAATGATATACTTCATCATTCACTGTGGTGTGGCTATGAAGGATTGGGTGGAACAGTGTGCTAAGTGTTGTCTCTCTTGCTTAGCACCAGGTACTGAATTGTTGAAATCATCTGAGTGGAGACAATCTAGCTGCGTAATCTCATTTTATGGCTTTTCCTTCTAGTATAGTCCTGGTACCGAATTGTTATTCTTGTGATGTGTGTGGGACTTCACATTCACAGCTTCATGCAATGGCCTATCAGGGCCTTCTTTATCAAGGATGCCCCTACTGCACTCTGCCTGGCCTCTGTGGCTCTCTGAACCTGGAGGAAGAACTGATGACCCTTCACTCTTGCAAAATTCATGCCTCTAAAGCCAGCTCCACGTGAATGAAACTGCCGAGTTTGGCTGCAAGTTTGGATGGACCCTGGCTATTTCAACCACATTTGCAACTTTTCTCTGCCCTGGACTTGTTGGAGCAGAAAATCCTTTCAGTAATTTTCCTTTCAAAAACTGGAGGCTTAGCTGGGTGTGGTCTTTGCCCTGAAGGCCGTTTCTGTTGTTTACTTGTAAATCTCAAGGCCTCTCCTTAATCATTTAATCTCACTTTTCGATTGTTTACTTGTAAATATCTAGGCCTCTCTTAATCCATTAGTCTCCTTATCAAAAGGAACCTCTCCTTCACATGCCTTGGCCCCACCTTTATCTTCCTAGTGCAGTTTTCAGATCCAAACTGTACATTCTTCATTTCTTTCTTTGCCCCATCTGCTCTTCTTCACTGTAGATCTGCACAATATTCACCATAATAGCCACACACCACCATTTCTACATTAGGCTGTCTTGAAATATCCTCCTCCAAAGACATTAGTCCATTGCTTTTCAACTTAGCATCAGGCAAGCATTTGGGCTGTGGGCAAACTGCTGCCAGACTCTCTTATATCAAAATATCCCAGTTGCTGCCTAAGTCTTTATTTTCCTCTGGAACTACATTTTTTGCAGCAATGCTTTCTTCCAGGCTTCTCATAGAATGGCCCCTTAAGCTCTGCTTACAGTAGTCAACAGCTTTTCTAGCCCAAAGTTCCAAAGTCTTCCACATTTCTCCCAACATCCACATGGTCAGGTTCTTCACAGCCAACACCCACTCTCTGGTACAAAATAACTGTATTAGTCACTTTTCTGTTGCTGTGATAAAACACCATGACCAAGGGAACTTATCAAAGGAAGAGTTTATTTGAGCTTACAATTGATGGTTCCAGGGAATCAGAGTCCATTGTGGGGGAGGCATGGTGGCTGGGGCTGGAGCAGCAAGCCAAGGTCACATCTTGCAATGAGCACAGGATAGAGAGAGAGAGAGACTGGAGACTGCAAGGCTTGTTAAACTCACTAAACCACCCCCAATGACGTACTTCCTCCAGCATGGCACACCATTCTAAGACTCCAAGAACAGTGCCACCAACTGGAGACAAAATGTCTGAATACTTAAAGCCTATGGGGGACACTCTCATTCAAACACCACGGGCTATGATTGTGACTAAGGGTCAGTGAAGCATCTTGGATCTAATTAAGACTGGCTTTAGGTGTTCTTACCAGGACATTAAGTCCTGAGTCATGAGAGACAACTCCAATGTTCACAGACTTTCACCTATTCAGGTTTGCGTCCTGCCTCCTATATGAACCCTCAAATCCACTTGCAAATCTACTGTACAATTTCCCATCAGAACATAGAAACCAGTACTATATATTCTATGAACAGGAAATTTCCTTCTAGAACAGGAATTGTATTTCTCCACTCAGTGAGTACTGAGTTATGACTTTAGTTGTTAGCTTGGAAACTATTACAGGAAGTGATGGTGGATTTCCAGGAAGAAACAATCATGCTGCTGAGCATCTGTCTTGGGGGAGGTCTTTATATGTCCTTCAGGTAAGGAGGACTCCTGGACTTTGGGGGAGGGAGTTGCCTGGGCTAGTCAGGAGGATGCAGAATTTAGGGATTCAACTGTATTAAAGGACTTTGCTCTACTATCCCATGTCAAACCCCAGGATTTTACTACTTACCTGAAATGGCTGTGTCTTCAGCTTAGGAGTCCTCTAAATACAGTACTTTTGCTATCTTTACAAGGTTTAACATTTGGCTTGACCTTCAGCTGATACCATCTTCTGACTATAGGAATATAAGATGTCTTTGAACCTTCCCTCAAGGAGGCTTTTTGTAACCATTTGCCATTTGAGTCTGTTTTCATGTAGCCTAGGCTAGCTTCAATTTCTTTATGCAGTTGAAGGTGGCCCTGAACTGATCCTCCTGTCTCTACCTCCTGAGTGCTGGGATTACGGCATGTTCCACCATGTTCAGTTTATTTTATTATCTTTTTGAGACAGGGTCTCCCCGTAGCCTCAGCTGGCCTGGAACTAATTTTATAGACTAGGCTGGCCTTGAACTCACAGCCATCATGTTCAGTTTTATGGTGGTATTGGAGATCTGTCCAGGGCTTAGTGCACGCTAGAAACTCATGCCAACTGAGCTACAGCCCTAGTCCAAGTCTGGTATTTTATTTTCTATTGTAATTTTTTTTTTCTTTTGAGACAGGGTCTCCCAGGTCAGCCTGGAACTCACTATGTAGATCAGGCTGACCTTACTCTCATAGATACCTGTTTCTGCTTCCCCTATATTCTATTTTTAAGGCTTTAAAGGTGTTTAATAAAAGCCAGCATACCCCATAATCTTTATAAGTACCATTGCCTGTTATGAATCAGTGCTAACGAATGATATACTTCATCATTCACTGTGGTGTGGCTATGAAGGATTGGGTGGAACAGTGTGCTAAGTGTTGTCTCTCTTGCTTAGCACCAGGTACTGAATTGTTGAAATCATCTGAGTGGAGACAATCTAGCTGCGTAATCTCATTTTATGGCTTTTCCTTCTAGTACTATTCCTGGTACCAATTTTTTCTTGTGTGTGTGTGTTTCTGAAGACAGCATATGAAGAAGAAACAATGATGCTCTTGTTCAGTGAAAAATTTGGTCATGGGGCTAGGGATATCACTAAGTGGTGGAGCACTTGCCGAGTGTGCAAGGCGAGGGCTTCAGTTCTAGACACTGCATACACCCACACCTCCACACACACATCAAAGATTTTAGTGACGGAGATGCCAAATAAGCAATGGAAAATGCCCTCCTTCATATTGTTGTGGGAAATGCCAGTAAAAGAAACAGTGAGGCCAGGCATGGTGGTGGGCATGCCTTTAATCCCAGCACTCGGGAGACAGAAGCAGGCAGAGCTCTGTGAGTTCAAGGACAGCCTGGTCTACATAGTAAGTACAGCTGGGGATACAGGGAGACCCTGTCTCAAAACAAACAAAACAAAACAAACAAAACAAACAAAAAACAAAACAAAACAGTGAGATAGGGACACATATTTAACAGAATGTTCAAAATCCCAAATACTTCTTTATCAGTTACCTTTTGTTGTCATGATAAAACACCAGGAACAAAAGTGAATTTTGGAAGAAAGAATTTACTTTGTTAACTCCCACAGAGGGAGTTCATAATGACAGGGACAACATGGCCATAAGTGGCAGGCATGGTGACAGGCACAGGAAGTTGAGAGCACACCTCTAAGCACAACTGGGAAGCAGAGAGGGTGAACCGAAGTGGGGTGGGCTATGCACCACAAAGCCTGTCCCCAGTGACGTGCTGTCTCCAGCATAGCCACACCTCATAAAGGTTCATGACATTTCCAAACACTACCTGAGACCAAATGTTCCAATACTTGAAACTATGGGGGACATTCCTCATTCAAACCACCACAACTGACAGCACTAAATGCTCAGAAGCTTGGAGAACAAATAGAAGTTTTTTGGATGTGTGGGATATCAGTCTCATGTAGCCCAAGCTGGCCTTAAATGCTATACAGCTAAGGGTAACCTTGACTTCTGAGTCTCCTGCCTCCTCCTCGTTAGTGGTGGGATTACAGATAAGCACTGTCATGCTGGAGTGACAAGCACTGTCATGATGGAGTGACAATCTTACAAAACTAAATATAGTTTTATCATATAATCTAGCAACCATGAAATTTGGTATTTATCTAAAGACTTGAAAACATATGTCCTCACATCAGTGCACAGATGTCTATGGCAAGTTTACAAATAGTTGCTTAAATAACCAAGATGTGCTTCAGTGGATGAATGGATAAATGGTGACACATTCAGACAATGGAACAAGAGTATTTCTAAATGGAAATGACCTATTTTTTTTTTTTTGGTCTTTTTGAGAAAGGGTCTCCCTGTAACCCCAGCTGGCCTGGAACTCACTCTGTAGACCAGGATGGCCTTGAACTCACAAAGATCTGTCTGCCTCTGCCTCCCGAGTGCTGGGATTAAAGGTGTGTGCCACCACTCCTGGCTTTAAAATGACCTATTAAGCCATGTAAAACCATGAAAGAACTTTAAATGCATTTTATTGAATGGAAAGAAGTCATATAAAAGCTGCACTGCATGATTCCAACCCATATGATACTCTAGAAATGTCAAAACTTAGAAGACAGTATAATTACCTTTGTTGACAGAGATTAGGGAAGGAAGGAGGGAGGAAGTAAAATTCCTTTCCACTATACTGTAATGACAAATACCCATCATTATAAATCTGTCAAAACCCACAGAATATACAGCACTAAAAGCTGTATATATTGTAAACTATGCCACAGTGTAAACTATTTGGGCTTTGAATGATGATATGTGAATGTTGGTTCATAGACAGTGCCAATGTACCACTGTGGCATAGAATGAGGATAACAGGGAGGCTATGCATCAATAGAGGTGAGAACACTGTGTGGGAAGTCTTTGCAACCTCTGTTAATTTCGTTGTGAACTTAAAAACTGCCCTATTCAAAATGAACTTGCGTATAGGTAGATTGTTGGGAAGTGGTTCATAAGCATGAACAGCCAAATAAGGAAACTGAGACAAGGAAGAAAACTGTGTAAGGGGCCATTTACCAAGGTCGGTGTTACAGATTGGCATCAGAGGGCTCGAGATAACAGAGTGCCTCTAAGGATTGCCCCTCTCAATGGAGGGGCATTGCCTCCTGATGGATGCCCTATTGCAGGTTCTTGTTCACATGTCAGTCCAGTTCCCATGGCACTAAGTCCTGGAGCAGAATGAAGGGAAGACAGGAGGAGCTGGCAGCAGGAGGGAAGTGGTCGTTGTTCACAAAATCAAAGTGGACTTTGAGAGGAGGTCTAAGTGGAGAAGCCTGCAAAAATGGTGTGGGGATCATACTGAGGTCATAAGAATGAATGACAGCCGGGCGTGTTGGCACAGCTTTAATCCTAGAACTTGGGAGGCAGAGGCAGGGCGATCTTTGTGAGTTCAGGCCAGCCTGGTGTACAGAGTGAGTTCCAGGACGCTGGGGCTACAGGAGACCTTTCCAAAAAGACAAAAAAAAAAAAAAAAAAAAAAGAATGAATGACAGCGTCAAGATGAGGCGGAAAGCACAAAAGAATATTCAGTTTTAAAAGGTTTTCATTTATTTTTATTTTTTTGGTCTTTTTGAGCCAGGGTCTCCCTGTAGACCAGGCTGGCCTTGAACTTATAGACATCTTCCTGCTTCTGCCTCCCAAATGTTGGGATTAAAGGTGTGTGTTACCTTGCCTGGTTAGGATTATCAATTTTTAAGAAGATAGGTATGGCGACTTAAATGAGAAATGTCTCTCGTGGGCTCATGTATTTGGATGCTTGGTTTTCAATTGGTGGCACTATTTGGGGGGTGCAGAGCCTTGCTGGAGGAAGCATGTCACTGGGGGCAAGCTTTGAGTGTTTATAGGGTCATCTCACTTCCAGTTCACTCTCTGTGCTTTCTGTGCATGATTGAAGATGTGAGCACTCATCTTCCTGGTGTGTCACCACCTGCCGTGCCTCTCCTACCACTGTGGACCCCCTCCCCCGTTTTGGAATCATAAACCAAAATAAGCTTTCTTCCTTAAGTTGCTTCTGGATATGGTATTTTACCACAGCCCCAGAAAAGGCCTTAACATGTATGACAGAATGCATGAAATCTTGTGAGTGGGCTATGGGGGTGTGGATGTGAGAGGGGTCTAAGTATGATTAAGATTTATTGTATGAAATGCAGAAAACTCAATAAAATAGTCATTAAAAACAATGGGAGAGGGGACTAAGGAAGAAGACTAAAGATTCTAGATTTGAGATATAGAAAGAAAATCAGGAGAGTATGGTGGCATAGAAAAGAAGAGAAAATGGCCGGGCGTGGTGTGGTGACGCCTTTAATCCTAGCACTTGGAGGCAGGAGGCGGCGGATCTTTGTGAGTTCAAGGCCAGCCTGGTCTACAGAGTGAGTTTCCAGGACAGCTGGGGCTACAGGGAGACCCTGTCTCAAAAAGACCAAAAAAAAAAAAAAAAAAAAAAAAAAAAAAAAAAAAAAAGAAGAAGAGAGAAAATGATCAAGGGAGAGAGATTTATATCTTTAAATATCAGAGAAATTCAGCAAAATATGAATCAAGAAGCATGTACTTTAGGTAGGTGCTGATTTCTGTGTTTATAAGTGTCAGTAGAGTAGTAAGGATAGAGACCAAATAATACTGGATTTTATTGTTATTGAGTGTGTGTGTGTGTGTGTGTGTGTGTGCGTGCGTGCGTGCGTGTGTGTGTGTGTGTGTGTGTACTCACATGCATATGCACACATTTGTTTGAGACAGGGTCTCTCAATGTATCCCAAATGGGCTTTGAATTCTCTAATTCTCTAACTTGCTTTAGCCTTCCAAGTGCTGGGATTACTGGTGTGTGCCATGACAACAGACACTACAGTGGGTTAATGAATCAGACAAGAACATGCAGACATACTCAGTGTGATTCACTGTGAAGTAGAGACACAGTATTGAGGATTAATAGAGATTCTTTTTGGGCAGAGATTCCTGTTCTGAATCTCCAAATTAGTCAGCTCCAAGGTTTTCTTTTCTATTACCAGCTGGTGCAGTTGAGTGATTCTTTCCTGGGGAGCTAGCTCCTTAGCTGGTTAACAAGAGTCTATGCTGCTTTCAGAAATGAGATATCATAAGCCACAGTAAGACCCCGTCATATTTAACAGGAAAAAATGAAGTTCGTGGATCAACATCTCATCTAAACATATGTTTCTAAAACAAGTAACTACCATAACTATTAATTTGCTTAAATACCTATATTCTAATTGCTTGTGTTCTATTAGGATCGAAAGGTTATTCCTGGACAGACTGTCAGCCCATGAAAGGAACAGCCAGAATTGACCAGAATCCAAGACAACAGCTCCAGAGAGAGTGGACTGTTCTGCTTTCCATCCACTTGTGCCCCTTTTCTAAGCCCAGGGAATAATCTGCGGAAAAGGGGGTGTGGTAGAATGTAAGGGCTGCGATTGGGGTGAAGGGGTGAAACTACAGCAATTAGTCTGGACCCTCATTTGATTAACCTGATTGAACATACAACCCCTCACCCCCCGCTGGAAGGGGGCTGTGGGGGTTTGGCACAACAGCCTGCAAATTGGTTATACATGAAGGATGTTGTACTCATGGATATCACTTATAGCTAAAAATGGAAAAAAAAAAACTGAGAGGAAAGATGCAGGACAGTCATGGCAGAATGCATGATCTCGGTTGGGGTGGGGGTGGGGGTGAAGGGAAGGGGAGATATGCCTGAACTGAATTGGAAAATGATGTATGAAATGCACAAAGCATCAATAAAAAAAATGTTGAGAAAAAAAAAAAGAAATGTAGTCTTTTGTACTTAGCCACCACTTCCTCTTGTAAAAGAAGTCTAGGTGGCAACTTAGTGGAGTTTTATTCCAAAGGCCCTAATATGCAGGAGGGCTGGGGATGTCTAATGCCTGGAAACAGAAGGAAAAACTGATTAAAATCAACACAAAGCTTGCTTATGTATTCACAGGAAAGTTCCCAGAGCACATTAAAATGGAAACAAAGAGATCAAGTTTAAAAAAAGGATGCCAGTGTTGAATTTCTCTGAATCCACAAGGCCAATTTTCTTTACAGTAAAAAACCTTAGAAAAGAAAATTAGCCAAACATGCTAGTGATTTTGCAGGCTGCCGGCTTCCAGGCATCCGGACACATTGTTGCCATGATTTTCTCCTTCATTACAGGCAGGCAGCAGCCTGCAGTTCCTGCTGAAGCTGAAGGACTGGTGCAGATGCATATCTTGGGCAAATGCTCTGTGACTCAGGGGCTGATGCTGGGAATCTTGGGAGTTGAAGTGAGGACAACATGGGAGGGTTTGCCTTCTAGAGTCTGGTGTTGGAGAGGTGTTTTAAAGCGAACTCCCTCTTCACACACCCCGCATTTAATCACCGCTTACCACTTAATCAACACACGCATTTAAGGATGGGGGAGAAAGTCCGTGCTTCTTGTTTTCTGTCTTCCCTCATTATCCTTTCCTTGTGCTTTCCAACTTTATATTTTAGCTTATGAAACAATTTATAGCTAATTTTCTCACTTAGAATTTGTAAAGCTATTCTTACTGAGGTATCTAAATCACTGTGCAGATTTAAGCCTTAGGGTGATGGGTAAAAGACACTGGAAGTATGCTGGAGTGCTGACTTAGTGGTTAAGAGCACTGGCTGCTCTTTCAGAGGACTGCAGTTTGATTCCTAGCACCCACATGGCTGAGAGCAACCTGTAACTCCAGCACTGTAGTCATGTTGCACAAACCCACCCAGACATATACACATAATTAAAAAAAAAAAAACATTGGGAGGTACTAGGGCTATGACTGAATTGGGTAGGCAGCTTTCCCTCTTTCCTTCCTCCCCCTTCTTTTCCTTTCTTCATCAGCCTTTCTCTTAATACTTACTACTCATTCTGCTTTGTTAGTTTGCTTTTCTCATGAGGTTATTATCAGATTTAATAATACATGAGAAAGTATTCTGTACTTCACAAAGACTATGGTATTGTTTTGTGATTATAATGATGGCTCCTGTGATAATTTGGAATGAGGATCAAGGATGCTAGTGCTGAAAGAAACACAACAATGACTCAGATGTTAACTTCTCCTTTGTGCATGAAACTGAAGTCTAAGCAGTGAAGTTGTACTGGTTTTAGCTTACCTGTTAGCAGCAGCACTTTTTTCTCAGTTTCACCTAGCTTGATCCAACCATGATGGAGTTATTTGCACCATGGAAATCAACAGATCCTCTGAATCAGGACATTTTATGCAAAAAGTCAATTGATAAGCCCTAGCATACCCATGGTCTTCAGGCTAGACTTTTATAAAGCGGTCTACATACTGTTGATCCTCTAATACATTATTCTATGTAGCTTGGTCAGTAAGAAACCTGTTCTTGAGCAGAGGGGGGACAAGGAAATGCATAGAATATAAGGTTATAAAAAGTGAGAGAACAAAAACAAATTTAAGGGCTGGGGAGCAGGGCTGGGTAAGATGGATCATCAAGTAAAGGCATTCACAGCCAAGCCTGATAATCTGACCTCAATCCCCCGGGACAGAGGGAGAGATCCAACCGAACTCTGACTATGACTACCTTCTACCATGCCTGATATGTGCATACCACACACACACACACACACACACACACACACACCACATACACACACATAAACAAATAAAATGCAACATTTCTTTTTAATGAGAAAGATCTGGCTGCAATGCAACTTAACTATAAGAATAGATTGCCCAGTGTGGTGACACATGCCTTTAATACCAGTACTCAGGAGGCAGAGGCAGGCAGATCTTTGTGAGTTCAGGGCCAGCCTGGTCTACATAGCCAGTTCCAGATCAGGTGGGAATACAAGGAGACCCTGCCTCAAAAAGACAAAAAAAGGCAGAGGCAGGTGGATCTTTGTGAGTTCAAAGCCAGCCTGGTCTAGTTCCAGGACACCTGGGCTACAGAGAGACCCTGTCTCAAAAAGACAAAAAAAAAAAAAAAAACCCCACAAAACTAGATGACCTAGATGACCCCGGCACCTCCACCTCCCTTCTGGAGTTTTGTGAAAACTGGGTCTACTTTCCATGCTATTTCCATTAGATTGACTGCTGTGGCTCATTTTGAGGGAATCTAAAAGAGTGTCTGAGACTTGGTAAAAACTTGGTAATTTTTTTTTTTTTTGTCTTTTTGAGACAGGCTCTCCTTGTATTCCCAGCTGTCCTGGAACTCACTCTGTAGATCAGGCTGGCTTTGAACTTACAAAGATCTGCCTGCCTCTGCCTCCTAAGTGCTGGGATTAAAGGTGTGCACCACCTGCATGGCCTGAGACTCAGTAATTTTCAAAGTATTTTAGTTATTATTTTTATTTTAGGTGTATGAATGTGTCATCTGCACATATGTAAGTGCACACATATCATACAATGTCCATGGAAGTCAGAAGAGGGCACCAGATCTTATGGAACTGGAGTTTAGACACTGTTAACTGTCTTGTGGGTTTTGGGAACCAAACCCAGGTCTTCTGCAAGAGCAGCCAGTGCTCTTAATCACTGAGGAAACTTTCTAGCCCTGGGACTCGGTAATGTAAAGTAAATAGAATGTATTGGCTCATGGTTTTGTAAACTGGGAATTTTAATCTGAGGAGACTGCATCTGAGTAGGGCCTTCATCTCATGATAAAAGATGGAAGGTTAAGAGAATGAGAGACAAAGACAGAGAGAGACAACCTCAATTTTCCCTTTCGTAAAGAAACTACCCTTTCAATAATGACATCGATCCATTCACAAGGGTGTTTGAGACAGGGTCTCCCTATAGCCCCAGCTGGCTTAAAACTTGCTCTGTAGACCAGTCTGGCATTGATCTCAGAGAAATACACTGGCTCTGCCTCCTGCGTGCTGAGATTAAAAGCATTCGCCCCAAATCCAGCCCCAATCACTTCTTGAAAGTTCCCTTTATAATATTACAGTAGTAATTGAATTTCTGTTGAGTTCTGAGGGGACCAGCAAGCATTCAAAGCATAGCACCAGCCCCTTCTAATGAAAATTGGACTAGTGGACACTTTAATCATTTCTGTTTCTTGATTCAATGATAGTTTTGATCAAATAACAGCCTTTGCCATAGAAAAAAGGTACTTCCTAGCCAGGAGTGGTGGTGCATGCCTTTAATCCCAGCACTTGGGAGGCAGAGGCAGGCAGGTCTCTGTAAGTTGAAGGGCAGCCTGGTCTACATAGCGAGTTCTAGGCCAGGTGGGACTAAAGGGAGACCCTGTCTCAAAAAGACCAAGAAAACCCCAAAACAACAACAACAACAAAAAGGTAATTCTTAAACCCAATCAACTGTAAAGTATGATCTTGGCAATTTTAAAAGACTACTAATGAAGTAGAAGAGGGAGTGGGAGGACAGAGAGAAAAGGAGACAGACTAAAGAAATAAATTAAGAATAGTTCCTAGGAGGGAGGAGCAATATAAGAGTTCTATTTCCACTATAAATAGGCTTCCCTTGATGTTTTGAAGCCAAACACCCTGCATCTGCCACTCTTCCTCCCATTTACACCTGTCAGTGGATCTCTGTATGAAGTGAATCTGGCCAGGGCATACAAGGAAAATTACAACCTGCCTCTGTCAGATTTCCCCAAAAAGAGAAAACAAAAGTGAATTTCTAATTTAAGTGTTTTGCCTCTTTGGGGGGAAGTACTGAACTGAAGTAATATTCAAAATTTGCTAGCAGAAATAAAAATCCAAAAAGGTGAAGGAAAAAAGAAGGAAATAATAACAAACAGTGGATTCTCTGCTATAAACAATTGCTGGGTCCTGAGCAGCGTGGGAGGTACACAGCTTCATTAGCTGTCCTCCCAGCATTCCGATGGCCTCTTAGCTGCTCTACTGTGTTGACCATGGGCCATTGTTTTTCTCTGTATTAGCATCTGTAGCCACTCTCCTAGAAATTGACACACACAGAGCTGTGTGTCATTTTGAACATCCATTGGTCCTGAGCAAAATTTAAATCATGAATGGAGTATTATTTAAAGGTTGATATCTTCATGCAACATCACCTCAGTAATGAAACTAAAACCAGTAGCATAGAATTCTGCTTTATAATCAGGAGAACCATGCTTGGGTTCCAGTTTGGTAAAATTGTCTAGCATTTGCAACTTCCAATGCCTCTGGGGATTTTTTCAACATGCAATTGTATACAGTATTGAGCATGAAGTGATTAAACAGTAAAATGTTGAGCTGGTTTGTTGGTTGGAGTGTGTAAGTGTCCTGTGGGAAGTGCCATGGTCCTGTCCCAACTGGGGAAGGATGGGGGGCAGTTTCCTCTCTCTTCATCTCTGGCTTGAAACCAAAAGCAGTTACCTGCAAATAAAGTGCAGAAGTCAGTGTAATCTGGAAACTAAATGCACATATTCAAGGGGTAACCCAATGGGATGGCAGGCACAATTAGGTTTTTGCCTTATGTTGATTTTGCAATACTGTGAATTGAACTCAGGACTTCAAACATGTTAGGCAAAATGCTTGTCCTATGAGACTTTTCCTGGGGAGACACAGACATCTATTGACCCCAGATAAGGCACTGATGGCAGACCAAAGAAACAACTCCACCAAAGTCCAATTTGGTTATCCAATGAGTTCATTTGAGTTCCTTACAGGAGCAGGGGTAACGCAAAAGCAACACATCAATGAAAAGCTCACCTCAGCCTAGGTGATGACTCACAAAAGCAGCAATTCCTCCTGTGCAGGCCACTCCACAGGTCTGCCAGTCGCCTCCAGGCAGCTCAGCTGGTTGGAGAGTCTCCTCCTTCCTCCGTAGCAGATGTTTCCTGAATTGTGAATCTTGTAAACTTCATCTCTCCCGGATTTGTGAAGTTTGTTTACTTCCGGAGTCTCATGATCTCTACTCCCTCTAGGAGGAAATGCCTCAATGCAGAGGAGGAAGAAATTACTACAAAGCTTTTCTCTGCCACTGAGCCACACTCCAGCCCCTGTACGTACAACTGACAATGCAGTGAAAGGATGTAGTGGCAAAGAGCCAGGCCATCTTGTTAGTCACAAGTCAATGTGACTCTGAGACACAGTGTAGAACTCCCTTTAGGTTCATTTTTCCCCCAGTGGAAATCAGGGCAGGTCCTGGGGAGCTTGGTGACAAGATGGTTGTGGATCCTGATTCCAGTGGCTGACAAGCGCCTAGAATGTGCCACATGTAGTGTGTTATAATCTGTCCATGGGATGGGAAAGAAAGAAGGGGCTCTGAGAAGATAACCTAAGAGCAAAAGAGAAAAGTTCTCCGCTTAAGTAACTCAAATCACACACACACACACACACACACACACACACACACACACACACACACACTTACAGCATATGAAAAGTGGGCTGGAGCGATGGCCTAGCGGTTAAGAGCGCCGTCCGCTCTTGCAGAGGACCCGGGTTCGATCCCCAGCACCCACATGGCGGCCGAGAGCCGTCTGAAACTCCAATTCCAGGAGAACTCCAGTTCCAGGGGAGTCCGACGCCCTCTTCTGACCTCCGCGGCATTGCACGTCACGGGTGCACAGACTTGCATGCACACAATACATTCATACACGTACGGAAATAAATAAAAAGAAAAATTTAAAAAAAATAAAATAAAATAAAATTAAATTAAAAAAATTAAAAAAAAAAAGAAAAAAGAAAAGTAGCTCATTAAATGCTCAGAAACATGAGAAGCCATATATTAGTCTCTGTAGTCCTTAGCTACCCTGGTCTCAGAAGCTGTGGAGAACTTCGGGATTGCCCTCGACTTTGGGAAAGAGATACAGTCACTCTGTGGGAGACGGAACACTGAAGATAGGGTAAATGACACCAAGAAGGGTGACAGCCAGGCTCTGCAGATGCTGTGCCATCAACAAACTTCAGTTTGAGGGACCCAATGTAATTTATGACCTATAGTGCTATCATGACATAGCTGTATGGGTTCATATGTGGAAAGAAACCTGAGGTAGGAGTTAGGAAGAGGTACCCAAAGCTTGCTTTTGCAAGCTAGTAAGAGCTTGTCCTGGCACAACATTTAAGGTTGTTAGGTCATTAGAACACAGCCTGGCCATGTTCAGTTCCACAGCAACGTGTGCTTTTATCACATTACTACTGTTGTAATCATGATTGTGCAGTCTCTCCCTTTTCTATTCTGCATGTTTGCTAGTGTGTGTGTGTATCCATTGATTTACTAGAAAAGTCTAAAGAGCCTTGATTTATAGCACTTACCATTTTGTATGGAAACATGTATACTGGGTGATTTCAAACTACTAATGGTTTAACATTTAGTTTGCAAAATTCTTAAGCTGGTGAGAATGTCTCTAGTATGTAACAGTTGTAAGTGTTGGTTTCCACGGGTGTCTGTATTTTTTTTAGAGCAGTTTTCACAGACATTGAAAAGACAAAGTATAATTTTTTGAGTCTGTAAGTGCACCTTTTTTCCTTCTGAATAGTAACGTGTTTTCTGTATTTTTCTCCCATCCTTTTCCTCTTCCCCACTTACGTAATTTAACTTCTCAATTTACAAAAGCATTTTAAAATAAAAATGTTATTATGCAAGTCACCTGTAATTCCTTGGAAACCTTATAGATTTGGTCATGCCCTTAAAATGTGTAAATTTAGAATTCTGATTATTGTTCTGGCTTTTAGGGGAGAGCTTGGTATTGAACCCAAGGCTTCGTGCATGCTAATCATAAGCTGAAATTCCAGACCTGTTATTCTGGACTATTAATAGTTACTCTACTTAATAACTTTGGACAAACTCCAAATTAAGGATAACAAACACCTCAGAGGATAGGTTCGAGCTGCTACAGACAGTGCTATGAAATGCATGAACAGAAGACGTTCATAAACTAGAAGAGAGTTAGAGAGTATGTGGATTTAAAGAACTTTCAAGGCCATGTTCTTTTCTGACTCTAAATGTATCTGTTAAACCAGTCCTAGAGTGAGTGAGCAAGTTAGAGCTTGCAGGAAGCCTGCTATGTCCATCAGGTAGTATGGAATTAGAAACGGGATGGTGGCATGGCAGACAGGCAGGTAGGACTGAAGATCAAGATGAGCCGGACAAACTGGATCCTGTTTAAATCTCCACCCCTCTGTGCTTAAAGCACCGATGATCTTCTGAGCACATGTGCTGCTGGTTTGCTTCCCTTCCCATTGTGCATGCAAACTTCTTTTGAGGCCAGAACTAACACAGTCTATGCAATGAAGGACATTTTGGGTAACACAATTCCACTGTATTTAAGCAGATGGGTTTATAACCGCCAATGAAGAAGGAAAAGCTGCCAATTTGCTATGTGTATCTTCTACCAAGAACTGTAATGATATGAACTCTTCACAGGTGATCACCAGTGGCCTTGTCTTCTCACCAGACTACTTACCCTGAATGTGGCAAGTTGTGTATACGCAGCATGGAAAATTAGAAGTGTGTTCATTTTCCTCAATGTGGGAGTCAGAAGCAAAAATGTGTAATATCTTTGTGGCCATCTTTCTATAATACTTTAAAGGGTGTTTAAAAATCTTTAGTTTTTGCAACAATAGAAAGCTGTGTATTTGGGGGCAAAGGTGGTGGTGAGCACTAGCCACTGACTACTAAATTCATGTAAAGCTCTACAAACATAAGGGTGGCTATGCCACTGAGAGAGGAACAACCCTTTGCCAAGTTAGCATGACTGCTCTGTCCTGTGGGCATTGGTAATCTGAAACCTACCTTTTGCTGGGGCCGTTGTCTTGCTTTCCTCCTCTTGAGTGTAAGAACAGAGTCTGTGTGCACTGTGCATCCTGCAAGTCACTATTTTCTTTTTAAAAACTATACACATGTTATATATGAAAACACAGTTTCGTATATAACATGTGTATAGAATATACTTTGATCATACTCCCCTCATTATTGACTCCCTTCCCTTTTTTCCTAACAAGTTCTCCTCCTACCTTCATGTTTCTGGTGTGTATGTGTGTGTGTGTGTGTGTGTGTGTGTGTGTGTGTGTGTGTAGAGAAAGAGCAAGAGAAAAAAGAGAGAAATCCACTGCATTTAATTAAGGTTGCTTGCTTGAACAAGAGTAGGGGATTTTAACTCCATCCCCTAGGAACCATTAGCTGCCTGGAGCTCCTCATGGAGGAGTGAAGCCTTGTAAGACCCTTCCTCATCTGAATGCTGATGGGCTAAGTCTTGTGCAGTCGTTATTGCTGCTGTGAATTCATGGGTGTGTCATCCATGTCATGTCCAGAAGACAGTGTTTCACAGCAGTCCTTCCATACTCTGGCCCTTGCATTCCTTCTACTCCTTCTTCTGTGATTTTCCCTGAGATTTGGATGGGATAATACACATGTCCCATTCAGCAGTCACTTATTCTTGGGATTTTGTCCAGTTGTGTGTCTCTGCATTAACTAGAAGCAAACAGAAGCTTCTCTGACCAAGGCTAAAGGCAACACTAATTTTGGGGTTAAACATAACTATTTAGAAAGCAGTTTGACAAGTTGTTCATTTGGCAAAGAAACAGTAGAGTGTCCCCCATTGCCAGCCATGGGCTTTTGACTAGGGTTATAGAACCAGACATGAATTTCTCCTGTGGAAAGCCTCAAATCTAATCAGAAAGTGGTTGATTACTCATACCAGGCCACTATTGTATCAATGGGCACATCTTGCAGGCAGGTTAGTATTGCAGCTTTCAAGGTTTACAGTTGTGTAAGATTATTTATAACTCTTCTCCCACAGCAGCTTGCATAGCACCTTCCAGCTCTAGGAAATCTAACCATCACGGAGGAAGGTTCCATCTCAGTTCAGCTTGATCGCTCTGTGTTCTGCAACCCAAGTGTGTGTGTGTGTCGTTAGCTCTTCTCATCTAGTTCTGGTGGGCAACCAGGACAAATGGCCATGGCTTGTATTGTTCTGAGGGCTTCTAAAGTCTCCTTAACCTACAGTTCATAGGGAAGTATGCCACATTCAGCACTGGAAGTTTTTTTTTAATAAATCATAGCTTCAATGAGTAGCATTATAAATCTATACAGGGTACATCTTTTCAAACTGTCTTCTTTAAAAAACTGTGTTTATAATCACCTTTAAAATTAGCAGGTTTCCAGGCTGGAAAGATGGCTCAGTGGTCAAGAACATTGGCTTTTCTTGTAGAGGACCCAGGTTCAGTTACCAGAACCCATATGACAGCTAGCAATCATCTATAACTCCAGTTCTAAGGGAATCCAACTCCCTCTTCTGACCTCCATGGGCATTGAATGACATGGGAGCACTTATATACATGCGGGCCATATACTCATACAAAGAAAATAAAAATAATAAGCACAATATTTTAAAACAGCAGAATCTGGAAGAACAGCAAGTGTTCTTAAATGGTGAGTGGTTAAGTGGGAATGCTTGGAGTTGTTCTTCCTTCAATATGCTATTGACTGTAGGTTTGTCATATATAGCCTTTATTTTGTTGAGATCCATTTTGTCCATTCCTAGTCTCTTCAGGGTTTTTATCAAGGAAGTATTGGATTTTGTAAAAGGCTTTTTCCACGTTTAATGAAATTTAAGGTGATTTCTGTCTTCGAGTCCATGTTATATAATTTTTATTTATTTGTGTATGATGAACATCTTTGAAATGAAGCCAACTTAATCATGTTAATAATCTTTGTTTTTTACATTTATTGATTAATTGTTTTGTGTGTGTGTGTGTGTGTGTGTGTGTGTGTGTGTGGTGTGTGGACGTGCATACAACATGACAGTACAGTATGCGGAGAGCAAAGTACAACTTGTGATAGAACAGTTGGTTCTTTCCTTCCAGCATGTGGTTCTGGGGACTGAGCTTAGACCCTTGGGTTGGCACCATCTCATCAGCCATGGATGATCTTGACATACTCTTGAATTCTGTTTGCAAGTATTTTATTGAAAATTTCTAATTTAGGGAGAATGGTATATAATTTTATTTCTTTTTTGTGGCTTTATCTGTTTTTTTTTTTTTTTTTTGTATCAGTATAATACTGAGTCATAAAGTAAGTTTGGGAGGCTGGAGAGATAGTCTAGCAGTTAAGAGCACTGACCGCTCTTGCAGAGGACCTGGGTTCGATCCCCAGCACCCACATGGCGGCTGAGAACCATCTGTAACTCAAATTCCAGGAGAACTCCAGTTCCAGGGGAATCCAAGACCCTCTTCTGACCTCCGCGGCATTGCACAACACGGGTGCACAAACCTACATGCAGACAGTACATTCATACACATACAAAAATAAATAAAATAAAAAAAAGCATTTGGAAAGTAAGTTTGGTTATTTACTTTCCTTTTCATTTTATGGAAGACTTTTAGAAGAACTGTTGTTGAGCCTGATAGAATCCAGCAGTGAAGATTGACCACTTTAAACAACACTAATAATACATATATTTAATATTAAAATGTATATATGTATTATATACTATAATTCCTATTACTCTTATCAATTCTCCTGCTTTCCTTGACTGTTTTAATTTTTTATTTTCTTTTAAAAGAAAAATTTTGAGACAGAGCTCCATGTAGCTCAGGCTGGACTCAAGTTCACTGTGTAGCAGAGGCTGACCTTAAACTACTAATCCTCCTGCTTCTACTTCCTGAGCACTGAGATTACAGATGAACACCATGTACTCCAATTTTCTCTTTTCTTTATGATGACTTTTATATTTACCATTTACAAAATATTTCACAAATATTTACCATTTCCTGCTCATAACCCTAGGAAGGAAAAAAAGAATTTAGACCTTTTCTCTTTTGTAGGTAAAGAAATAGAAATCCAGCCAGTGTGGTGGTGCACTTAAGAGGCAGAGGCAACGGACTCTGTGAGATCAAGTCCAGCCTCATCTACATAATGAGACAGGCCAGCCTGTCTCAAAAAGTACTGTCCCCCCGCCCCTCAACGAAAGAAACAGAAACCCATGGGAATTGGGCTCCTACACCCATGTTAGAGTGAGGCTTAACTCAAGCTGCTGTTTTTCTTTATATTTTTTATGTTTTAAAAAATATTTTACTTATTATTTTTATGAGTGTATTGCTTGTATGTATGTGAGTGCACCCATATCCTGCAATGAGGCAGAGGGCATCTGATTCCCCTGGAACTGTAGTTAAGGATGGTTCTTAGTCACCACGTGGAAAGAGCAGACAGTGCTCTTAACCACTGAGCCATCTCTCCAGCCCCTATTTTTATTCTTTTTTGTTTGTTTGTTTTTGGTCTTTTTGAAACAGGGTCTCTCTGTGGCCCCAGCTGTTCTGGAACTCACTATATAGACCAGACTGGCCTTGAACTCCCAGAGATCCACCTGCCTCTGCCTCCTGAGTCCTGGGATTAAAGGCATACACCACCACACCCAGTTCTGTTTTTATAATTTTTTAAAAACCAAGGCTGGTACATATTCATATTTTAGAGTAATATAAAGTTAAAGGGAAAAATGTGAACTCCTAAACATATATCGGAGTTAGCATACAGTTTATTCCTGTAGGACATAATTCTGGTACATATATGATGTTTATATAAGCATATTTTGGAGCAATAAGGAGGGAACCACAAGAACATAAGACTGGGTCAAAGAACAGACTGATATAGGTAAATTCTGCCCAAAACAATAAACCTTTGCAGAGAAAAACTTTAAAAAGACAAAGATGTAGGACATGTATGGCAGAATGCATGATCTGAGGCGGGGTGAGGGGTAAGGGAAAGGTGAATATGTCTAAATTGAACTGAAAAATGATGTCTGAAATACACAAAACATCAATAAAAGTATTCTAAAAAAAAAAAAAAAAGGCTTGCCAGGCATAGTGGTGCATGCCTTTAATCCCAGCATTTGAGAGGCAGAGGTCGGTGGATCTCTGTGAGTTCCAGGCCAGCCTGGTCTACATAGTGAATTTGAGGACAGCTGGTGCTACAGGGAGATCCTGTCTCAAAAAGACAAAAGAAAACAAAACAAAACTGATTCTTCTTCTTTTTTTTTTTTTTGATATGGTCTCATTGTAGATAAGTTGCATTTCCTCCAAATTGATAAAATGGGGACACTTTGGCTGCTTAGGGTAGCCACTGTGAAGACTGGAGAAGGTGCTTCTTTTGCCTGAACAGACAGAATGAAAAATGATTCGTCATGCACTGATAATTACAGCACAAAAGAAATGTGACTATTTTTAAAGCTCCATTTTTCTCTATAAGACTCAACGCTTCCCAACCGCTTATAAAAATCCATTCACCTCATATTAAAAGCTCGGTTCCCTGCACCAAACTTCAATCTCTGAGCTGAAATATAATGGTAAGTTCCAAGAAAAAGATGCAGCCGCCATCACAGGGGAAGCCTTTGTTGTTTGCACTTATCCTTGCACGCAGACCTCTCTGAATAGAAGCAGGTGCTGTTTGATTTAAAGAAAGAAGGAAAAAGAAAGAAAGAAAGAGAGAGAAAGAAAAATCTGGTCTCTACAGTAACTGCAGAGGGCAGTCTTACTGAGCACATTTGCATTTTTTTTCCCACTTTGTGAAGGAAATGTTAGATAACTCTAGAATCTTGAAATACCCTACAGCACTCCCCTCCCTTCTATAATGACCCAGTCCAATATTTTTAAAGCCATCTTTAGTTATTAAGCCCTACAAGGTGTTAGGACATAGACATCGAAGTATATGACCGCACAATAACAAAGAGGAAAAAAAAAAATCACTGTTCCAGGGAGCATTCTGGACTTAGGATGGAAGGCTGTGCTTGAATATTCCCACTCCCATTCCTTTTTATGTGGAAAGCTTTTCTAGAGTTGGTCTTTGCAGACGCAGCAAATTCATTGACAGGATCAAACAATCTGGAGCTGCATTGCAGATGCAAGTGTGGCTGTGCGCATATCAATGCCAGCCACAAATCAGCACCAACAATGTTCCGTCATTAGCAAAGCCTGGGAACAGGAGCAGTCTTAATATTAAAGCCTGCTGGCGCTCTCAGTGGATTTGTTTGACTCGATTGCTTCATGTTACACTCACAATCTGTTCTGTGTTATCGGCACATAGACTGACAGACTTTTAAATTCACATTTAGAAATCTGAAAACAGTTAAAAAAAAAAAAAACACCAAAAACCAACAAACCAAACATTACCCGGAAGAGTGATACATCATCAACATCGATTTACACTGCCAATAAATAATATTTAGTCACTGGAAACAAATAATATGATCCATTTAATTTTAGGAGTTCTAGGCAGGCAGAGTAGAGGTTTTATCTATGACTTTGTACATGTGGAGTTGGCTCTTTTTATCGTAGTCCTTTTAGGCCTTTTAGTCCTAGCTAGGCCATTATATCGTTCCCACCTATACCCGTAGGAATAAAAAAGGAGTTAATACTTCTCAGGGCTTTGGTCCTCTGAGATGAAAGGTGCTGTGGGAATTCAAAGCCATTAAAATTATATGCACAGCAAATGCTCTTATCATTCTGCTCAGACACATGAAGCAGCTAGCTGCATGCACAGTAAAAATAATAATGAGAATGAATTTCTGTTTAATGAGTATTTATCATGTGCTGGCCATGTGCAAACTGTTTTACATTTGCTCTTACTTTTAATGCTCACAACATCATTATTATCTCTGTTTTACACTAAGGGAGTCGTACTTAGAGAGGTTAGGCAACCTCCATAAGATCACACAGCTCAGTGTCACAGATAGATTCACACTATAGCTGATCAGTCCCCAGAGCCTGTGCCCTTCACTGTAGTGTAATTTTAATACTCCTGTCAAGGTCACATTTCTTGAAGTTACCTTTCATGATCTTTTGCCCCAAATCACGTGCATTCTTGATATTTCACTTCTGATGGGTCATTTCTCTGCATGGCTAGAAATCCCCAGGGGTGGGCTCCTTGCTGATTCGTATATCCACCTCTATCTTACTGCAAGAAAAGAGCTTAATGATTTTAGGTTCTCAGCAAATAGAGTATTTATTTATTTATTATTATTTTTTTAAATGGGCTGTCATTGCTCATAGTCCTAGCTGCTCTAGAACTCACCATATACCCCAGGTGGTCTTGAAATTTTGGCAATCATTTTGCCTTTGCCTTCCACATGCTGGGACTATAGGATTACCCCATGGCTAGCTAACAAATAGTATTTTAAGGCTTTTGAAAAAAATCTTTCCACTATGATGTGAGTTCCATGGGATAAAGAAAAGGATGTGAAATTAGGATTAGAATTATTTTCTATCAGAGCAAGTGGAGAATTAGCAGAAGGGTGAATTGGGTAGATTTTTTTCATTTGGCTTAACATATCTCAGTACATAGGACATTCAGGCCTTTTCTAGCTGGCTAGGGATGAGATGAGATAGGCTAGTGGCTGCCCTCAAGGAGTTAACAGTGCTTTAATCCTAGAATTTGGGAGGCAGAGGCAGGCAGATCTCTGTGAGATTGAGGCCAGCCTGATTTCCATAGTGAGTTTTAGGACAGCTGAGGCTACAGGGATATCTTGTCTCCAAAAAACAAAACACAAAAAACAACAACAAAAAGAAGAAAACAGTTTATAATGGAGAGAAATATTAATCACTTTTTAAAACAAGCAGGTATTTCTGGGCATGGTGGCACATGCCTTTAATCCTAGCACCCGGGAGGCAGGTGGATCTCTGTGAGTTCAAGGCTAGCCTGGTCTAGATAGTGAGCTCCAGGCCAGGGAGTGCCTCAAAAAGACCAAGAAAACAAAACAATACAAAACAGAAGACAAGCAGGTATTAAGAGGGAAACCATTAATTACAAGTATTTAAATTTATATTATAGGGAAAATTATTTTTATGTTGAAATAAAATATCTTTACTCAAAAATCTCCTTCACAGTTCTTTTTCTTTCCTTTTTTTTTTTTTTTTTTTAAATTCTCACCTTTTGCCTATGGGTGGTAAGGTGCTGCTATTGAAAAGATGGCAGACCTTTAAGGAAGTCAGGTCCTTTTCCCCACAGCCAGCTATGAGGTGGGATTTTGAAGACAGCGTGGCCATCCTTAATTTCTTTCCTCACCATTAAAAAAAATTTTTTTTCCTCATTTGGTATTTTTTTGAGTCAGGGTGTCCCTTTAGTCCCAGCTGGCCTGAACTCACAGAGATCAGCCACCTGCCTCTGCCTCTGCCTTGTGAGTGCTGGGATTAAAGGCATGCACCACCATGCCCTGCTGTGGACACAGTTCTTAAAAATGAAATGTATAAGATTCTGCCATTGGTGACTTGTCCTCTCTGATAATTTATGGTGTTACCATGGACAGGTTACTTAAACTCTATGAGCCTCAGCTTTCTTTTTTTTCCTCTCCATTTTTTTTTAAAGCCTCAGCTTTCTTATAAGGAGGGTGTGGAAGTTATTTCTATCTTAGAGAGGTATAAGGATGAAGAGTCAGCAGTTGCGCCTGGGGTAGAAATGTGGGTACTGGCTTTGTCCTGTGTCCTCTCTATACCTGGGGTAGAAATGTGGGTGCTGGCTTTGTCCTGTGTCCTCTCTACACCTGGGGTAGAGATGTGGGTGCCGGCTTTGTCCTGTGTCCTCTCTACACCTGGGGTAGAGATGTGGGTGCTGGCTTTGTCCTGTGTCCTCTCTACACCTAGGGTAGAAATGTGGGTGCTGGTTTTGTCCTGTGTCTTCTCTACACCTAGGGTAGAAATGTGGGTGCTGGCTTTGTCCTGTGTCTTCTCTACACCTAGGGTAGAAATGTGGGTGCTGGCTTTGTCCTGTGTCCTCTCTACACCTGGGGTAGAGATGTGGGTGCTGGCTTTGTCCTGTATCCTCTCTACCCCTGGGGTAGAGATCTGAGTGCTGACTTTGTCCTGTGTCCTCTCTACACCTGGGGTAGAGTAGAAATGTGGGTACTGGCTTTGTCCTGTGTCCTCTCTACACCTGGGGTAGAAATGTGGGTGCTGGCTTTGTCCTGCCTCCTCTCACAAGCCCTACTTTATTTCTTTCTGAAAAAAAGGAGAAATATATTTTAGTTAGTGGTAATAGTTTTAACATGACACATTTCGAGGCCATCTCTACAGGAGATAAGTATATCTTGTTTCTTTCCTGTGTTAGTTAAAATAGATAGTGCTCAACCCTGAACTCAAGGAGATATAGGGGTTGCTGTACATTTAAAGGGATTAGCCTACATGTGTCCTATTTTTATGGAAAAAAAAAGCCACTAAGGCCTTGTTTTTTAATTCCTTATTCTTTGAAACGAATGCATAATTTGGCAGTTGCAAGGGTTCTCTTTTGCATTGAGCCTGAAGTAAGCCTTTCTTTGTACATGAATGACACTCAAGGAAGGCCTTTGGGATTCTGGAGTAAGATCATGTTATCTGCAGTGGACAGCTTCATGTTTTCTGAAAAGTAGATCCTGAAACAACATTGAATTGTGTTAAAAATGGAACTCCTAGGGCTGGAGAGATGGCTCAGTGGTTAAGAACAGTGGCTACTCTTACAGAGAACCTAGGGTCAGTGCCTAGCACCCACATGAGAGCTCACAACAGTTCTTAACGCCTGTTTCAGTGGATCCAATATTTTCTTCTGGCCTCTGTGGGCATTGCATGACACATGGTACATATAGGCAAAACACATACATAAAATTAAAAAAAATCAAAAAAGTTAAAAAGTGATGGAGCTCTTGGCAATGGGTGGCAGCTGGGTCATCATTAAGAGTTGACTCCTTCTTCACTGGACAGGCTATAAATATGCATGGGTCTAGCTGCAGTGTAGCATTAAATAGAAAAGCATATGCAGAAATGACAATGACAGTGCACATATAAGTTGCATGAGCAGACAGCCCCAATCCCTATTTACTCATCAGGGTTGCACCACTGATGGCTCAGAAGTGCACAGCTCATGCCTGATGGTGTGTCCCACCAATCACAGAAGGAGGAAGAAATCTGAGCATGGTTTATGGAGGGGTTGGCTCTATATGCTAAAATGGAAAGTAACTGTATAGTAAGTATATTTATGGCAGCTATAACTTATTGATAACATCTTAAATGTAAAAGTAGACATTTAAAAAATAAATATTTATTTTTTGAAAAGTTTTAGTAATGAAAAAAGATTTTTTAATGAAAAAAGATTTTTAAAAATTTAAGAAACTTAGTGGGGCACACCTTTCATTCCAGCACTTGGGAGGCAGAAGCAGGTCGAGCTCTGTGAGATCAAGGCCAGCCTGGTCTACATAGTGAGTTCCAGTTCAGACTATGGCTATGGGGAGACCCTGTCTCAAAATGTCCAAAAAAATTTGAAGAAACTTAAAAATTACTTGGGTTATAGTTATAATCACATAATTTCTCTCTCTGACCACCTATTTAAGATAATAAAACTTTAGATTTTTATTTAACCATTTCCATGTGCCCAGCAGCTGGAGTCCATCTGGAATAATGTATTTTTATCATATTGTATGGGAAACTCAAACCAGGATTACTCAGCTGAAGAGAAAATGACTATATTTCATAGGTTTCACATGTGAGAAAATTGATCTATAGCTGTGAAATTAATAATAGTTTTTTTTTTTTGACAAGGTCTCCTTATAGCCCCAGCTGGCTTGAAACTCACTATGCAGACCAGGCTGGCCTTGAACTCATAAAGATCTGCCTGCCTCTCATTCCCAAGTGCTGGGATTAAAGGCATGCACCACTATGCCTGGCAAAATTAATAATAGTTTTATTTGACTACATAAGTAAACGAAAGCCTTGGAAATGATATAGTTGAATATTTTGCATTATTGTTGCTATTTTCTCTGGCTTTCTCTTTGGGAAGCCCTCCTTACTTACATTTTTCTTCACCTTTCATCTGTCTTTAAAATAAAAAGACTGTTGTATTGGCACAGGGTAGGTGAGAAATTCTGTAATAACTCGGGGGTATGATGACATTACAATGAGTCCTGAGGTAGAGAGCTGAAAGTCAGTGCAGCGCCTTTCATATTGGTGGTTGGTTCTGTCCAGGTGAGATTACTTCTCAAATTGAGTTGCAGGGTGACTGGGCCATGCTGGATATAGTTTCATTCCTCTATGTCCATGCAGAGACATGAGGTGAACTCTGGCATCTCTGTGACTGTCAGACTTGGCTTCTTTTGTAAATGATCAGTTGGTAGGTCCCTTTCCTCATCTGTTAAGACAAGAAGGTTGGATAGGTTACATTGGTTTTCTGCCAGAGATGATTTTAATTTCTAGAGAGTTTTTTTTTTTTTTTCACTGAAATGAGTGTCAACTGGCCCTAAAGTATTTTCTCCCAAGTATTTTTTTTTAATTTAATTTTATTTATTTATGTGTATGAATGTACTGTTTGCGTGTAGGTCTTGCACCCGTGTCGTGCAATGCCGCAGAGGTCAGAGAGAGGGTGTCGGATTCCCCTGGAACTGGAGTTCCTCCTGGAATTGGAGTTACAGACGGTTCTCAGCCGCCATGTGGGTGCTGGGGATCGAACCTGGGTCCTCTGCAAGAGCGGTCGGCGCTCTTAACCGCTAGGCCATCTCTCCAGCCCCCCAAGTATTTTCTTAAAATGGCATTTGAAGGTTAAATAACGTGGCATTCACAGTTCGACTCTTCTATCAATCGTGCTGGCTTCATTATTAATTTGCTATTCTCCCGCCAACAAGATGACATTAAAATTCCCATTGCAAAAGCTTCTGAACATCAAAAGAAACAATCAAGGAAGTGAAGAGAAATCCCACAGAGTGGGAGGAAACCTTCACCCCAGAAACATCTGACAAAGCATTGATTTCCAGAATACATGAACTACTCAAAAAACAAAGACGAAAGAAAACAAATGACCCACTCAATAAGATGGAGCAAAGAGCTGAACAGAGACTTACAAGTGAGGAGTTAGAGATGGCTGAGAAACACTTAGGAAGTGTTCAACATCACTAATCATTAAGGAAATGCAAATCAAAAACCACTTTAGTATATCATTATTCACTCTGTAAAGCTGGCTAGGATCAAGAAAACAATGATACCAAGTGCTGGAGAGGTTGTGGGGAAAGGGGAACACTCATCCCACTGCTGGTGGGAATGTAAACTCGTACAGCCACTATGGAAAGCAGTGTGGAGAACCCTTGGAAGACTTGGAATGAACTTGCCACCCAACCCAGCCATAACCCCTGGGCATGTACCCACAAGACTCATCCCACCACAGAGATACATGCACAGCCATGTTTATCTCAGCTCTCTTCACAATAGCAAGGAGGTGGAACCAACCCAAATGCCCCTCAACTGACGAGTGGATAGAGAAAATGTGGTACACCTACACAATAGAGTTTCTATGCAGCAGTAAAGAAAGATGACATCCATGAGCTTTGCAGGAAAATGGCTGAAGCTAGAAGACATCATGCTGAGTGAAAGTACACAGTCCCAGAAAAACAAACGATAAATGGTATCCCTCATCTGTGGAAACTAGTGCCAGTTACCTAGTTGTAAGTATTTCTTGTGCAGGGCCCCTTGAGCTTTTGTCCAAGCAGTTGGGAGTGATGCATATTGGAAACAACAACAACAACAACAACAACAACAGAAAGGACTGCATCAAAGAACTGACTGAAACAGTGAACTTCTGCTCAAAACAGTCAACTTCCACATGGAGAATATCGAGAAAGACTGAGAAAGAGATGAAAAGCATGTTTGGCAGAATACATGAGCTCTGGTGGGGTGGGGGCATAGGGTGGGGGACATGGGTCTAGATTTGATAATCTTGTACAAAATATATATTAAAAAAGATTAAAAATATTTCCATTGCAAAGTTTAATGTTTTTTTATCCTAGAAGATCTAGAGAGATATTTATTGATTAACTCAATTGTCTAGGTAGATGACACATGCCTTCATATGTCATAGAAACTCTTGAAAGATGATTGAACAGAATTTCCACATGTGTCATGTGGTATTTCCTGCCCTTCCCTCAGCCTCTGACAACAGTGGTCTGCCTCACAATTTGCCCAAGTGTTTCTTTAAACACATCTACATTTCTGAACATTTTCAAGTAATGAACTTCATGAATTCCTCAAATGCTTGTGAGGTATTATATCCTGTCATTTGTCTAAGACCTGCCTCATTTGTTTCATCCTAATATTTGTCTGTGTTCTACTAATTTGAGGGCACCTTTAAAATTCTCCAGACCACTGTTAACCTTCTTTAAGAAATACAGCATGGGGGGCTGGAGACGTGGCTCAACAGTTAAGAGCATGAGCTGTTCTTCCACATGATCCTGGTTCAGTTCATAGCACCCACGTGACAATTAACAACCGTCCTTATCTCCAGGTCCAGAGTTCTGATGCTCTCTTCTGACCTCCACAGGCATTGTCCACATGGGTGCACTTATATACATGCATAAAAACAATGATGTTTATAATCTTTTTTTTTTTTTTTTTTTTTTGGTCTGAGAAAGGGTCTCCTTTTTTCCCCCACCCTTCCCCCGTCCCTCCAACCCGCCCCCCCCCCCTCCCGCCCCGGACCTAGGTACTGTCCCTCCAGCTCACTATGTAGACCAAAAGCTGGCCTTGAACTCATAGAGATCCGCCGCCTTTGCCCCCGAGTGGGGATTAAAAGCATGTACCACCATGCCCGGCCCATAAATCTTTTAAAAGTAGGTTTTTTTCTAGGATCTCTGACCCCTCCAGCTATGGATATTTGGCATGTTTACAGTACCACATGATGGGCTCGGAGACATAGCCCAGCGGTTTAAGAGCGCAACTGCTCTTGCAGAGGCTCGGGTTAGATCCCCAGCACACCCCATGGAGGCTGAGAACATGTCTGTAACTCCAATTTCAGGAGAATTCCAGTTCAAGGGGAATCCGACACCTCTTCTGAACTCCACGGCACTGCATGACACGGGGGCACAAAACTACATGCAGACAGTACATTCATACACATAAAAAGAGAAATTAAAAAAATTTTATAGTACCACATATGAGTTCTATTCTACCAAGTTGAGCTTTAACCCTCCATTTAGATGAGCTGCTGATTCCTCCAGATAAAGTGCTACTACTGTGCCAGTAGAAATAGTTTGCTGTACACAAATTAGTCATTGTTGTGGTTATCAGACTTTACAGCTGGGTTGGATCATGATTGATTTTCTCCCTTAGGATTTTGCATGGTATCCTCTTACACTATCAGAGCTAGTTTTCAGGGAGGAGGGTTCCAGGTCAGTTCCAGTTCCATTTCTCCAAGTCCTGTGTCTGAAGTATGTCCTGCTTTAGCATAGGGTCTTGCTTTCAAGTTCTGGGAAGCAATCAACAAGGCCTAGTGGTAATAGCAGTGCTATTTGGTGATCTCTTGAACTATGCTGATCAACAACTTGAAGGGAGGTTTCTTCTGTCTGGCACCGTTTCTTGTTATATAGCTTTCAGCTATACACATGCATATATATACATATATATATATGTATATAATTGCATATAAATATTTTGTACTTTTGAACTAATACATTTTCCTCTGGTTTTTCATATCAATTAAGTATTATTTATCTCTCATCTCCCTCCCTCTGTGTACTCCTCCCTCCTTCATTTAAAGTTCAGTCATTTTCTTCATTTCCCTCTTGATGGTTACTATCTCCTATCCTCCCCAATGTCAAGCTCTTCCTCTCTCTTCTTCTTTACCCCCATGGTTCTTTATGTAACCCTTCTTCCTCCCCTTTTAGGTAAAGACGCTTGTTTTCCCCAATTCCTCCTTGATAATGCCTGCCTATTATCTCCTTCTCTAGGGATCCTTCTTCCTTTTACCCTCAATGGTTCCTCTTTATTTCCTGACCTCCGCAGTTACATTAGGATACATACTCACATATAAGGATTAGATCCACAATGAGAGAGAACATACATTGATTGTCTGAGGCTGTACCAGATCCATGCAAACTCATACCAAACAAAACCCAGCATGGAGCTAGGAAATGGGTAAGAAGCCTCTACCTTCAGCTGAGGAACTATTGGCAGCTGATCACTGCTGAGTGAAGGAGAGTTGGTTTTCTTAAGAGAATGATGCTAGATAGACTGACCAGGCTCCCATGAGTGAACTCACACTGAAGGACATCTGGGAACACAAATGACTTGACAGAAAACATGAAATCTGTGGGGGGTGTAACAATATTATTAAGATGTATGCATTGAAATGCACACAATTTAATAAAAATATAAAATAAAATATTTAAAAATGTACTGTGGAATAAATAAATGCCAGAGGCAGACTGGTGCTGGGAGGCTTGGGGAACCAGAGCAGTGGTGTACGATGCTCAAGAACATGTGAATGAGAGGGGACCACTCTGCAGTTCCCATCATGCATCTCCAGCAGTGCCTGTCTTAGAGGAAGGAAGAACTTACTAGACCATTACTGAATACACGAAGAGACTAAGTTACAAGTGTATTTTCAAAGCCCACAGCAGATAGTGGTCATCAGACAGGAATATTATCTCAAACATTCCTAGCTATTGAATTGTCTTCATAGCCCATTCTTAATTTTGGAAAAATTTATCATGTCTAGCAACAATATTATGAATTAAAAATTTGAAAATGATTCATTGGTTACAAGACACTGAATATATCATAGCATAATCTGGCTGTTCACTCTTCCTGTGGGAATGATACTGACATTTTCATTTATTTTGTTTATTTGTTACTCAGAACAGTATTCCCATCTTTCAGCAGAAGCTTCATTTGTTACCCTTGTTTCACAGTTGATTCCATCCTTTGACTTCCTGTTTTCACAATTTGCTAGCCAATCAAATAAAAGTGTGGTTTTAAAACATGTGTCAACATAACAGATATCAAGAATAAACTGTGCATATACAATCCAAAAGACCTCTGTTAAAATCAGTAAGATTGCACAAGGCAGGAACTTCGGGTAGCATTTTAACAGAAGCAAATGGTCAGAAATTAGTTCATTCGGTTTAGAACCTGCAATTTAATAAACCATTTCTTATCTCTTTTGGCCAGTGAACAACTTCTAATTGGTAAGGGTCCAAGGCAAGGCAAACAAATGCAAGGAAACCTGTCTGCCTGGCTTTATACATCAGCAAGATAGTCCTATCGTACATCAACTGACAGCCTTCAAATTGACAACAGGAAAAATGTGACTCAGCTCATACAAAAGGGGAAGTCCCAGTGTTGGCTTCAGACAATGGGCCTGTCATTTTACTGCTTTGCTGGGCTGTCTTACCTTTTTGTGAAAGTTACGTTGGGGCTGAGGACTCAGCATTCTTCTTTGGGATAGTGCATTTTGTATCTAAGGAGAAGTATTATTCAAGGGTAAGAGCAGAGCACAGGAAACAGCAGGAAACTTATGGTCAGGATGGTAAAACAATACCCTAAATTCTAGGAATACCGCTCTTAGGAGTGGAAACAGGATAGGCATAGCAATAAAACAAAAGTGACATAAACCCCTCCTTAGAATGACAGAGTCCGGTGGACAAATCAAGCAAAGAATGTAGTCTGTGAGACATTTGCTTATTATTTTCCTTATGTTTTTGTATTTGCAGTTCCCTCTGCTGAAGAGACAGCAATATCAACCTGCTCACTTATCAGAAATGTTCCATGATATGACACTAAACCTTGCCTACATAGGAGGCATATGTTGTGTTTTCATTGGAGGTAGAGAATTTGTACTTAAAACATACAAAGCTGGAGGGAGCATGATTTTTATCTGGCAACAGAACAGTCCGTCTTACATAAAAGAACACCACGACAGTTACAGAGTCCACAGTAGAAATACCATGCTGGCCACATCTGCCACTGTGTGGGCGTCTCCAGCCACCTGCTCACAGCTCACACTCTCTTCTGTGCTTATGGGCTGTGGCTCTTGCCCCAAGGCTTCTTGTAACATCCATTTTTCTCTGGTTATTGATTTATGTGGCTCTACATTCTTTTCTGCTTTCCTGGATACTGATATCATGGTGAATGTGGTGCTGAGGCCACTCAGTGACACACTAGGTTAGTAACAGGAACCAGAAAGAATATGAAATGTTTTCAGAGTTTCAGAATTTATAAGAAAAACAATGACAATAGAGTAATCCCTTGTAAGAACACGACTTCTCATAAATCTCAGTGTTTTGAAGAGTTTTTGACTGAATTATGTCTAGACTCTAGAACATGGCAAGCTATTTTACTATTTTCTTATAACTTGTGGTTATTTTGTTGTGGGCTGTGGTATATAGCAATAGTAATATCTGAGTGGTTTATTAAGCATAGTTTCTTACTACTCTGTATACTTACTGTCTTCATCTTTGCAACACTGGTACACAATCAGTACCTGAAATGTGTGAATCATTCAATAGACAGTTTTTGAGATAGGGTTTTCTTGTAGCCCAGGCTGGCCTCAAAACAACCTTCCATGTGGCAGAGAGGTCTGTGAACTCCTGAACCTGCTGTTTCTGTCTCCCAATTGCTGAGATTACAGGCTGGGCCACAACTTCTTCTAAAAATACTTTAATGTATGTAACAGCCATGATTATTGGGGAGTCTCTTCATAATAGCAAAGAGCTAGAACCAATCCAAGTGCCCCTCAACCGACGAGGGGATGGAGAAAATGTGGTACATCTACACAATGAAGTTCTATGCAGTGGTAAAGAGCTGACAGCATGAACTTGCAGGTAAATGGATGGAACTAGAAGATATCTATGTTAAGTGAAGTAACACAGTCCAAGAAAAAACAAAAGATGAATGGTATCCCTCATCTGTGATGCGACACACAAGTACCTAGTTTTTTAAGGCAAACTGAAGCAACATTAATGTTATATTCCTCATGATCTGAACACAACTGTGCTCTCAATATTATGAATCCTAGTCAGGCTCTAGAACTAACTTACCATTTATTTTCAGGACTATGGAGTTTTGGTATAGGATGGTGGGCATGTAACATATTTAGAGTAACATAAAGTTAAATGGAAAAAGGCAAATCAAGAAATATGATATGGAAAAAACACACAGTTTGCTTTTGGAAGATAGAATTTTAGTATAGGTGCAATGTTATCAGGCTGGTGTAACTTAGCCTTTCTGGGTGCTTAATGACCATACTTAATACCCATACCAATTTGGCTGAGGGACCTAAGGATAACTTTGTTCCTTGCACTCAGAGGTCAGCTAAGTCTCAGGGGATTATGCATGGGGCATCTTGAAATGTCTGGCAGGAGGTAGTTACCAGTCTTCCTGGTTTGGGAGGTCCTGGAGATCCACTATGGGACTTCAGCACAGTGTCCAGTCTAGTAAAAAGGAAAGTCTGCTCATCGCTTTGAAAAGGAAGCCTGGTCTAGCAAGACCTGATTTTGTCCTCAAGTGGATGGAAATGGTGATTGAAAAGCCTAAAGTAGGGGGTCCCCCTGCAAAAAAAAAACAAAAACACAAAACAAAACAAAAAAAAACCCGGTGACCCTGAGGACCAGATACTCAACTGATCTTGAGAAAACAAAAACCTTGGTTAATCTGGGCTAACTGTGTGGCCTTAAGCATCCAAAAGGAAAGTATAACCAGAAATAATCTGTAAGTGTCTGAGAAATTGTGCTTCAGATATAAAACTTGAGAATCCTCCAAACCTTCAATGCCAGATGGGGACTACTGAGATATCCAGCTTACAGACTGAGTGGCTACTGGGATTTTAGACTCTTCAGATTGCAGACTGCCATTGTTGGACTACCCAGGCTGTCATGGAGGCCAGTGCAGGAAGATCAAGGACAGACGCTGCTTGCTGGACCTCATTTGGGACCATGGCGGGGAGGGACCCAGTGTGGAGCCCGGGGCAGGATTGATGGTTGTTTGGGTTTGCCAAGAGGAACCTTTGAGCACTTCTTAGGAAAACATGACAACTTTTAGCAAAAAAAAAAAAAAAAAAAAAAAAAGAGAGAGAAAGAAAATCTTCCAACTTAGGTGATATGTGTATGTATGTTATGATATTTTATATATGTATATGTTTATGTATGTGCTAATATGAAGCAACACAAGTGATGAGAAAAATGGAAATTCCAAGTTAAAATAAAATACTTTTAATTGAATGATGCAATCTCGCTGTATTTTTGATTTGGTTATTTTCTTTGAGAAACTTTCAAGTAAGAAAGAAATACAATGTAAGCAGAGCAGTGCAGAGGTGGAATGGAAACATTAGAAGCGTCCTTGGTGGAATGGAAATTAAAGCTGGGATTGCTCTCTTTTGGTCTCCACAGAAATGTCCCATAATGTCAAAGAGCCACATAAAATAAGTCGTTAGAGATGCATTAGACACTCAGAGTTTATGTCAGGGTTAGATCATTTAAGCTTATAAAGAAGAACACCTAGGAAACAGGATGTGTTCTGATTCTACCCACAGGATTTCCAGAACCTTCCTTAACTTCAGATCAGAGGGACGGTTCCCGTCCCTACACTCTGTCCCGGATTTTCAGTGCAGCGAAGCTTCTCCTTTCTCTGTTCCTGTTCTCACTCTCTGATGTCACGCAGCAGTAACAAAATGACTAAAGCCTTACTCACTGAAATGATTGTTTGAGTCAAAAGCAAGCAGGCAGCTTGAAAAAGTTACCACAACTTCAGTCCCAAGGTAGCAAGGGCTGAAAGTCCTCAGTGGAGCTGGAAGATGAAGGCATGTACCTATTCTCAAATACTCACTTGGCTAGCCCCGTATCTGCCTACAAGAGTAGTAAATATCACCGCAGTCAGTACCATGATGATTATCCTCTCTGGACTATGTCCCAGAATTGTTATCTTTCTCATTGTGCCTTTCTATTGCTTATGTCTTCTAATCTACTAGCATATCTCCTATGATGAAAATCCAAGTATAGTTTCGTAGGGTCCTATAGAGTATTATAACTAAATATAATCCTATTTTATATTCATACAGTATGACAGGTCACAAATGAAATATCAAGGCACAGGTCCAATTGGATCAGCTTCATTTAGGTGTTTGAAATGGTACTTAGGGGCGCTGGAGAGATAGCTCAGTGGTGTAAGAACACTGAGTCCTCTTGCAGAGGAACCTGGGTTGTAGTCCCACGCTCCCACAAGACAGCTAAGAACCATCCTTAACTTCAGTTTCAGTGTAATCTGACACCCTCTTTCTGACACCACTGGCAGCAATTTACAGCATGTTATTTCATTGCAGCAAACATGCATTACACATAAAATAAAGGAAACAAAATTTTTATTTAAATAAAAACAAAATAGAAAAATGGGAACTTGGGGGGGTAGAGCAGTTCTTAGGGTTGTAAGAGCAGGTGGCCGCTCCCCCCTGCTCTTGCCAGATGACTGTGGCGTTTGATTCCAGCCCCACCAGAGCTAACAACCCATCTGTAACTCCAGTTCCGAGGAGATCGACACTGTTTTCTGACCTGTGTGGGTATTGCAAGAAAGAACATGGTGTGTACTTATATACGTTCAGGTAATACACTCATATGAAATAAAACAACAAATCCAAATATTTAAAATTCGACTTGGGGTGGTAGGAACTGGGATGGGTGCTGGGGAGATGGGGTGAATAAATTATTGCTTCTCTCTAACAGTTTACCATCTATTAGAAAGACAGATGTATAAGAAGAGCCTCATAACATAGTTCGNTTTTTTTTGGTCTGAGACAGGGTCTCCTTTTTAGTCCCAGCTGGCCTGGAGCTCACTATGTAGACCAAGCTGGCCTTGAACTCATAGAGATCCGCCAGCCTTTGCCTCCCGAGTGCTGGGATTAAAAGCATGTACCACCATGCCCGGCCCATAAATCTTTTTAAAAGTAGGTTTTTTTCTAGGATCTCTGACCCTTCCAGCTATGGATATTTGGCCATGTTTATAGTACCACATATGGGGCTCGAGACATAGCCTAGCGGTTAAGAGCGCCAACTGCTCTTGCAGAGGACTCGGGTTAGATCCCCAGCACCCACATGGAGGCTGAGAACTGTCTGTAACTCCAATTTCAGGAGAATTCCAGTTCAAGGGGAATCCGACACCCTCTTCTGAACTCCACGGCACTGCATGACACGGGGGCACAAAACTACATGCAGACAGTACATTCATACACATAAAAAGATAAATTAAAAAAAATTTTATAGTACCACATATGAGTTCTATTCTACCAAGTTGAGCTTTACCTCCATTTAGATAGCTGCTGATTTCCTCCAAGATAAAAGTGCTACTACTGTGCCAGTAGAAATAGTTTGCTGTACACAAATTAGTCATTGTTGTGGTTATCAGACTTTACAGCTGGGTTGGATCATTGATTGATTTTCTCCCTTAGGATTTTGCATGGTATCCTCTTACACTATCAGAGCTAGTTTTCAGGGAGGAGGGTTCCAGGTCAGTTCCAGTTCCATTTCTCCAAGTCCTGTGTCTGAAGTATGTCCTGTCTTTAGCAATAGGGTCTTGCTTTCAAGTTCTGGTAAGCAATCAATCAAGGCCTATGGTAATAGCATGTGCTATTTGGTGAATCTCTTGAACTATGCTGATCAACAACTTGAAGGGAGGTTTCTTCTGTCTGGCACCGTTTCTTGTTATATAGCTTTCAGCTATACACATGCATATATATACATATATATATATGTATATATATTGCATATAATATATTTTGTACTTTTGAACTAATACATTTTCCTCTGGTTTTTCATATCAATTAAGTATTATTTATCTCTCATCTCCCTCCCTCTGTGTACTCCTCCCTCCTTCATTTAAAGTTCAGTCATTTTCTTCATTTCCCTCTTGATGGTTACTATCTCCTATCCTCCCCAATGTCAAGCTCCTTCTTCCTCTTTACTCCCATGGTTCTTTATGTAACCCTTCTTCCTCCCCTTTTAGGTAAAGACGCTTGTTTTCCCCAATTCCTCCTTGATAATGCCTGCCTATTATCTCCTTCTCTAGGGATCCTTCTTCCTTTTACCCTCAATGGTTCCTCTTTATTTCCTGACTCCTGCAGTTACATTAGGATACATACTCACATATAAGGATTAGATCCACAATGAGAGAGAACATACATTGATTGTCTGAGGCTGTACCAGATCCATGCAAACTCATACCAAACAAAAACCCAGCATGGAGCTAGGGAAATGGGTAAGAAGCCTCTACCTCAGCTGAGGAACTATTGGCAGCTGATCACTGCTGAGTGAAGGAGAGTTGGTTTTCTTTAAGAGAATGATGCTAGATAGACTGACCAGGCTCCCATGAGTGAACTCACACTGAAGGACATCTGGGAACACAAATGACTTGACAGAAAACATGAAATCTGGTGGGAGGGGTATCTAAATATTATTAAGATGTATTGCATGAAATGCACAACAATTTAATAAAAATATAAAATAAAATATTTAAAAATGTACTGTGGAATAAATAAATGCCAGAGGCAGACTGGTGCTGGGAGGCTTGGGGAACCAGAGCAGTGGTGTACGATGCTCAAGAACATGTGAATGAGAGGGGACCACTCTGCAGTTCCCATCATGCATCTCCAGCAGTGCCTGTCTTAGAGGAAGGAAGAACTTACTAGACCATTACTGAATACACGAAGAGACTAAGTTACAAGTGTATTTTCAAAGCCCACAGCAGATAGTGGTCATCAGACAGGAATATTATCTCAAACATTCCTAGCTATTGAATTGTCTTCATAGCCCATTCTTAATTTTGGAAAAATTTATCATGTCTAGCAACAATATTATGAATTAAAATTTGAAAATGATTTCATTGGTTACAAGACACTGAATATATCATAGCATAATCTGGCTGTTCACTCTTCCTGTGGGAATGATACTGACATTTTCATTTATTTTGTTTATTTGTTACTCAGAACAGTATTCCCATCTTTCAGCAGAAGCTTCATTTGTTACCCTTGTTTCACAGTTGATTCCATCCTTTGACTTCCTGTTTTCACAATTTGCTAGCCAATCAAATAAAAGTGTGGTTTTAAAACATGTGTCAACATAACAGATATCAAGAATAAACTGTGCATATACAATCCAAAAGACCTCTGTTAAAATCAGTAAGATTGCACAAGGCAGGAACTTCGGGTAGCATTTTAACAGAAGCAAATGGTCAGAAATTAGTTCATTCGGTTTAGAACCTGCAATTTAATAAACCATTTCTTATCTCTTTTGGCCAGTGAACAACTTCTAATTGGTAAGGGTCCAAGGCAAGGCAAACAAATGCAAGGAAACCTGTCTGCCTGGCTTTATACATCAGCAAGATAGTCCTATCGTACATCAACTGACAGCCTTCAAATTGACAACAGGAAAAATGTGACTCAGCTCATACAAAAGGGGAAGTCCCAGTGTTGGCTTCAGACAATGGGCCTGTCATTTTACTGCTTTGCTGGGCTGTCTTACCTTTTTGTGAAAGTTACGTTGGGGCTGAGGACTCAGCATTCTTCTTTGGGATAGTGCATTTTGTATCTAAGGAGAAGTATTATTCAAGGGTAAGAGCAGAGCACAGGAAACAGCAGGAAACTTATGGTCAGGATGGTAAAACAATACCCTAAATTCTAGGAATACCGCTCTTAGGAGTGGAAACAGGATAGGCATAGCAATAAAACAAAAGTGACATAAACCCCTCCTTAGAATGACAGAGTCCGGTGGACAAATCAAGCAAAGAATGTAGTCTGTGAGACATTTGCTTATTATTTTCCTTATGTTTTTGTATTTGCAGTTCCCTCTGCTGAAGAGACAGCAATATCAACCTGCTCACTTATCAGAAATGTTCCATGATATGACACTAAACCTTGCCTACATAGGAGGCATATGTTGTGTTTTCATTGGAGGTAGAGAATTTGTACTTAAAACATACAAAGCTGGAGGGAGCATGATTTTTATCTGGCAACAGAACAGTCCGTCTTACATAAAAGAACACCACGACAGTTACAGAGTCCACAGTAGAAATACCATGCTGGCCACATCTGCCACTGTGTGGGCGTCTCCAGCCACCTGCTCACAGCTCACACTCTCTTCTGTGCTTATGGGCTGTGGCTCTTGCCCCAAGGCTTCTTGTAACATCCATTTTTCTCTGGTTATTGATTTATGTGGCTCTACATTCTTTTCTGCTTTCCTGGATACTGATATCATGGTGAATGTGGTGCTGAGGCCACTCAGTGACACACTAGGTTAGTAACAGGAACCAGAAAGAATATGAAATGTTTTCAGAGTTTCAGAATTTTATAAGAAAAACAATGACAATAGAGTAATCCCTTGTAAGAACACGACTTCTCATAAATCTCAGTGTTTTGAAGAGTTTTTGACTGAATTATGTCTAGACTCTAGAACATGGCAAGCTATTTTACTATTTTCTTATAACTTGTGGTTATTTTGTTGTGGGCTGTGGTATATAGCAATAGTAATATCTGAGTGGTTTATTAAGCATAGTTTCTTACTACTCTGTATACTTACTGTCTTCATCTTTGCAACACTGGTACACAATCAGTACCTGAAATGTGTGAATCATTCAATAGACAGTTTTTGAGATAGGGTTTCTTGTAGCCCAGGCTGGCCTCAAAACAACCTTCCATGTGGCAGAGAGGTCTGTGAACTCCTGAACCTGCTGTTTCTGTCTCCCAATTGCTGAGATTACAGGCTGGGCCACAACTTCTGTCTTAAAAATACTTTAATTGATATGTACAGCCATGATTATTGGAGCTCTCTTCATAATAGCAAAGAGCTAGAACCAATCCAAGTGCCCCTCAACCGACGAGGGGATGGAGAAAATGTGGTACATCTACACAATGAAGTTCTATGCAGTGGTAAAGAAAGCTGACAGCATGAAATTTGCAGGTAAATGGATGGAACTAGAAGATATCATGTTAAGTGAAGTAACACAGTCCCAGAAAAACAAAAGATGAATGGTATCCCTCATCTGTGGATGCGAGCACCAAGTACCTAGTTGTAAGGCAAACTGAGCAACATTAATGTTATATTCCTCATGATCTGAACACAACTGTGCTCTTATATTATGAATTCCTAGTCAGGCTCTAGAACTAACTTACCATTTATTTTCAGACTATGGAGTTTTGGTATAGGATGGTGGGCATGTATACATATTTTAGAGTAACATAAAGTTAAAATGGAAAAAGGCAAATCAAGAAATATGATATGGAAATAACACACAGTTTGCTTTTGGAAGATAGAATTTTAGTATAGGTGCAATGTATCAGGCTGGTGTAACTTAGCCTTTCTGGGTGCTTAATGACCATACTTAATACCCATACCAATTTGGCTGAGGGACCTAAGGGATAACTTTGTTCCTTGCACTCAGAGGTCAGCTAAGTCTCAGGGGATTATGCATGGGGGCATTTCTTGAAATGTCTTGCAGAGGTAGGTTACCAGTCTTCCTGTTTAGGGAGGTCTTGGAGATCCACTAATGGGACTTCAGCCAGTGTCCAGTCTGTAAAAAGGAAAGTCTGCTCATGCTTTGAAAAGAGAAGCCTGGTCTAGCAAGACCTGATTTTGTCCTCAAGTGGATGGAAATGGTGATTGAAAAGCCTAAAGTAGGGGCTCCCCCCTGCAAAAAAAAAACAAAAAACAAAACAAAACAAAAAACAACCCGAGTGACCCTTGAGGACCAGATCCTCAACTGATCTTGAGAAAACAAAAACCTTGGTTAATCTGGGCTAACTGTGTGGCCTTAAGCATCCAAAAGGAAAGTGTAACCAGAAATAATCTGTAAGGTCTGAGAAATTGTGCTTCAGATATAAAACTTGAGAATCCTCCAAACCTTCAATGCCAGATGGGGACTACTGAGATATCCAGCTTACAGACTGAGTGGCTACTGGGATTTTAGACTCTTCAGATTGCAGACTGCCATTGTTGGACTACCCAGGCTGTGTCATGGAGGCCAGTGCAGGAAGATCAAGACAGGACGCGTGCTTGCTGGACCTCATTTGGGTGACCATGGCGGGGGAGGGACCCCAGTGTGGAGCCCGGGGGCAGGATTGATGGTTGTTTGGGTTTGCCAAGGAGGAAACTTTGGGGAAAACGTGACAACTTTTAGCAAAAANAAAAAAAAAAAAAAAAAGAGAGAGAAAGAAAATCTTCCAACTTAGGTGATATGTGTATGTATGTATGTATATATTTATATATGTATATGTTTATGTATGTGCATATATAGAAGCAACACAAGTTGGAGAAAAAATGGAAATTCCAAGTTAAAGTAAAAAAATACTTTAATTGAATGGATGCAATCTCAGCTGTATTTTGATTTGTTAGATTTTCTTTGAGAAACTTTCAAGTAAGAAAGAAATACAATGTAAGCAGAGCAGTGCAGAGGTGGAATGGAAACATTAGAAGCGTCCTTGGTGGAATGGAAATTAAAGCTGGGATTGCTCTCTTTTGGTCTCCACAGAAATGTCCCATAATGTCAAAGAGCCACATAAAATAAGTCGTTAGAGATGCATTAGACACTCAGAGTTTATGTCAGGGTTAGATCATTTAAGCTTATAAAGAAGAACACCTAGGAAACAGGATGTGTTCTGATTCTACCCACAGGATTTCCAGAACCTTCCTTAACTTCAGATCAGAGGGACGGTTCCCGTCCCTACACTCTGTCCCGGATTTTCAGTGCAGCGAAGCTTCTCCTTTCTCTGTTCCTGTTCTCACTCTCTGATGTCACGCAGCAGTAACAAAATGACTAAAGCCTTACTCACTGAAATGATTGTTTGAGTCAAAAGCAAGCAGGCAGCTTGAAAAAGTTACCACAACTTCAGTCCCAAGGTAGCAAGGGCTGAAAGTCCTCAGTGGAGCTGGAAGATGAAGGCATGTACCTATTCTCAAATACTCACTTGGCTAGCCCCGTATCTGCCTACAAGAGTAGTAAATATCACCGCAGTCAGTACCATGATGATTATCCTCTCTGGACTATGTCCCAGAATTGTTATCTTTCTCATTGTGCCTTTCTATTGCTTATGTCTTCTAATCTACTAGCATATCTCCTATGATGAAAATCCAAGTATAGTTTCGTAGGGTCCTATAGAGTATTATAACTAAATATAATCCTATTTTATATTCATACAGTATGACAGGTCACAAATGAAATATCAAGGCACAGTCCAATTGGATTCAGTTCATTTAGGTGTTTGAAATGGTACTTAGGGGCCTGGAGAGATAGCTCAGTGGTTAAGAACACTGAGTCCTCTTGCAGAGAACCTGGGTTTGAGTCCCAGCACCCACAAGACAGCTAAGAACCATCCTTAACTTCAGTTTCAGGGTAATCTGACACCCTCTTCTGACTTCTGCAGCATTGTACAGCATGTATTCATGCAGCCAATACACTCATACACATAAAATAAAAACAATGCATAAAATATTAAAACAAAATAAAAATGGGACTTGGGGGGGTAGAGCAGTTAAGAGCACTGGCTGCTCTTGCAGAGGACTTGGGTTTGATTCCCAGCACCCACCAGCAGCTAACAACCATCTGTAACTCCAGTTCCAGGAGATCCGACACTGTCTTCTGACCTGTGTGGGTATTGCAAGACATGGGTGTACTTATATACGTTCAGGTAATACACTCATATGAAATAAAAACAACAAATAAAATATTTAAAAATTCGACTTGGGGGTAGGAACTGGGATGGGTGCTGGGGAGATGGGGATGAATAAATTATTGCTTCTCTCTAACAGTTTACCATCTATTAGAAAGACAGATGTATAAGAAGAGCCTCATAACATAGTTCGATGGATGCTAAACTAGCAGGATAAGTCCAGAGCAATGTGATAAATTCCATCAAACAGAATAGTTTCTCTGTTTTAGGAAGATAAGTAAAGTGGATCATAGGAAAGTGACAGTAAGAATGGAAGCATAAAGAGACCTCAGTGACATGAGGCATATCCCTTCCCTCATCAGAATGGAGTTTCCTTTTTTTTTTTTTTTTTTTGGTCTTTTCGAGACAGGGTCTCCCTGTAGTCCCAGCTGTCCTGGAACTCACTCTGTAGACCAGGCTGGCCTTGAACTCACAAAGATCCGCCTGCCTCTACCTCCCAAGTGCTAGGATTAAAGGCGTGTGCCACCACGCCCTGGCCTTGGAGTTTCCTCTTTAAGATCATTTCCTGCCCTTGGTGTTTCAAGTTGAGCCAGCAAGTGGAGGGGAAGAATAAATTTGTAAACTGGAGCTTACCTGTTGAGTCTCTTGGCTTGTGTTTCTTCTTCCCTTTCCTGTATCAGTTACCACAGGCTTGAATTTCATGAGTCCGTGTCTACACAGTGAGGTTCTGAATCAATCTGCTTTTCTTATGATAGCCTCTCGTGGGCCTCATCTCTCCTGATGCCATTCTATAACTGTGTTGTACTTTCCTGGCATTGCTTCGCTCCTGGCTTCCTGTACCTTGAGTTATCTTTTTTGGATGAAAAGCGGTTGGCAGATGACTCACCGACACAACATTATGACTTTCTTTGATGCTCATAATGATTTCAGATTCCTAGCCTCGCCGTTTTGTACTGCTTCAGATGAGTCATGCATTTTCAGATAGTGGATCAGAGGCTCTGCTTTCTCTGTCCTAAGAAGTTCTGAGTGTTCTCCAAGGTCTGATGAATGTTTAGAAGAAGCTATGCTTCTAAGAGAAAGAATGAAAGGATGTAGCCAAGCAAAAAAGGAAGAGTTCAAAGAGAAAAGTAGGTTGCTGAATGATGCCTTACCATGGAGAAGTTGTTTCATGGTATTCTATTTTCTTTTTGGTCTTTTTGAGACAGAGATTTCCCTGTAGCCCCAGCTGCTCTGGAACTCACTCTGTAGACCAGGCTGGCCTTGAACTCACAGAGATCTGCCAGCCTTTGCCTCCCGAGCGCTAGGATTAAAGGCGTGCCCCACCAGGCCCAGCAGTACTCTATTTTCACTGGTTGGCAAAAGACTGTTGGTCATTACCTTAAACACTTAAAATCTTCCAAAGGCTTTAGTGGGTTAAGGTTTTGATATTGTCTCAAACATTTATCCCATTGTATTCTCTGTGGTTTGAGAAAGTTAGAAACCAAGAAGTTACATCTCCAAGGGAAACTTTTAATCATTTCTTAAGACAGAGACTGGGAAACACAAAAGGGCCATGTGTAACATTTTGACCCCAGAGGGCTAGTAAGAACCTTTGGGCCATGCTTGTTCCTTCCACCTACCTCTGAACCCAGGGCTACATGTGCAGTATTAGATGAATCAGTAATTTGCTTGTTTCATGATATGAGGGATAGTGTGTGGAAGCTGGTCGTCCAGTTTCTGTGTCCAAGTAGAGTACACTTTATGCCAATCAAACATCTACCCATGAGAAATGCCGAAGGATAGATTAAACAGATTAGATCTTTAAGCTCAAGAAAATTTGTAAATATTACCCTTCTATAATTTTGTAATTAATAGTTCATGGAGTAAGGACCATCTACAGAATATAAACAGAGGGGCTCTTAATGGCCCTCTTCTCAGCACACTGCCCTTCCTCTTACCTGACAGTTAATCCTCACATGTTTGGTCTTCAAAGACAGATAATAAGTAGTTTTAAACTTATTCTTAAGCATTAAGTGTGACAAAAAGAGTGTGTTGACGATTTTCTCAAACTTGTACTTTTTGTAATTTTGTTTTATATTGTTTCAGAATTTCATACATTCATATACATTCATATAGTATCTTTGGATCCAATGTTCTCCCCCGTTCCCCCCCTTATATCCCCTCAATATTTCCCTCCAAACTTCATGTGTTTTTTTTTTTTTTAATCCACTAAGTCCACTTACTGGCCACCTGTAAGTGCATGGGTGCATGGGCTTTGTCATGTTGGTAGCATGAAGGTAGAATTTCCTTTTATAATCTATGCATTCCTATTCTATCTATGCTCAATCTCAGCTGTCATTATTTATACCTGTACCATGCTTAATTTTTTATGTTTACACCTGAGACTTCATGCTATTTCAGTCATCATATCAGCCTCCACCACTAAGCACATAAACTCTTGGAGTTCGTGGGTGGTTTTCTTACAAACACAGAGAATAGTGCTTGGGAAACTTTAGGTGAAAAATCCCTGCATAAATGAAGGAGTGTCATGATGTGAAAAAGAGTTCAGTGGATAAATTCATTTTGAAATTTGTGAATTAACTAAATGAATTAAATATTAACATTTTTATCTTTTCCTGCCTCTGCCTCCTGCGTGCTGGGATTAAAGGCATGACTGCTATACTTGGCTCTCTTTAAAATTTTTTTTACAACCATTATTATTTTTTTTTTTCATTTTCTTTCTCTGTACTTAATTTACCATTAGTTTATAATTTTTGCGATAAACACAACCAATACTTTTCAGTCTTAGTGTTTTTACACATACATGAAAGTGTTAGTATTTCCAGGTAATTCATTTTCCATTTTTTTGAGACAAAGTCTTACTGGGTATCTCAGCCTGAACACCAGCTCCTCAGAATTTCCTTTGTGAGCCTCTCAAGTGCAGGGATTGCGCATGAAATTGAGCATGGTTTCATTAATTTGAAATTCATTCATGTGAAATTATTCATTTCACACATTTAACCAGTTATTTACTTATTTAGATAGTATCTAGCCCAGGTTGGCCTCAGATTTGTGCTCCCCCGCCTCAGCGTCTATTCCTAGGCGTGTGGGGTGAACACTGCCACATGTGGCTTTGCCTTATGTGCTTTAATATTGGATTGATGCAAATTTAGACTTTATTTTTGTGGTGCTAGGGATCAAACCCAGTGTCTTATGTATTTTGGGCAGATGCTCTACCATTAGAACTTTTATCTCTTTTATATAAAATACTATTTAAAAATATTCCATTGAATACCTAGAAACATGTTTCCATTTTTACTGTGATATCAGTGCAGCTATGTTAACTTTCTCTTGTTGATGTTAGTACAATATATATATGTTTCCATTTTCTAATATTCTGTCTTCCTCTACTCTTATAGTTCAAATGTTTCTGCTCTTTTAGAATGTATCAGGTTGTAATTTTCATCAAGTATTGTCAGTTTTTGTCTTTCAGTTGGGGTCACTAGTCCATTGACGTTTTATATAATTACATTCTGGGATACCACCTGCTGTTTTTGGTTTGTTTTCTTTCATGAATGTTTTATATAACTTTCTTTCGCCTTCCTTATTTCTGCCCTTTTGATTGTTATAATTGTAACATATTAAGCATTCAAGATATAACATTTTTATAGTATATGAAGTATGCTTTATACATCATTTAGCCACATATATTTTATAATGGCTACCATATATATATATATATATACATATATATATACATATATATTTAACTTTTTTACTTTTTAAAGAATTGTAAGACATGAAAACCTTAATTCTGTTACGTTTCTCCTGTCTTTTGTGTAATTTTTGTCACTTATTTTAAGTTTACATGCATTTAAGACTCCACAGTGTATTATTATTAACATTTCATAGCAACATTAATTGACATCTATATTTCCATCTCTCTTCATTTTTCTACAGTTTTATGTTTTCAGTGGGATTATTCTTCTTCCTGAACATTTTCTTTTGTGGGTGTGCTGGATAGCTTTAGGGTCAACTTGACATACCTGGATTGAGGGAGCCTCAACTGGGGAATTGACTCCATTGGACTGGCCTGTGGCCGTGTCTGTGGGGTATTTTCTTGATTGCTGAGTGATGTAGGAGGGCCCAGCTCACTGTTGGTGGTGCCATCCATGGGCAGATTGTTCAGTATTGTATAAGAAATCAGGCTGAGCATGGGGCAGGGGAGCAAGCCAGTACATAAGCAGTGTTCCTCCATGGTCTCTGCATCAGCTCCTGCCTCCGGGTTCCTGACCTGAGTTCCTTCCTTGGGCTCCCTAGGTGATGAACTGTGACCTGGGAGATGTAAGGTGAATAAACTCTTTCTTCCCCATGTTTGTATTGCTCAGAGTGTTTTGTTACAGCAATTTGAAAGCAAACTAGAACAGTGGGTCTGCTGGCAATAGATTTTCTGTTATTTTTCAAATGAGAGTGCATTTATTTCACAATTTTGAAGTGTATTTTCACTGTGCATATAATTTTCATTTGGCAGATATTTTCTTCCAATACTTTGAAAATACCACGGTGCTGTTTCCTGGCTGCCATGGCTGCTGTGAGAAAGGAGCTGTCATTCCTATTGTTCCCTCCTCAAAGAAGACATGTTGTATTCCTAGCCCCTAGCATTTAAAAGACCTGAAATAGTCTGGAATGATTTTATTTGTATTAACATTTCATAATCCATAGAATTTTCTGAATCTATAGATTTATGTCTTTCATTGGCTTTTGAGAATTCTTCACAACTGTCTCTTGGAATGTTGCTTCTACCATAGCTACAATATTTCTTCTTTTGTTATGAGAAGCCAATGACACATTATTTTTGTCAATGTATTCTACACTGCTATTATTTTTTGGCTAAAAATTAGTTTCCCTCTCTCTACATTTTGCATGAGGGTAATAGTGACATAGTTTCAGTTTCACTCAGTTTCCCACTGAGTCTAAACTTCTGCTTTTCATCCAGTGAATATTTTCCTTACAATATGTTAATTTGACTCTTTCTGGATTCAGTATTTCTGATGAAATTTTTCTATGGTGTCATCTATTTTTCGTGTGTATTAACTTCAATTATATTAAAGGCCATGCTGTATAATTCCATTATCTCTAGATTCTTCCATTTTGTTCTGTTATCCTTTGGTGTTGGTATTGTTGCTTGGAATACCTGTAAAGTTTTAAGCTAAATAATGAGCACCAAAATGAGAAAGCATAAATGCCTAGTTCATATTTTTGTAGAAATAATCATCTTTATCCATCAGCAGCATGTGTAAAGGTTTCACTAATTAAAATGGAATGTAAGGGCTGGTGGGTTGGCTCAGAGGTTAAAGGCACTTGCCACTAAACCTGATGACTAGAGTTTGATCCCCAGGAGCCACATAATGGAAGGAGAGAACTAACTCCTATGAGTTGTTTTCTGACCTTCACATGCATGCTGTGGCACGTGTGTGTCACACACATATATACATGTGTATTCATACAGATATAGACACATACAAAATATAATACATACATTAATAAATGTAATAAAAATAGGATATAGATGGAGTTGAAACTGGATGCCTTGAGGGTAAGATTTTTCTTACTCCTGGTTTGTTTGCCATCACTGCTGTGTACCTAGTGTTCTCATCTTAATGCCGCAGATATTTACTCCAAATCTTTGCTCTTGGTTAGTCCTGAACTTCAGTGGCTGTTTCCTCAGTCTCACAGATGGCCAATGCACCTGTTCTCATTTTCAGTGGCTTCCTGCTTGGCACCTCAGGAAGCCCGTTGAATATCACTGGGTCTCACCTCTCATCTTGCTGAGATTTTGAGTGTTCAGATTCTGATAACTTTGGACAAACTAGGTACTTTTGTTATTGTTGCTGTTGTTCAGCACTTTATATTTTCTTTCTTTCTTTCTTTCTTTCTTTCTTTCTTTCTTTCTTTCTTTCTTTCTTTCTTTCTTTCTTTCTTTCTTTCTTTCTTTCTTTCTTCTTTTTTTTGGTCTTTTTGACACAGGGTCTCCCTATAGTCCCAGCTGGCCTGGAACTCACTCTGTAGATCAGGCTGGCCTTGAACTCCCAGAGATTTGCCTGCCTCTGCCTCCCTAGTGCTAGGTTTAAAGGCGTTATGGGCGCTGTGAACCTAACCCGGGTCCTCTGCAAGAGCAGTTAGTGCTCTTAACCACTGAACCATTTCTCCAGCCCTTCTTTCTCTCTCTCTTTTTAAAACGTTTTATTAATTTTTATTTTATGTGTATGACAGTATCACCTACATGTATGTAAGTGCATTCATGCTTTGCAATGCCCATGGAGGTCATAAGAGGGAATCAAATTCCTCTGGAACTGGAGTTAGAGGCAGTTGTTAGCTGTCATGTGGGTGCTGGAATTTGAACTCAGGTCCTCTGCAGGAGCAGCCAGTGCTCCTAACTACTGAGCCATCTTTCCAGCACCCCCCTTCTTTCTTTTTATAAATATTTTAGTACCCAGCTGTGGTGGTCCATGGCTTTAATCCCAGCACTGGGGAGGCAGAGGTAGGCAGATCTCTAGGAATTCAAGCCCAGCCTGGTCTATGAAATGAGTTCCAGGACAGCTGGCACTATAGGGAAAGCTTGTTTCCAAAAAAGAATTTTTTTTTCAATTTTTTTTTATTAATTTTATTTATTTCTGTATGTGTATGAATGTACTGTCTGCATGCAAGTTTTGTGCACCCGTGTCGTGCAACGCCGCGGAGGTCAGAAGAGGGTATCGGATTCCCCTGGAACTGGAGTTCTCCTGGAATTGGAGTTTCAGACGGTTCTTAGCCGCCATGTGGGTGCTGGGGATCGAACCGGCGTCCTCTGTAAGAGTGGTCGGCGCTCTTAACCGCTAGGCTATCTCTCCAGCCCCCCAAAAAAGAATTTTTATTCATTATTTTTATTTTATGTGTATGAGTGTAATGCCCGCCCATGTGTAAGAACACCCATGTTGTGATGTGCCTGGGGAGGTAAGAAGAGTGCATTGTATTCCCCTGGAACTGGACTTACAGAGGTCAGATGAGTGCTCTTCCCCTGGAACTGGAGTTAAAGATGGTTGTTAAACTGTATGTGCTGGGAATCAAACTCAGGTCTTCTGAAGGAGTAGCCAGTGCTCTTAACTGCTGAGCCATCTCTCTAGTGCCACTTTAGATTTTAACTCTGCTAGATTTTTTTGCCACTGAGCAAACTTTTGTCCTAGTTTCTTGCATTGTTTCAGGCTCGGATAGGATGCAAACACATGCAAGAATAGATTGTGTCTCTGCAACTCTTCTCTGTCCTGCTCCCTCATGTCCTGTCCTGCTTGTTTCCACGGCTCTTTGATGGCATCTAGGTTTCTTGGTTTCTCACCACCTGAAGGGTGGGTCTGTGTACCTTCTTTTTAAAATTTATTTTTCAATATTTGAAGTAAGTTTATGATCTTGCTGTATTCATAGCTATCCTTGGCCTCATGTGGCTCACGGACTGCAGGTTACATATGAATGTATTCTATACTGAGATTTAATTTTTTTATTTGTATGACTGTACTGTCTGCATATAGGTTGGTGCACCCGTGTCGTGCAATGCCGCAGAGGTCAGAAGAGGGTGTCAGATTCCCCTGGAACTGGAGTTAAAGACAGTTCTTAGCCGCCATGTGGGTGCTGGGAATCAAACTCAGGTCCTCTGCAAGAGCAGTTGGTGCTCTTAACCACTGAGCCATCTCTCCAGCCCCTGCTGTACCTTCTTAATTATACTTATAAGTATCAACTTTTCCCAAATTAAATTAGCTCACTGTTGATTTATTGAATGTCATGTACATGGAAATGTGAAATGCACTTTGTGTATTTATTAAATGAATATTTACTTTTTGCTTACTGTCAAGTACTTTTCAGACATAGAAGTTATATCCATAAATTTATCTGTTCTCATATATCTTAAGATCCTTGTTAGATTAGGAACACGCAACAGAGGTGGGTGTGGTGACACACACCTGTAATTCTACCGCTTTGGAAGTGCAGTCAGGAAGAGCAAGAGTTTCAAGGTCATTAGTGATTATACAGCAAGAGTTTCAAGGTCATTAGTGATTACACAGCAAGTTTGAAGAGATTCTAATCTACAACCCACATTTTGTTAATGGTTATTTAAAGGTGAGAAAGCTGATAATGTTACATTCAACAGATGCAGAATAACAAAACCCCAGTGGCAGGCGTAGTAAATCTCCCTTCCAGTACTTGGTCAGAGTAATCGAAGAGACTCCCAAAATAATGTAGGCTAATGTTATTGCCTTGGGGAAATCCTGCTGGTACTCACCTGGAAGCCTCCTCTCTGACAGCCAGCCCTCATAGTGTCAGACGATATTATGCAATCTACCAAAGGAGGAAAGCAATCAATACACTTCCCAGCTGTAAAGCCTATGAACAACAACAGTGACAGACCTAGAAAGATATCCTTAGTGGTGTAATAGTAGCACATTTATCTTGGGGATAACTAACAGCTGTTGAATTGTACTTAAGTCTTAATAGGGGGGAATTCATGCCTAGTACTGTAAATCTCACCAACTACCCATGGAGGAGAGGTCATAGAGCCCAGAGGAGAACCCACTACTGCCATTTTCCTAAATCATAATTCCTTTTTTTTTCCACACTGGGGCCCCTCCCCCCATGGTCCCCCAAATGAGGTCCAGTAAGCACTGTGTCCTGTCTTGATCTTCCTGCACTGGCCTCCATGACATAGCCTGGGTAGTCCAACAACAGCAGTCTATACTCTGAAGAGGCTGAAATCCCAGTAGCCACTCAGTCCACAAACTGGATATCTCAGTAGTCTCCATCTGGCATTGAAGGTTTGGAGGATTCTTAAGTTTTATACCTGCAGTGCAATTTCTCAGACTGTACTGATTATTTCTGGCCGTACTTTCCTTTTGGATGCTTAAGGCCACACAGTTAGCCCAGATTAACCAAGGTTTTTGTTTTCTCAAGGTCAGTTGAGGATCTGGTCCTCAAGGATCACTCATGTTTTTTTTTTTGCGGGGGGTGGCTTTTCAACCACCAGTTCCATCCACTCGAGGACACCATTAGGTCTTGCTAGACAAGGCTTCTCTTTTTGAAGCATGTAATTTCCAATTGTATTCTACATACTTATCCTTAAACCCATAAGTTAAGTGTAGCTCTTACCCCTCAGCAAAGACGTTTCTTTTTGCAAACATATGGAGATGATTATAGAGATACACACCTGGCCAAAATGCAGAGTATAAGTGATAGTGCCATGTCGAACGAACCCCAGTGGATACATATAAAATGCTATACCTGCACTGACACCTCAGGCAACATCATGAAGGTGGAGCAGAAAGATTATAAGACTAGAGGTCCAGAATGCCTGCTGCTAGGTAGTATATTTTATACATACATGAAAGCTATGCTCATAAAAACTCTATAGTATGGGTGCCTAAACAGGACCTACATAATAACACCAGCAGTTGATATGCTGATGAGGATGGGAGAAATTTAACAAGGTACCACCCCTTGATAAAGAGACGAAGAGCTACAGGCAATCAAGGGGTGCTGAGAGAGGGAGAACCAGTTTTTTCAAGAATGAACTCCTTGATCGGATAGTCAATCCCAAGTGTTCAGCCCTAAGCACATGCACATACAAGCAACACTAAATAGGCTATATATATATATATATATATATATATATATATGTTATCTCTATGGATGTATTCACAATCATAATGGATAATTAAATGACATGAGAGGCAGTGGGTGGCATAGGAGGAGGGATATGATCAGAATACCTTGTATAGAAGCTTCAAGAGAATTAACAAATTAATTTTTTTGTCTTTTGAGACAGGGGTCTTTCTTATGTAGCCCTGCCGGCCTGAAATTGCTCTGAAACCAGGCTGGCCTTGAACTCACAGAGATCGCCTGCCTTGCCTCCTGCTGGGCTGGATATAAGGCATATGCCACCACACCCGGCAACCAATTTTTTTAATATACAAATAAAATAGATTAACTTAAAACACAGAGATTTCTTAACTTGCCTAGGGTCACAAAAGGGTACTGGAATCTGTCTGTGTAGCTCTCTATGCAGCTCTATATTATGCTGTCCAAGAATATTAATTAGGTTATTTGATTTTCAAAAATTGGAAACTTGGTTTTTTACCTTTTGAACTATTTAGAAACTGCCTATATATATAATTCAAGTGTGGGGGCTGATGAGTATGGCTCAGCAGTTAAGGCACGACGCTCTTGCGGAGGAACCGCGTTCATTCCCAGCACACAGTGTTGGCTAAGAACTGTTTTTTTTTAAAATTTTTCTTTTATTGATGCTTTGTGTATTTCATACATCATTTTCCAATTCAGTTCAGGCATATATCCCCTTCCCTTCCCCCCCACCCCACCCCTACCCATCGCAGATCGTGCATTCTGCCGTAAGTTTTCTGCATCTTTCTCTGCTTTTTTGTTTTGTTTTGTTTTCATTTTTTTTTAACAATAGGTGATAATTTGTGAGTACAAGCATCCTTCATGTAAAACCAATTTGCAAGCAGTTGTGCCCAAACCCACACAGCTCATGGGTCCCACCATTCTGAAAGGGGGTCTTGTATGTTCAATCAAGTTGATCAAATGAGTGTCCAGTCTATATTGTTGTAGTTTCACCATTAACCCCAATCTAAGCCCTTACATTCTACCACGCCCCCTCTTCCACAGATTGTTCCCTAGGCTTAGAAAAGGGGCACAGGTGGATGAGAAGCAAAACACTCTACTTTCTCTGGAGCTGATGTCTTGGTCTCTAGTAAGCCGGGCCTACTCTGGAGGCAGAGGCAGGCGGATCTCTGTGAGTTTAAGGCCAACTCGGTCTACAGATCGAGTTCTAGGCCAGTTGGATCTAAAAGGGAGACCCTGTCTCAAAAAGACCCCCCCCCAAAAAAAATTCAAGGTGCTATTCTAAAAATGGAAGATTGTTTTTTTATGAAGAATTTTGTAGATAATCGTCTGGTCTGATTAAAACTTTAAATGGACCTATAGTATTTTCAGAACAAAAGACCGAGGCAAGGAAACATTCCTGTGAGGAGTTGCTGCGTTTTGACTAGCATGAGTGCCATAACTCTTTAGATGCCTGAGCCTACTCATCGTTTCTGACTCCTGTTTCCCTCATTTTCATGCTCCTCCATGGCTTCCAATAATTACTATGAGAGACACGAATGACTTGACTCTTAATGTATCCCTCAGGACATGATCAACTTTGCCTTTCAGTTCTGCATACCACAAGCTCAGGCAAGAAGCCCAACTCTAAGTAGCCTTCTACCATTATGACGGCATCACATTAGAATTTCAGCTGCTTATTTAGTCCCTAAGTCACATGCATTGCAGTCGAGTTCTCTTTGACTCTCTAGACAGACACAGTAAATTGTTTTTTAATCTGGCATTTATTTTCACTTGACTCATTTTTAAAGTCTTCTTCGTTTTACCTTCTGTTCATTTATAACTCTATTAGCTTGGAGACACCATTCATTTTGTGAGCAGTGGTTTAAACACATTTCATCTATCAGGATTAATTTTGCTGAATGCACCATCAAATAAATACATTAAAGACAATTGTAACACTTCATTAATCAAAATGTCAACTTCCACAGGAGTAAAATGTTCCCCACCCTAAAAATTCACTTCTTTGCTTGTGAGTGCTTGTCTATTTAGCTGAAATATAAAAAGTGATGTAAAATGCTGTCATTCTATTAGAATATGTGTGCAGGATTTGAAGGTGTAATCCATTATAATTAAGGCTAATTAATTATTATATGGTCAAATGAGCAACAAATGCACATGCAAAATCTAAAAAGTTAATTATTTGAAAATTGGTTAATCAATTGTGCATTCAAACGCGCATTTGTTTTAGCATGCAGACACTTTGCACTTTTACAAGGGATTAGTCTAGATTAAAAAAAAAACATTAAAGTCAAACATTTTCAAAATATCTCTGCTCTGTGGGGAAAGAAAATAAATTAAGATCAAATGGATCTGACTTTTAATAACCAAACCTGCTTTTGTAATAGAGAATCTTCAAAAAATTAATATGCATACTCATTTAACGTGACAAAAAGAAATCAGTCCAGATTACCTTCTATGTGAGAGATATTCGGCTTTCACATAATTAAAAATAATTCTCTCCCACATTTAGTGGTCTGCCACCTGCATAAGATCCCCTAAAGGCTCATATCCAGATGGAATTACTGTTTTTGTAAAAATAAAACTAGACTCATATAAAGATGAACTAATGTCCAACCAGCTAAGTTGTTTCTAGTAAATTCTTTTCATCTTCTAATTTTCCAAACTCCATATTAAAAAAAAAAAGAGGTACGAAGGAACATGTGCTGGATAGCTTTAGTGTCAACTTGACACACCTGAGTTGAGGGAGCCTCAACTGGGGAATTGGCCCCATTGGATTGGCCTGTGGCCACATCTGTGGAGTCTTGTCTTGATTGTTGAGCAATGTGGGAGGGCCCAGCCCACTATGGGTGGTGCCACCCTGGGCAGGTTGTTGTGTACTGTATAAGAGGGCAGGCTGGGTATAAGCCAGGAGAGCAAGCCAGTAAACAGCATTCCTACATGGCCTGTGCTTTAGCTCCTGCCTCCAGGTTCCTGCCCTGAGTTCCTGCCTTGGGCTCCCTGAGTGATGAACTGTGACCCAGGAGATAAGAGCTGAATAAACCCTTTCCTCTCCAAGTTGGTGTCAGAGTGTTTTGTCACAGCAATGGAAGAGAAACTAGAACAGAACATCAAAGATACTTTCAGAAATAACAAAACCCGTAAAGAAGAGGTGCAAAGTTACCAAAGATATGGGGGAAATGTGTATATTTAACTGGGAAGGGAGGAATTAGGGTTTTACAAGGAACCATGGGGAGAAAAGGGAAAGAAGGAGGTCAAGAAAGGTGGATAGTAGGACACAGGCATCATCAAGGGGAAATGGGGATATTTTAACTGAAGAGGGATGGTTAGAAAGGGAGAGAGAGAGAGAGAGAGAGAGAGAGAGAGAGAGAGAGAGAGAGAGAATAAATAATGCTTAATTGATATGAAGAAGAGGGAAATGAATTAGTTAAAAAGCCTACTGAGGGATGGAGAGATGGCCTAGTGGTTAAGAGCACCGACTGCTCTTGCAGAGGACCTGGGTTCAATCCTCAGCACCCACATGGCGGCTGAGAACCATCTGTAACTCCAGTTCCAGGGGAATCTGATGCTCTCTTCTGACCTCCTCAGCATCGTACAACACAGGTGCACAAACCTACATGCAGACAGTACATTCATACACATAAAAAAAAAAGCCTACTGAAAAAGACACATACACTATATGCATATGAGTGTATGAGTACAGCTGAAGTCTCTATAACAAGAAGCACAGTGCCAGACAGGAGAAAAATCAGTCAATGGTCCAACGCAGCTGCAAAGACTAATCACCACAACAATGACCCACATAGCAAACTATTTTTATTGGTGCAGTAGTGGCACCTTTATCTTGGGGTTAATCAACAGCTATCTAATTGGACTTAAAGCCCTCTCAGTGGGAGGGAACTCATGTGTGGCACTGTAAATATAGCCAAAACACATGGCTTCAAGAGGTCATAGATCCCAGAGAGAAACTTAAATCTATCACTTTTGTAGAGAAATATAATTTCTTACTGCATGCTAAATATATTTACAAACAAGTGTGCCTGTCACCACTCAAAGAAGCTTCTTTTTGCAACAGATCAAGAGTATGACAGAGTTGTACAATTGGTTAAACACAGAGAATAAATGCCCAGTCATAAGTGATACATATATAATGGAACATCTATACCTCTGGAACATAGCAGAACAGTGGGCAGAGAGAATATTGATGCTTCACTGAACTCTCACCATTGAAGCTTCCTTATACAACAGGGGGCAATTAACCCAGAAAACCACAACTGGACAAGAAGTAAAGAATGAGGGAATGCAGAATGTGTGTCCCTAGATAGGTCACCAGTATTAAACCTCTGCCCCCTAGGACTCAGGGATCACTGCAGAAGAAGGGAGGAAAGACTGTAAGAGCCAGGGGTAGTGGGTGATCAGTTTTCCAGGCAGCTGGGAACTGCTCATTCCAGGAATGGCGACAACATGCTCAAGTAGCAGCAAACTCAAACCAGACACAAACCCAGCACAGAAATGGGGAAATAGGTAAGAAGCCCCAACCTTAGCCAAGGAACTGATTGCTATTGGAAGAGGGAGAGGTAGCTGCCTCCTTCTCCTCCTCTTCTTCTTCTTCTTCCTCCTCCTCCTCCTCCTCCTCCTCCTCCTCCTCCTCCTTCTCTTCCTCCTCCTCCTTCTCTTCCTCCTTCTTCTTTGGTATTTTTGAGATAGGGTCTCCCTCTAGCCCCAGATGGCCTGGAACTTCCTATGTATACCAGGCTGGCCTGGAACTCACAGAGATCCACCTGCCTCTGCCTTCCAAGTGCTGGGACTAAAGGTGTATGCCACTACACCCAGCTGAGATGGTCTTGTTTAAGGGCGTGATGCTATATGGGCTGACAAGGCTCCAGTGGGATGAGGTCTTACGGGGGGGGGGCATCTGAGGACACAAACTCGACTTGATAGGCCTTAACATATACGACAATGCAGGAAATCCAGTGTGGGGGGGATCTATAGACAGGACCGATATGATAGGGGATTGAAATATGATTAAGATACAGAAAATACACAAAAATCAGTAAAAAAATATTTTTAAAAGATGCAGGAAAGCCAAGCATCATGGTGTACAGCTTTTATCCCAATACTCAAGAAGGAGTCAGGCAGATCTCTATGAGATCATGGCCAGCTTAGTCTATAGAGAAAGTGCCAGGCCATTTGGAGGGCCATAGGAAGACCCTGTCTCATAACAAAAACAAACAGAAAAAGAGGCAGTTAAAGCATAGCAGGGAACGGAGGAGGAACACTAGATACGTAGATTGTACAAGCTCACATTAGAGGCAGCCACCCATAACAGGTCACAACAGCAGCAGGGATGAATAATAGAACTTGTATATAAAAGTAGTTATCAGAGTCTAAGATCAAAGAGCTCAAAATATTAAATATTAAAATATTAAAAACAATGTCAGAGGTAGCATGCGATGAGGACAGGTAGAATGTAAGCAAAAGGACACTAGAGTTCTGAAAGGATATAAAGCAAACTGCTTTTCTAGTTTCAAGTCCGTCATTTTGTCTTTTGTGTGGTTAAGTCCAGAAAACTCTGATAGCGAAAATGTAAAATCCTAAGAAAAGCTCCGTAGCTTCAGAATGGCCATTTTAACCACGTAGATCTTCACTGAGGCACATAGAGCTTGGAACCTGGCGTGTGTTTGAGTGGTTACCTTAATCTAGCTATGTAATAGTTTCATTTGTGAGTTCATTACAATAAAACAATTTTTAGAAAGACGACATCACGAGCTTTGCAGGAAAGTGGCTGGAGCTAGAGGACATCATGCTGAGTGAAATAACACAGTCCCAGAAAAACAAACGATGAATGGTATCCCTCATCTGTGGATGCTAGTGCCAATTACCCAGTTGTAAGTATTTCTTGTGTAGGGCCCCCTGAGCTTTTGTACAAAGCAGTTGGGCGTAATGCATTTTGGAAACAACAACAACAACAACAACAACAACAACAGAAAAGACTGCATCAAAGAACTGACTGAAACAGTGAACTTCTGCTCAAAACAGTCAACTTCCCCATGGAAAATATTGAGAAAGACTAAGAGATGAAAAGCATGTTTGGCAGAATGCATGAGCTCTGGCGGGGTGGGGGAATGGGTGGGAACACGGGTCTAGATTTGTTAAAAATAAATAAATAAATTTATGTGAAAAACAAAACAAAAAACAAACAAACAAACAAAAAGATGCATGTACAGCTATGTTTATTGCAGGTCTATCAGAATAGCAAAGAGCTGGGACCAACCCAAATGCCCCTCAACTAATGACTGGGTAACAAAACTATGGTACACCTACACAATGGAGTTCTATGCACCATTAAAGAAAGCTGACATCAAGAGCTTTGCTGGTAAATGGATGGAACTCGAAGCCATTATGCTAATTGAAGAAACACAGTCCCAGAAAAAAAAGGCAAATGGTTTTCCTCATTTGTGGATGCAAACACCAAATCCTCAGTTGGCAGGCAAACTGGGCAAATTTATTATTATATTTCATTGATCTGAAAGCAACTGTGCTATTCCAATGTGAATCTCTTAATGGGCTCTAGAATTGTCTTACCACTTGTATTCACATATTGTAATTACCATATATGAATGGAAGATATGTATTCGTATTCTATTCACAATTCTTTTTACCTGCTTGCAAATTTACTGTTGAAATGTGCATCTCTCAATGTGTTTAGAAATTAATCTATAGATTAATTTCAGAATTGGTAATTTTGATTTATGTGTGGAGTGTATATATGCATATTTTGGAATAATATAACATTAAAGGGGACAAAAAGAGAGAGAAAAACACAATAAAAACTGACCAAAACAGTAAAATTATGCATCAAAAAGGTTATAAAAGACTGAGAATAAGATGCAAGATGTGACTTAACATATATAACAGAGTCCATGAGCTCTAACAGGGGGCATGAGGATGTAAGGGGTACGTATAAATGGGGGCATGTGTCTAGATTTGATTCAGAAATGTTGTATGAAATGCACTCAATAAAAAAATAATAAAACAATTTTATATAAAAAATGCTGGAGAGGCTATGTGGGAAGGGTAACACTCATTCACTGCTGGTGGGAATGCAAACTCATGCAACCCCTATGGAAAGCAGTGTGGAGAACTCTTTAAAAGATTCAAAATGAACCTACCACTTGACCCAGCCATACCACTCTGGGGTTTACACCCAAGAGTCATCCTATTGCAGAGATATGTGCACAACCATGATTGCTGGAGCTCTTTTCACAATAGTGAAGAGCTGGAACCCACCTCGGTGTCCCTCAACTGATGAGTGGATAATGAAAATGTGGTATGAATATAAAGTTATATTTCTGTTTTCCTGTATGCAATATTACTGTTAAAATGTGAGCCCCCCCCCAAAAAAAGAATGTCAGGGCTGCAGAGATGAGTCAGCAGGTAAGAGCACTGGCTATTCTTACAGAAGACCTGGGTTCAAATTCCAGCACCCACTTGGTGGCTTACAATTATTTTAATTCTAGTTCCAGGGGACCTGACACCCTCTTCTGTCCTCTGTGCCCATTGCATGACATGAGTGCACTTACATATGCACAGGCATAACACTCTTAGACATAAAATATAAATAAATTATAAATAGTTGTTACATAAACAACTATTTATAATGAGTCCTAATGAAACTTATACCTTCTAGGTGCCACAAAGGTTTTGATATGAGAGACTTTCTTGCCTTCCCCCCATAGAACAAGGAGAAATATGACGATGATGAGGTCATTCTCCAACTGTAAATTGGAGACAACTATTATAGAGGTAATCTCTTACAAAACCAGTAAAAATGCCTTCTTTAATTGACTAATAGATATAAGAACTGTGAAAAGGATTATACTCTGTTCAGAACCAAATATAATACTAAAGTCCTTGGGCTATGCACTTAGGCAAAGTATATTAATGCAGGAGCTCTGACATCAGCAATGGATTGTTCTACCAGGGGGATGTTGGCCAGGGGATCCAAGGCCCCACAAAAGGTAAGGGCTCCTTGCCCCTAAGTTGGGATACCTGCAGGAGGAGAGGCGATAAGACCCTGCTGCCGAAGACCTGACGTTAACATGGGAGGGATGTATTGAGACCGCACATGCAAGGGTACAGATGGCCTCTGGAATGCCAGAGAGTGTTCCCAAAGGCCACTAAACCAATAAAGCAAATACGGGTCTCCCTGAGTCAAGCAAGACTCCACCATCAGCACCAGCTACACTTCACCTGCCTGGAAATACTGTGCAGCAGAGGCAGCCATGTGCCTGTATATCCCAAATCTAATTGGCTGTTGGCTCTCTCCTTGGAGGAATAACCCATGGCTGATGCCACAAGCCTACATCCTCTACAGGTTAGGAGATGTCATAAGCCACAGTAAGACCCTGTTATATTTATCAGGGGGTAAAAATGTAATTCATGAATTAACATATCATCCAAACATATGTGTCTATGCCAAAGTAACCTACCATAACTATTAGTGCTGCTTAAATACCTATATATCTAATTGCTTGTGCTTCATTAGTAGGATCGAAAGGTTACTCCTGAACAAACTGTCAGCCCATGAAAGGAAACAGCCAGAATTGACCAGAATCCAAGTCAACAGCTCCAGAGAGAGAGGACAGTTTTACTTCTCATCCACCTGTGCCCCTTTTCTAAGCCTAGGGAACAATCTGCGGAAGAGGGGGCGTGGTAGAATGTAAAGGCTGCGATTGGGGTGAACGGTGAAACTACAGCGATGTAGTCTGGACACTCATTTGATCAACTTGATTGAACAAACAACCTGTCAACCTCCACTGAATGGTGGGACTGTGGGGGTTTGGGCACAACAGTCTATAGATTGGTTTTGCACGAAGGATGCTTATACTCATGGATTATCACTTATAGCTAAAAAATGAAAAAAACTGAGAGAAAGATGCAGGAAAGGTTATGGCAGAATGCATGATCTGGGATGGGGTGGGGGGGGGGGAAGGGAAAGGGAAATATGCCTGATCTGAATTGGAAAATGATGTATGAAATGCACAAAGCATCAATAAAAATTAAATTAAAAAATATAAATAAATTAAAAATTTTGAAATTGTATTTAGGATAAATGTGATTAATGTGAGGTCCTCAAGCTGAGGGAGTTATGACGAGTATGCATGATGGAGCAATCAGCTGACTAAGTTTTATACTACATTCAAGGCACTGGCTAGGTGACGGGAGTCATGATTCCAACTCCTGAGGAGTTTGCATTCTCAGTTACAAAATGGAAAGAATAACAAATGGAAAGAATAACAAATATAGCAGGTGACTCTACTCAGAGTCTCTTTGAGTTGATACATGGAATAAGAGCAAGCCCCAGGGACAGAGGATATTAAAAGATGGTGTCAAATGCAGGAGTAAGCTTGGTCTTAAAAGGGCACAGGATTTATGTAAACAGATGAAGGGAGAAGAAAAGACTTTCCAGACAGAAAGGATGAGAATGCTGAAGAGTTGGGTGTTATGCAGGTACACTTTCGTCCCTGCGCATGCAACTTCTACCCTTTGTTTTTTGCACCTACAAACCTACATTCATTCACACAACATTGGAAAGCTCCTGATTTCCAGTGGAGGAGGACCGGCTCCTAGCTTCTGGAGCTAGGGTGTGATTGGACTAAAAAAAATGGTATTCTCACTTATGTTTGCCATGGGTTACTCTAGGGTAGCGGTGTAATTTTTAGTTCTGCCAATGAAAAGTAAGTTTTTTTCCAAAGCCAACTTTTATTGAAACTTTGTGCATTTCATACAAAATTCCCAATCAAATCCAGACCCATTCCCCGTTTCTTGCCACCCCCACCCCACCAGAGCTCTTGCATTCTGCCAAACATGTTTTTCATCTTTTACTCAGTCTCTTTTAAATTTTTGATGCAGAAGTTTACTATTTCGAGCAGAATTTCACCATTTCAGTCATTTCTTTGACCCAGTCTTCTTCTTGTTTTTCCTTCCCATTTGTATCACACCAAAATATGCATATGTACATGCCACATATATCTTTTAGCATCTTCAGCTTATTTTTTTTTATTAGGCTCAAAGATGTCATGTTTGAAGACTCCTCCTTGGCAAGCCCAAACAACCATCAGTCTTGCCCTTGTGCTCCACACTGATGTTTTCCCTTCTCATGGTCACCAAATGAGGTCCAGTAAGCACCATGTCCTGTCTTGATCTTCCTATAATGGTCTCTGTGATACAGCCTGGGTAGTCCAACAATGGCAACCAATAATCTGAAGAGGATGAAACCCCAGTAGCTGCTCAGTCCACAAGCTGGATGTCTCAGCAGTCCCCATCTGGCATTGAAGGTCTGAAGGATTCTTGGAGAGACATGAGTCTTCAGTCCATATTGGAAGGTTGAAAAGCTGTGTCTCATGTCTTTGAAGGATGGCAAAAGCAGTGGCAGCCACAGGGTAGCTGCACTTGCCAGTAAGACAAGCCAAAAAACTGTTTTTTTTTTTATACTTTTTGTCTTTTTCTAAGATCTCATTTTTATACCCTAACTATAGTTTCTCAGGCCTTACTAATTATTTATTTCTGGTTATACTTTCCTTTTGGATGCTTAAGGCCACCCTGTTCACCCAGATTAACCAAGGTTTTTGTTTTCTCAAGGTCAGTTGAGGATCTGGTCCTCAGGTTTTGGTAGGGGGAGCGGAGGGAGCCCCTTGCTCCTTTTGGCTTTTCAATCACCAGTTCCATCCACTTGAGGACAAAGTCAGGTCTTGCTAGACCAGGTTTCCCTTTCTGAAGCATGAGCAGACTTTTCCCTTTATAGACTGGACACTGGCTGAAGTCCCATTAGTGGATCTCCAAAACCTCCCTGCACAGGAAGACTGGTGACTCACATTTGCAGGACATTTCAAGAGATGTCCTGATGCATAGTCCCCTGGGACTTAGTTGATCTCTGAGGGCAAGGAACAAAGTTATCCCTTAGGACCCTCTGCCAAATTGTTATGGGCATTAAGTATGGTCATTAAGCATCCAGAAAGGCTAAGTTACACCAGCCCAATACTTTTTTTTTTCTCATTATACATTCCTTTTGGATGTTTAAGGGCACACAGTAAGCCTAGATTAACCAAGGTTTTTGTTTCTCTAGGTCAGTTGAGGAGCTGGTCCTCAGGAGTCACTCAGGGTTGTTTTTGGGGGGTGGAAGGGGAGAGAGCCTCTGGCTCCTTTTGGCTTTTCATTTACCAGTTCCATCCACTTGAGGACAAAGTCAGGTCTTGCTAGATCAGGCTTCCCTTTTTGAAGCATGAGCAGATTTTCCTCTTTATAGACTGGACACTGGCTGAAGTCCCATTAGTGGATCTCCAAGACCGTGCACAGGAAGACTGGTGATTCACATTTGCAGGACGTTTCAAAGAGATACCCCCATGCATAGTCCCCTGGGACTTAGTTGACCTCTGAGGGCAATGAAAAATAAGTTTATAAAAATGTAATTCATTCATTTATTAAGTTTAAAAGAAGAGAAGTTGATTGGGTCAGCCTTTTGTTCTTTCTTTTTCTTAATTTTCAAGAGAAATGAAGGTGCCATGTTTGTTTGAGCACTGTGGTGGAGGGAGCCTGGCCCCTGGCTATTGTCATACAGCAGCTTTCCTGGGCTGGCCTGCCTGATTCCATATCTTGTTTTGTGGGAGAAACACAGCTATCTGTAGCAAATAATTTTTTTTATATTACAAATTGGGTTTATTAGCTTGGCTTACACAATATGGTCCAGTTAGTCTTAAAGTGGTTGTCTGAAAAGTGGAGAGGCCAAGAACCAGTAGCTGCTCAGTCGGTAGATGACTCAGGAGTCTTAGCACTGAAGGCCTGGAAGATTCCTGGAGAGTCACTGGTCTTCAGCTTGTGTGGGAAGGTCAAACAAGCTGGATTCTGATGTCAACAATAGTAGTCATGGCAGCAGCAGGGTAGATGCACTCACAGGCACAGAACAAAGGCTTTTCCTTCAGACATAGATGTGGAAAACTGGGAAAGTCTTGCATTTCCATAAGACTTTGTGCTCGCATTCCATTATGTATGAAAGGATGAGTTTAATTACAGCTCAAGGTTTGGGATTTAGCTCAGTTGTAGAGAGTTTAAGAGTGAAGGATCCAGGGAATTAGAGTCCACTGTGGCGGGAGGCATGGTGGCTGAGGCTAGAGCAAAAAGCCGAGGTTCACATCTCTCAATGAATACAGGAAGTCAAGAGAGCAAACAATTTAATCTTTGTTGTTGTCTTTTGCAAACAAATAGTTCAAAACAGTAACCATTTTTTTTCTGTCTTTTGGAGACAAGGTCTCATGTAGCCCCAGCTGGCCTGGAACTCACTATGTAGACCAGGCTTGCCTTGAACTCAAAGAGATCTGCCTGCCTCTGCCTCCCAAGTGCTGGGACTAAAAGCACACACCACTATGTCCCACTGAAAACAGTAATCAATTTTGAGCTGTTGTCACTATGGGATCCTGACAAGATAAGTTGAATGGGCAAAGACCAAAGAAGGCCCCATGGAAAGGAGGACTAGAAGTCTAAGCCAATTGTCTAGACCAAGAATAGAAACAACTCCTTCTTCTTCTTCTTCTTCTTCTTCTTCTTCTTCTTCTTCTTCTTCTTCTTCTTCTTCTTCTTGATGTTTTTGAGACAGGGTCTCCCTGTAGCCTCAGCTGTCCTGGAACTATGTAGACCAGGCTGGCATTGAACTCACAGAGATCCACCTGCCTCTGCCTCCCAAGTGCTGGTATTATAGGTGTGTGCCACCATAACTGGCTGAAACATATTCTTTAATTGCATTCATTATTTGGGAAGAATGAGCCTGTGGCATATACATCCCCAAAGACATTATCCAAAACAGATTTTATTCCTTTGAGGGCATAAACTACACAATGAGAGAACATGAGCTCTCTCTCACTCCCCCCCGCCCCATGTGGTGTGTGTGTGTGTGTGTGTGTGTGTGTGTGTGTGTGTGTGTATGGGATTAGGGAATACTAGGAAGAGCAAAAAGCATCTTGGAATCAGAAAAGAATGTAATGAGATGCACCTTCAGTAAAGCTGGACTTACAGAGAACTGTGCACTGTGTCTGTATTCACTAGAGGTAAACCAGTCTTCCCTTTGATAAAATACATGAAAAATTACCAGTCCTATCCATTAATATTCAGGAGAAAGAAAAAATACTCCTTTGGTATTAGAACTGCAGTTCAGCTTCATGACACAACTTCATGCCACCTACACGGCCAAAAATGGAATTTGAGAATTCAACTTCAAGTATTTTTAGATGTTTGGATAGAGAAAAGAAATTATTTCTGGACTAGCATACCTTTAAGGTAGGTATCAGCATACGTTCTGTAGAGGTCCGAGGTGCAAGAGACATTTATAACTGAAATAGTCACTAACCACAAAGACCCAAACTGCCCTATTCAAGAAAGGAAGATCTTAGACTTTTCATTTTAAATTATTGGACATAATATAAAGGTATGTAATGTATTCTGATAAATGAAATAAAATCTGAAAAATTTATAAAAACACAAATTTATATATGAGAAATAGAAAAAAACACAAACAAAACAAAAAAAGCATTTTTAGAAATGAGAGCATTAATTATGTGGATTGATTAAATGGAAAATTATATATAACTAAAAATAAATAAATACTATAAAAACACTGAAAAGAGATTACCTAGAAAGCAGCCCAGGTAAGAGAAACAGAGAGGTGGGAAATATTAAAGACAGGCCAAAATAGCAAGAGAATAAATAAGAAAGACTTTTTTTGTTGAAATTTTGATGTGAGGAATAAGAATCTAGAGAGGAAATATTTGGAGATATTATGCCTGAGAAGTTTCTAGAAGTTACAAAAGATACTGCTTTCAATTGAAGAATCCAACCAGTTCCAAAAATGACAATTTAAAAAATTTATAACCAAGTACAGCATAATAAAAATTAAAGAACATTAGCTGGGCACGGTGGCACATGCCTTTAATCCTAGCACTTGGGAGGCAGAGGCAGGCGGATCTTTGTGAGTTCAAGGCCAGCCTGGTCTACAGAGTGAGTTCCAGGACAGTGGGACAACAGGGAGATGCTGTCTTGAAAAAACCAAAAAAACAAAACAAAAAAATAAAAAAAATAAAAAAAATTTCAATTTTTGAGATCTTGAAACTAACAATGGGAGGAGAATTTTATGTTCCCACAGGTAAAAATCACCAATCTAAATGCCTGAAAACATACAACTTATGGCTGTGCAGGATGGACTGGGAAATGCCAGCAGAGAGGCTGACCTATCTGAACATTAAAGAAAGAGGAACCTCAGACTGCCTGAGTCACAGACACTGAGCATCTCTCTGAATACTATTGGGGTTAACTGTTTATCACAGACACTGAGCATCTCTCTGAATACTATTGGGGTTAACTGTTTATAATGGGCCCTAATGAAGTTTACCTTCCAGATACTGAGAAACCTTCCTACCTCTTCCCTTTATAGGAAAAAGAAAAACATGATGGTAATAAAATCATTCCCTAACTAAATTAGAGCCAATTGTTACAGTGGTAATTTCCTATAAAACAGGTATAACTGCCCTTTTACTACCCTTTTTTAATTGACTGATAGGCATAGGAACTGTGAAAGGATAATTCTCTATCTAGAGCCAAATTCAATAGTAAAGTGTTTATAAGCTATGTAATTAAGCAAAATATATTACTACAGGAAGGCTCTGACATCAGCAATGAATTATTCTGCCTAGGAGATGTTGGCTAGGGGATTCAAACCTGCCCCCCCCCCCAATTATAAAGTCCTTTTGCCTATAAGTGGGATATATGCATGGAGAAAGGCAGTAAGTCCCTGTTGTCGAAGACCTGGTGTGAGCATGAAAAAATGTTAAGAGACGTCACTTGCTAGCATACAACTGGCCTCTGAAATGCCAGAGAGCATTACCAAAGGCCGCTAAAGCAATACAGCAAAATATTGCTCTCCCTGAGACAAGCAAGACTCCTCCGTCAGTATCAGCTACACCTCAACAGCCTGGAGATACTGTGCAACAGTGGCAGCCAAGTGTCTATATATATCCCAAACCTAATTGGCTATTAGCTCCCTCCTTGGAAGAATAACTCACAGCAGATGCCACAAGCTTATGTCCTCTAGTGGTTAGGAGATGTTATAAGCCACAATAAGAACTTGTCACCCTTTATAGAGAAACCACAGTTTGCAGATTAGCATACCATCCAAGCGTCTGTGTCTATGCTCACAGTTTAACTTGACATAATAATTAGTACTGCTTAAATGCCTGTACATCCAATTGCTTATGATTTGTTAGTATGACTAAAAAGGTATCACTGGATAAGCTGTCAACCCATGAAGGGAAACAACCTGAACAGACAAAATGACAACTCCAAAGAAAGTAGACTGTTTTCTTCTCACCCACTTGTGCCCCTTTCCCAAAGCCCAGGGAACAAATTGTGGAAGAGGAGGCATGGTAGAATGTAAGGGCTGCAGAGAGATAGGGGTGAATCATGAGACTACAGGAATATAGTCTGGACTCCTAATTGATCAACATGCCTGTGCATACAAGCTTCTCCAACTGGACTATGGGAACCTTGGGCTGGTCAAAATTTGGACATAGATACTGCAAAATGCACCAATTACCTAATTGTATGGCAAACTGAGTAACATCAATGTTATCTGCAGACAACTGTGTTGTTATATTGTAGAATCCCTTAAAAATAAACAAATAATAATAATAAAAAGAAAAAAATTATTAAATAAATGGATTTAAAAAAATAAATGATCCCTTTAAAAAAATTAAAGAACACTGAATGGAGCCAGGAAATTTTATTCCTTTTAAAAATGTGCTTTTTATCAGTTTCAACAAATGGGGGACATAACATGCTTTTGCAACTGCCCATAATGAATTGGTCCTTATTATCGGATTCAATGGAAATGTATAGTGAGGTTGGCATAGCCACAGCCTCATAAACTCAAAGTTGTAGTGTAATTAAGCATGAGGAGATAGAAAAGGCCAGCGAATGACATAAGCAAGTAGCCCATCCCACCTGTCATTATTACAGCAGTTCACAACTCCTCAGTTCACAACTTCATTTGAATGAGATCCTTTTTGCAACAGGGTGATCGAGGAAAGCAAAGTTCAAGCTTTGTAAGTGATACAGATTTGGAGATACCTACATAAAATGGACAACTACTTCATTACAGCTTTATTTAGGGTTCTTGAAACAGTGGTCAGAGAAAACAGCCTCCATTAGGCAGAACTTTGGGTAATACATCTTTTTTTTTCAATTTTATTTATATTTTTGTATGTATATGAATGTATTGTCTGCATGTAGGTCTGTGCACCTGTGTCATGCAATGCCTCGGAGGTCAGAAGAGGGTCTTGGATTCCCCTGGAACTGGAGCTCTCCTGGAATTGGAGTTACAGATGGTTCTCAGCCACCATGTGGGTGCCAGGGATCGAACCCGGGTCCCCTGCAAGAGCAGTTGGCGCTCCCAACTGCTAGGCCATCTCTCCAGCCCAATACATCTAATTTTCTACTTCTAATAGAAGAGTCTACAGACTTATAGAGAGTGGAGCATGGCTGATCTGGATAGACAATGACTTGTAGGGATAGAGATTTCATGGCCAGGAACAAAAGAGTATTATGAATGAATATGTGGATGACAATGGAGACAATATTTAAAACCTTCTGTGTATTAAGACCCACCATAGGGGATAAACTAGAAAATGAAGCAGACGAGAGAATTTGTCTTTTGATATTAATCAATTATCAATATCTGTTATAATTAGCAGATTTTGGCTCTCAAAATCTGAGCAGTAGGCCTATGAGCAAAGTGGCCATGGAGACAGGGCTGGACGTCCACATGGACTTTCAGCATGGATTCCTACTTAGTACAACTAATCTCTATTCCTGCCAACAAATTCCTGACCTATCATCAACTGCTACTAACAGTGAACCTCCGATACAGTACCAATTCTTGAGATACTAACCGGTCAGTAGTGGCTTACAAGGGTCAGTCAGGTATGCATCTATTAGCACTTTAGGGCAATGTGGGATGTTCTCCTCCCTGACTGGCTGTGTCAGTTTTCAGTGACGATTCTTTTGGAGTCTTCCTTTTACTCCTAATCCAGCGGAAAGTGCAAAATTTGAGGTTATCCATCTGCCATGGGTTAGAGTGAAAGGCCTGTGGGAAAAGAGATGGGCTTTCCAGCCCCTGGTGGGCCATATTTTCATTTAGCTCTAACTCTGTCGGTAACAAAGCAGATCCTACCCGTAGGAACTGAAGGTAGAAGACTCTGTTACATCACTAATTTCTGGTGGAAAAGTTAGGATCCTGGAGATCCATAAGTAAAGTCCTCCAGTGTGTGAAACAGTGCTTCAAAAGGCTACCTGTTGTTATTGTTATGACTACTAAAAAGGAAAAAGATACAAAATGAAAAGTGGTGCCAACAGCCTTGCAGGAACAGGAAGGCTTAGTAGACTATGTGTGCAGATTAAACAAGCAGCTGACCCACATATAAGTACAACACAGGCAAATCAGAGACTGGAAATTATTCATGTGTAGATTAGGACATGGAAGAAAGCATTTATTATTATATGTTTCATTTTAAATAAAATATTTTTATTGCTGTTTTGTGTATTTCATACATCATTTCTCAGTCCAATTTAGACAAATTCCCTTTTCCATGCCCCCCCACCCCACCCCAGATCATGAATTCTGCCATACATGTCTTGGATCTTTTTTTTTTTAATTTTTTAATTTTTTAATTTTTTTATTTATTTCCGTATGTGTATGAATGTACTGTCTGCATGCAAGCCTGTGCACCCGTGTCGTGCAATGTCGCGGAGGTCAGAAGAGGGTGTCGGATTCCCCTGGAACTGGAGTTCTCCTGGAATTGGAGTTTCAGACGGTTCTCGGCCGCCATGTGGGTGCTGGGGATTGAACCCAGGTCCTCTGCAAGAGCGGTCGGCACTCTTAACCGCTAGGCCATCACTCCAGCCCCTTGGATCTTTTTTCTCACTCTTTTTAAAGTTTTTTTTTTTTTCTCTGCAGAGGTTTATTGTTTGGGCAGAAGTTAACTGTTTCAGTCAGTTATTTGACCCAGTCCTTTTGTCTTTGTTGTTCCCTCCTTTGTATTGCTCCAAAATATGCATATATATGTCACATATATACCAAAATTATGACCTTTGAAAATAAACTGTATGCTTATTCCAAAATATGTTTAGGAGTTCACATTTTTCCCTTTAATTTTATAATACTCTAAAATACGATTACTTACCTTCCACCCACATACCACCATTACAAAGTCTGAAAACAAGTGGTAAGTTAATTCTAGAGCCAGTTAAGGGATTCACATTATAACAGCACAGTTGCCTTCAGATAAAAAGAAATATAACATTATCTTTGCTCAACTTGCCTTTAAATTAGGGTGCTAGTATCCACAAATGAGGGATACCATTCATCGTTTGTTTTTCTGGGACTGTGTTTGTTCACTTAGCTTAATGGCTTTGAGTTCCAAACCACATACAGGCACATATCAAAATGATCATCCACCATGACCAAGCTGGATTCATACCAGAGGTGCAGGGATGATTCATCATACATAAATCAATAAATGTCATAAATCACATAGACCAAAAGGCAAAAACCACATGGTCATCTCAATCGATGCAAGAAAGGCCTTCAACAAAATTCAGCATGCCTTCATGCTTAAAGTCCTGGAGGTAATTGGATTGCAGGGAACATTCCTCAACACAATTAAAACCATATTCCAGGAGAGCTCCAGTTCCAGGGGAATCTGAGACCCTCTTCTGACCTCCGTGGCATTGCACGACATGGGTGCACAAACCTGCATGCAGACAGTACATTCATACACATAAAAAATAAATAAAATAAAAAAAAACATATACGACAAACTCACAGCCAGCATTATCCTAAATGGAGAAAAACTAGAAGCATTCCCCTTAAAGTCAGGAACCTGGCAAGGCTGCCCCCTACCCCCACTCCTTTTAAATATACTGATTGAAATGGTCATGAGATCAATAAGACAAGAAAAGAAAATTAAAGGAGCACTAATTGGAAAAGATGAAGTCAAACTATCCCTTCTTTGGAGATGACATGATAGTTTACCTAAGGGATGCCTAAAACTCCACTAGAAAACTTCTAGAAGCCATCAACACATTCAGAAAGGTGGTAGGATACAAAGTTAACTTAGAAAAATTGGTAGCCTTTATTTATGTCAATAACAAGCAATTGGAGAAGAACTACAAGGAGACTTTCCACTCACAATAGCCTCCAAAAAATAATCTAGGAATAAACCTGACCAAACACACTAAAAATCTTTACAAAGAAAAATTTAAATCCCTTAAGAAGGAAATTGAGGAAGATATCAGAAGATGAAAGGACCTCCCATGCTCATGGATTGGAAGAATCAATATAGTAGTAAAAATGACCATTCTGCCCAAAGTAATATACAGATTCAATACAATCCCAATGAGAATCCCCATGAGCTTCTTTACAGACCTACAAAAAAAAAATCCTAAAATACATATGGGGAAACAAAAGACCCCAAATGCCAAAGCAACCTTGAGCAAAAAGAACAACACAGGGAGAATTGCCATACCAGACTTCAAACTATACTACAGGGCTATAGTCATAAAAATAGCCTGGTATTGGCACAAAAGCAGGCCTGCAGATCAATGTAACAAAATTGAAGACCCAAACCCGAGCACATCCAATTTCAGCCATCTCATATTCAATAAAAGAACCAAGAAGACTCAATGGAGGAAAGACAGCATCTTTAGTAAATGGTGTTGGCATAACTGGATCACCATTTTTAGACATAGGTGTAGGAAAAGTCTTTCTAAATCAGACAGTGAAAAAAATAAGGTCAACAATTGAAAAATGGGACCTTATTAAATTCAAGAACTTCTGTACAGCAAAAGAAACAATCAAAGAAGTGTAGAGAAAACAGTGGGAGAAAACTTTCACTAGTGTTACATCATTATAAAGCGTTAACATCCAGAGTGTATAAACTACTCAAAAAACAAAGGAGGGGCTGCTTGAGCTTTTGTCCAAGACTTTTCTAAAATATTATACAGTTGTTAAAACTATCAGGCTGATGTAACTTAACCTTTCTGAATGCTTAAAGACCATACTCAATGCCCATATCAATTTGGCCGAGGGTCCTAAGGGATAACTTTGTTCCTTGCTCTCAGAGGTCGACTAAATCCCAGGGGACTATGCATGGGGACAGCTCTTGAAATGTCTGGCTCACCAGTCTTCCTGTGCAAGGAGGGCTTAGAAATCCACTAATGGGATGTCAGCCACATCCAGTCTATAAAGAGGAAATTCTGCTCATGCTTAAAAAAAGGGAAGTCTGGTCTAGCAAGGCCTGACTTTGACCTCGAGTTGATGGAAGTGGTTATTGAAAAACCAAAAGGAGCCAGGGGCTTCCTCCCCCCTAAAACCAGAGTGACCCCTGAGAACCAGATCCTCAACTGACCTTGCGAAAACAAAAAACCTTGGTTAATCTGGGTGAACAGTGTGGTCTTAAGCAACCAAAAGGAAAGTATAATCAGAAATAAATAATTAGTAAGGCCTGAGAAACTGTATTTCAGGTATGAAACTTGAGATCTTAGTAAAAAGACAAAAAGACAAAAAAACACAAAACACTGTTGTTTTGCCTGTTTTCAATTCTTACTGGCAAGTGCATCTACTCTGTGGCTGCCATTGCTTTTACTATCCTTCAAAAACATGAGACACAGTTTTTTTTTTAATTTTTTTTTATTAATTTTATTTATTTCTGTATGTGTATGAATGTACTGTCTGCATGCAAGTTTGTGCACCCGTGTCGTGCAACGCCGTGGAGTTCAGAAGAGGGTCTCGGATTCCCCTGGAACTGGGGCAGTCTCCTGCGGGAATTGGAGCTTACCGACAGGTTCATCTCCGACCAATGTCGGGTGCCTGGGGATCGGAACCCCGGCGTTCCTCACTTGTAAGGAGCGGTTCCGTGCTACTTAACTAGCTAGGGGCCATCATCTCCAGCCCCAACGAGACCATTTTTTCAACCCTCCGATATGGACCTGTCAATTACTCACTGTCTCTCCAAGACATCCTTCCAAACCTTCCAGTGCCAGATAGGACTGCTGAGAACATCCAGCTTTGTGGGACCTGAGCAGCTACTGGGGTATTCGCCATCTTTCAGAGTCATTGATTAAGCCCATTGTGGAAACACTTACCCAGGCTGTCTAACATGGCACGAGGCCCAGTACAGGAAGATTCAAGACAGGTCGTCGGTAACTTACTGGACCTATAATTTATCGTGACCCATGGGAAGAAGGACCCCAGTAAATGGAGCACACAGGGCAGGATTGATGGTTGTTTGGGCTTGCCACACGGGAGCCTTCAAATACTTCTCTTAAGAAGAAAACATGACATCTTTTAGCCTAAAATTAAGACAAAAACATCCTCCAATTACATCTATCATGAATATAAAGAAATGACATATATATTGAGAAAAAATATAAATAACTGGAATTAATATATACAATATTAAATACTAGTATATAATATATATTATATTATAATATATTATATATATAATATAATTTGAACAGGTGACAGTTCTCCCACAACAACAGATAAGCCTCTTGCTTTGAAAAATCTCTAGGAAAACTTCAGAAAGAAAGTGCCAAGCATGTTGCATGGACACGAGTGCATAAACTCAGGTGGGGTGGTGGCATGGAAAGAGAAATGACTCAAAATTGGATTGAGAAATGATGTATGAAACGTTTAATAACAAAAATATATATAAAAAACTAAAAAACAAAAACAAAGGTGGAAGAAAACAAATGACCTACTCAAAAGATGGAGAGTAAAGAGCTGATCAGAGACTTCACAAATGAAGAAGAAAAGATGGCTGAGAAACATGCTAAAAAGTGTTCAACATTGCTAATAATTAAGGAAATGCAAATTACAACCACCTTAAGATTTCATCTTACTCTGGTAAGACCAGCTATGATCCAGAAAACAAAGGATACCAAGTGCTGGAGAGGTGGTGGGGAAAGGGGTACACTCATCCACTGCTAGTGGGAATGCCAACTCATGCAACCCCTATGGAAAGCAGTGTGGAGAATTCTTAGAAACTGAAAATGAGCCTACCACCTGACCTATTCATACCACTCCTGGCTATATACCCACAAGACTCATCCTATTGCAGAGATACATGCACATCTATGTTTACTGCAGCTCTCTTCACAACAGCAAAGAGCTGGAAACATCCCTCAACCAATGAACAGATAGAGAAAATGTGGTACATCCATACAATGGAATTCTATGCAGCAGTAAAGAAAGATGACATCATGAACTTTGCAGGTAAATGTATGTTTCTAATTTAATGAATGATATAGTTAAGAGGTTTACATGCACTAGAAATTTTATAACTTAAAATGAATTCCAGAGCCAAGCATGGTGGCACATGCATTCAGTCCAGCACTTGGGAGGCAAAAGCAGGCAGATCTCTGTGAGATGGAAGCTAGCCTGGTCCACATAGCAAGTTCCAGGCCAGCTCAGGCTACAGGGAGATTCTATCTCAAAAATATTATATATAAAAGAAAATTCCTCAAAATAAAATATAGTCACTTGGAAAAAGAAAACTTACCCAACTATGAACTCTGTGAACTATAATCATAGGTAGCAAGGCAAGATATGACCATGGGTACAAAGTGGCCCACATGTTACAGAGGTAAAAATTGCTGTAAAACCTTGTTCCTTAGTAGATTTAAAACTAATATTTAACTATGTCTTGGTTTAGTCAGAGCAGAGCTTATCATGGCTTTGTAGAGACATATTCTGAAAGGAAACCTACCAAGTGCTAGCAGTGTCAATGTGCAGCATCGTATTGGTGCTGGAATGAGACATGCTTTAGGCTTTTCATCACAAACTTTGATAAATCATTGTTAAATTTTAAAGGATTAGATTTCAAACAATTTTCTGTTTTCAGTTCTTGGATTTTTCTGAAGTTACAAAATAAATGCATACTTGGGAAACTCATTGTAAATTGTTTAATAGATGTTTGTGGTAAATTTGTAGTTGATTTAGGACAAAGATTATGAAGGCAATATGCCTGTGTGGTACACTGTTTCTATACCACTAGAGTGAATCCCTCTCTCTTGGAGGAATGACCCATGGCTGGTGCCACAACTTACATCGCTACAGGTTAGGAGTATTCATAAGCCACAGTAAGACCCGTCATATTTAACAGGAAAAAATTGTAGTTCGTGGATCAACATCTCACTAAACATAATGTCTATAACAAAGTAAACCATACATAACTATTAGATGCTGCTTAAATACCTATATATCTAATTGCTTGTGCTTCATTAGTAGGATCGAAAGGTTATTCCTGGACAGACTGTCAGCCCATGAAAGGAAAACAGCCAGGAATTGACCAGAATCCAAGACAACAGCTACAGAGAGTGGACTGTTCGGCTTCTCATCCACTTGTGCCCCTTTTCTAAGCCCAGGGAATAATCTGCGGAAGAGGGGGGCAGTGGTAGAATGTAAAGGGCTGGATGGGTGGGTGAAGGTGAAACTACAGCAATGTAGTCTGGACCCTTATTTGATTAACTCTGATTGAACATACAACCCCTCACCCCCCTGGAAGGTGGGGCTGTGGGTGTTGGGGCACAACAGCCTGCAAATTGGTTAACATGAAGGATGCTCTTTACTCACTGGATTATCACTTATAGCAAAAAATGGAAAAAAAAAACTGAGAGAGATATGCAGGACAGTCATGGCAGAATGCAGTGATCTCGGTTTGGGGTGTGGTGGGGGTGAAGGAAGGGGAGATATGCCGTGAACTGATGGGGAAAATGATGTATGAAATGCACAAGCAATCAATAAAAAAAATGTTGTGTAAAAAAAAAAAAAAAAAAAAGAAAGTGACAAATACTCTGTATTAGTAAATAAAAGGGGTCAGTAAAGTCATGTACTTCTGTGGAAATATAAATTGCTATAGTATTTCTTTTATTAATTTTTATTTTATGTCTATGAGTATATTGCCTGCATGTATGTGAGCACACCCATGTCATGCAATGCCTGCAACAGTCAGAAGAAGGCATCGGATCCCCTGGAACTAGAGTTAGGACAGTTGTTAACTGCCATGTGAGTGCTGGGAATTGAACTCAGGTCCTCTGCAAGAGCAGCCAGTGCTCTTAACCAATGAACCATCTCTCCAGCCCCAAATTACTATAGTATTTCTATAAGGTCTTTAGATGGATTTCTCAAAACGAAAGTGCACATTTGCTTTGACTCAGCAATTCTGCCTCTAC
>VZQC01013863.1:0-17084 GCA_009823505.1 Rhizomys pruinosus
AAAAAAAAAAAAAAAAAAAAAAAAAAAAAAAAACAGCTTCTCAGATAAGATTGAGAGTATCCCACATCTATGGGTATAAATACCAATATTTAGAGGATATTTGACAACATGACCAGCTAATGAAATAAGAATAACAGATTTCATCCTAAATCCTAGACTTTTCTAACCCTGGGTTTTTGACCTGGTTTATGGTACCAGGCAGGAGATCCCTTCTTTGAGATGGGCATGTAAACCAACCAGAAGCTGTTTGGTTACCCCTATAGCCATCGTGTCACTGTTGCTCCTGTGGGTATGGCTCATCTGATAGGTTGGTATTTTAGCAAGCAGGCTCCAGTTTTGGATAAGACTATTGATATCCTTTCTCCCACAGCATACTTGCATAGTACTTCCTAGTACTGGTGGTATGAAGGCTAGCTGGCAGAGAAGGCATGCCCAGGTAGGCTTGAGATTGATTTCTCTAAGTCTTACATAAAAACTGTGTGGTGTTTTCAGCAATAGGGTGGTAGCATATTGTTATGAATGGTAACTAAAGACAACGGCTCAGCTTGTGTATGTATACATCTTATTATGGCTCCTACTTTATTATTTTATCACCATATTTTAGGTAGCTAAAAAAATATAGAAGCCAATAGTACAGGAAGGCTTTTTGAAGGCACACTATAGCTTGGGCCAAGAAAGTGTGGCTAGAAAGCATAGCGGGGATCAGAAGGCTAAATTTAAATATCTCTGCCCCCGGGGGCTGGAGAGATGGCCTAGCGGTTAAGAGCGCCGACCGCTCTTGCAGAGGACCCGGGTTTGAACCCCAGCACCCACATGGCGGCTGAGAACCGTCTGAAGCTCCAATTCCAGGAGAACTCCAGTTCCAGGGGAATCCGAGACCCTCTTCTGAACTCCGCGGCGTTGCACGACACGGGTGCACAGACTTGCATGCAGACAGTACACTGATACACATACAGAAATAAATAAAAATAAAAATATCTCTGCCCCAAGGTTGTAGTTGGTAAGATTATTAACAGTGGATGTCATAGAATCTGGGTTCTAGCCTCATACAGATTCATGCATTCGCCGTTGTCTCCTCACGGTGCTTGGAATGCCAGTCTCTAGAAAGAGTGCTCATTCCTGATGAATAGATTTCTGACTAGGTGGTGTGTGTGTGTCGGGGTGTGTGTAGTGTTGTGTGTGTGTGTGTGGGTGTGTTTGTGTGTGTGTTATTGATACCCAAGGACAGGAGCCCTGAGCACTTCCTACTGACCTGGAGCTCATGAATCTTCCAACTCTGTCTTCTAAGCAGACAGACTCTGCTTATTATGACCCAGGATTCAGAGTGATAGTTTTGTTAAACTATAAACAGACAAGCCTTGAACTCTTTGTAACTCTACCATTTCAATTCTTTGGGCAGGTATTTAGCAAAATACACTAACTTCAATATACTTTTTAAAAAGGCCAGCTGGGGCTGGAGAGATAGCCTAGCGGTTAAGAGCACCGACTGCTCTTGCAGAGGACCCGGGTTTGATCCCCAGCACCCACATGGCGGCTAAGAACTGTTTGTAACTCCAATTCCAGAACGCCAGTTCCAGGGGAATCCAAGACCCTCTTCTGACCTCCGCGGGTGTACAAACCTACATGCAGACAGTACATTCATACACATACAAAAATAAATAAAAATTTAAAAAAGGCCATTTGGTCTAGTAAATTCACCTAAATTTTAATTTTGAGAATTAAAAACAATTTAATTTCAGCTCTATCCAGATATGTTAACAATTTCAAGCACAGATTCCTTTGAGGCCTGTCACAATGAGGAGATGAATTAGTTGTGATAATTTGGAGATAAGAAGAAAGGGGACATATTGGGGTCTGATTTATTAAGAGTTCATTTTAGCCCAGGCTTCTAATTATCTGCTCTCCTAACCACTATCCTGTTAGGTTCATGAAGTCCACTCACAAAGTGTGAAACTGACCGCAACATCATGGATTGGAAGAGGAGCAGTATAAAGGTTTGAATTCCTAGTCCTGCTCTCCTTGTTTGTCAGCAGGCTTTGTGAAGTAGCAGTGAAGGTTCCCAGGGCCTGCCATACAGCGGGGCCTCTGTGGATGTCTGTGTAAAAGGCCCGGTGAGGTACAATCAAAAGATACAGTAGTAGAAAGAGGCTCAGGGAGTTTAGGGAGGTGGGGAAAGCTTCATTCTTCCTGTTCAACCCCTGAACACTCAGAGTAGTACCAATTTCAAAAAGTACTGGCTGCATACACAGACATTTACAGGAAGGAGTCAGGGTTCCAGACACCTCCCACCACCAATGTGCTGAGTTGACAAGTTAATTACTTAGCTATCAGGAGATAACTTGGTAGCAGTAACATGTGTAACTGTGTAATTATCAGGGGTTCCAGCACTCACCATGCAATTATCATGGAGTTTTCATGAAACAACATGTGTTTGATTGTAAATATACAATTAAGTTGTGTCTCCATCATTAACTATGGAACAAAACCAGCCTCTAGCCCTTAAGGTACCAGCTGTGAGTCCCTACAATTACACTTTCTTTAAATAGGAGTAGCGGGCTGGAGAGATGGCCTAGCGGTTAAGAGCGCCGACCGCTCTTGCAGAGGACCCGGGTTCGATCCCCAGCACCCACATGGCGGCCGAGAACCATCAGAAACTCCAATTCCAGGAGAACTCCAGTTCCAGGGGAATCCCAGACCCTCTTCTGACCTCCGCGGCATTGCACGACACGGGTGCACAAACTTGCATGCAGACAGTACATTCATACACATACAGAAATAAATAAAATTAATAAAAAAAATAAATAAATAGGAGTAGCTTTCTCGAAGGTGCTACAATATAATACTCCATAATAGCACAGAGGATGGCCCCAATAACTCAGTCATTTGGCCTAGAATTTTCTATTTTTATATCCTACCTTAAAAACATCTATTTCCTGAGGCCAAACTCAAAGTATGTTCCTCATACTCATAGAGTCATTTGAACCAGATTCATTTGAACTGTCTCCCTTTCCTCCTTAAACCTTTTGTGCTTCTTAAGATTTTCAGCATATCACCTTGCTGCTGATGTAGGGGATCTATCCATCAATCATGCATCAGTTATTTCCTGGGTCCCTACTCTGTGTTGGGCTCTGTTCAAGGCAACAGAAGCATGGCGGATATGACCAGAAGCTGTGATACAGGAGGCAAAAGAACTTTTTGTAAGCAATTATATTATGATACATCTTTACATTTAAAAATTATATTACATTTATGTGTGTGCGCACACACACACACACACACACACACACACACACACACCATAGCATGGAGGTCAGAGAACAGCTTAAGAGTGTTATGTCTCTCCTTCTACCATGTGGATCCTGAGGATCAAACTTAGATATTAATGCTTGGTGGCAAGGGCCTTTACCTGCTGAGTCATCTCACTGGCTTTTTTGATGCATCTTTTTTTAAATTTTATTTATTTTTTATGTGTATGAATATACTGTCTGCATGTAGATTTGTGCACCTGTGTCATGCAATGCCGCGGAGGTCAGAAGAGGGTGTTGGATTCCCCTGGAACTGCAGTTCTCCTGGAATTGGAGTTACAGACGGTTCTCAGTCGCCATGTGGGTGCTGGGGATCGAACCTGGGTCCTCTGCAAGAACAGTCGGTGCTCTTAACTGCTAGGCCATCTCTCCAGCCCTTGATGCATCTTTTAAAAGAAGTATTCGAGATGTGTTATTTTTCTTACTAGACTAAGCAGATGAGGTTTGTAGATCTAAGTCTTACTAATTCTTTATTAAACAATCATTGATTTAGCACATACATTGTAGTATTTATTGGAGAGTGTGCTTGGGATTTCACAACAGACAAAAAGACTGTCTCCTTGTGTAGACTCACAAGAATACGGCTTTCATCAAATGCTCAGTGCATAGTTAATCGTGCCAAGGACATCAGCTAACAATGCTTTATTAATATTCATTTTTTTTCATTTCTGTATGTGTATGAATGTACTGTCTGCATGCAAGTTTGTGCACCCGTGTCGTGTAATGCCGCGGAGGTCAGAAGAGGGTGTCGGATTCCCCTGGAACTGGAGTTCTCCTGGAATTGGAGTTTCAGATGGTTCTTGGCCGCCACGTGGGTGCTGAAGATCGAACCCCGGTCCTCTGTAAGAGCGGTCGGCGATCTTAACCGCTAGGCCATCTCTCCATCCTGCTTTATTAATATTCTTTTGATTATGGTGTTCAGGAGCATATAGTTGTACATATTGTGACCATTTACAAAAAGTATAGTTATTATTATGTAGTGATCATATAAGATATTGTCTCTATATTAAAAATTAGATTTATAATTTTTAATGTATTTTACTAAAATTTCTCTATCCTTTCCAAGTCTTTGACAAAAATTAGAAATATATAAAACTATGGAAATAAAAATGAGAACACATAATGCTTGAGAGATGGCTCAGTAGTTAAGAGCACTGACTGCTCTTGCAGAAGATTCAGGTTCAAATCCCAGCACCCACATGGCAGCTAGCAGTCACTAACAGTCATCCCCATAATTTCAGTTCCAGGGGGGATCCAACACCTTCTTCTGCCCTCCACACCAGATCCTTTCACAGCAGAATTCTATATAAAATCTATCCCTTCAAAAAGACTTGACAAGCTACCTCCAAGTGGTTTAGAAGGATACAAATGGAGGGAAGTCTATCCTCAGAATCCCCTTCTATGAAGCCACATCACCCTAATACCAAAACAAGGCAAAAACAAACAAAAAGCGGAGAAAACTATAGACCATTCTCCCTAATGAACACAGACACCAATACAATTCTTCAAACCCGAGATACGTGCGCAAATACTCCCATCTAAAACAGACCCACCATCAAGAAACAAATTCTATCCCCATCGAGGACCAAATAGCTTAGGATTTCCTATGACCAAGCAGAAATGCAGGGATGGCCGTTAACTAAAAAATCCCACTGAAAAATCCCAATAACATATCTATCTATAACATTATACACTGGACTCCCGAAGCCACAGAACGAAAAACCACACACCAATCTCATCTCAATTGACATGGAGAATTCCTTTGACAAAATCCAGCATTCCCTTCATGGATGTTTAATAGTCCAATCTGCGGAGGGAATTATGGTGCATATCCCCGAGGGAACTGAAAAGCCATTCACTCAATGAATCAAAGCCAAATAACAGGAAATCTCAAAAACCCCAACACCCCTCATCCTAAATGGCCGAATGACCCCTTCCCCGGAATCACTACAGCCCAAAGCAAATTCCCTTTAAGGTATTAGTGGAGATCTTGCCGGCAAGGTGCCCCCACATCATGCCACCACCTCCTTCCTTCAACTTAAATCTCTTGAAACCTTTGTTTAGGGGCGCAAAAAGGGCCAAGAAAAGAGACATCCGGTGACGTCTATCATGAAAGCATTGTATTAACGCCAATATCTAAAACTGATTGGCTCCGTCCTCAAGTCACCGACACACATCTTTTACCCCTCAACCCTTGACCAATCCCAATATGTTTCCCATTAAATGATAACATTCAGGCAGGCAAGTGCGCGATCAGGCATGATGTCATCACTACTGGACAAAGCTCCTTATCTTACACTAACAAAGAACTAGATCAGAAATTGGCTTACTCTAGTAGCTACCCACAGGGATGCGGCGGCGAATGTAAAAAGAAGCGACCCAAGTGTTTGTTTTTTAATAAGTTATAAAATAAGGGGAACATAGGATACGATTCCACTATCCCTATCTCAATTTTGTTTGAGTGAACCATACACCATCAAGAAACAGGCCCCACCTCAAATTCCAGAAGACGTAGGAACTACAGAAATATTCTCAAAGTAAACTAGCCCCGGAATACCCACAAAGTCACAGTGCGGGTGTTTGCTATTGAAAATAACTAACAGGGATAGACCAAAGGTTAAACATTGTTCTTTGCTCTCCCTCCACCTGGAAATGTATTCAGTGTATTGAAATAAACCCAGTCCACCCCCCAAAATCCCAGTGAACCACCAAAGCTGGCAGATGGCCCCAACCTATCAGTCTAAAAATCATGCTTCCCCAGTCCCTAGTAACCCATGCTAACAAATCCATAGTTTACACAAACCCCGCATCCCCCAAACTTTTGGAAATATTTCCCGATAAAAATGCAGCCTTTTTTCCTTTTACAAGATTCCCCTGCCCATCCTTGCCCTATCCCTGCGCATGGGCAAGCTGCGGGAACCATCCTTACTACCCATGTCCGCCAAACCAGTAACAGGCCAGATCGGTGAGATTGGTTCCCAAGCCTCAAAGCTTGAATCCTAAAGACTCTTTTGTATTCATAAACTCCATCTGCTGACAGGGTGCCAATATGTCCATTCGAGTGCGTCTCTTTTGTGGTCCGGTCTCAATCCCGATGATTCTGGCTGCGACCAATTATACACAAAACTACATAGTGTACACAAGTCACTCTCTTACGCGTGCGCGACTGACCACCCTATGGAAGTGTACTATGTCGCAATGCGCTGAGGTACGATTTTACAGCTTCATTCCATGTTATCTACGTATTGCGTCTTTCTCCCAGATGAGTACTACATCCCAGCTGTGGCAGTATGTATCCTGCGAAGGCTACACCCTACATCTGGCCCTGTTGGCAGCTGACGGGACTACCTAAGTCTGACTTTTTGCTATCCGCACCTTGAAAGTGTCCTGTGACAATTTACTCAGCTTCCCACAAGTTCTAGCTGGAGTGCCTCGTATGGGGCCTCTGAGGTTCAGGTTTATTACTTAGATCACCATCATCACTGACATACACCATGCCGTCTCTTGCTTGTGTGGCCTCTTCCACGAATAGGCGTCAGTCCATTGGAGTCCAACACTGAAGAATCCCAATGCTCTGGTTGGGAGTCCGTAAGGACATGCGTGCTTGGGTTAACTATACATGACTCCCTCTAGTAGTTAGCATAGCACAATTGAGCATTTTGGTCATCACTCACAGCCATAATCATTCACCTGACCATCATCTCCCTCACCCCTATTCCCACAACACCTGTACATAAAATATTAAAATTTTTTAAAGAATATTCTGGTATTACGGTAACCAAAGCTTAGCCACGCATAATGGCAAGCCTAATGAAATTCTTGAATTCCGTTTTATCTATCTTATACTCCAAATGCACCAGTTAATGAATCTTATGCCGTAGGTTCCAACTGCCCATGATTAAGTTTGACAGATGTGCAACCTTAGATATTTTTTCTTTGAAAGAATTTTTTTGCACTCTTTTAGATTTCAAGAAATTTTTAATCTCGAATACTCTTTTTGAAAATGCCTATCCCAAAAAACACCCAATAGTCAGAGAGAATACCACGAGAGAAGAGCAGAGATGTTGAAACGAAGAGAGAAGAGAGAGTTAAGGTCGTATGCGAGCTCAAATTTGTGGAACTCTGCAAAAGCCCTTTCTGTACCCCCCTGCGATTCTCTATTCCACGAGTCGAGAAAGCCTGGATTAAATATCCATGAATCAAATTCACACCCTTAAAACAGACCATCTCCCACTCTCAGCAGTCTTTTATGTCTTCTCCCCACCATAGCTAGTCTTAATAGTTGGAGCTAGTGCCGGTTTTCAACCCTGACATCATCCCCATACCCCTGTCTCCCCCTGTCACATCTCCCGGGAGCCCCATGAATTTCCCTCAATCTGGCTTGACCTTATGTGGGATTTGTTCATGCTGTCACTACGTTGTAAGCCCTCATGCTTCGAATAACATAATACTAGCCCAATACTGGCGAAAAAATATTTCCTCCTGACTTCATCTACACCTCTGGCTCCTTCCATTTTTTTCTCGTGCATCACATCTTTCCCCAATTAAGGTCACCTGCATGGCTCTTATGCTGATGCAGATATGCGTTTAAATTTTATGGCTGGCTCTGAATTCAAATGCCCCTGATAATCATTCTGCTGGCGGAGTCTTCTTTATTCCTCTTCCCTTAAATGCACCTCTCTTATGTCTCAAATTCTTGTGGTTCTCTTTGCTATTAAATCACTGATGCATAAACGAAACTTCTCTTGATTGCCGAGATTTTCAGAATCACATACATCAGTAATCTGAACATTGCGAATGGAATCAATTTATTCCCCCAACAGCTAACCCCCCTATTTTTCCATGACAACATATTTTTGCTAAAAAACAATTAGCGATACTATCTATATTTAATCCCATACTGAACATAATCTGGCTATTTTTTAGGCTCTACCTCCCCCTCTGAATGACCAATTCCGTTATCTGGAACCTGGCCCAGCCCTTCCATGTTCCTAAGTCTGATATTCTCAATATCCCAAGTATCAAACCCTATAATATGCCTCGCTGGATCATATTCCCCATCCGAAACAGGACTATATAATCCAATTATCTTAAGCGAACATCATCCGGTGAATACGTATTACTTCTCGCTCAGTAAATATCGCCTGCCCAATATTTCACTCAGACAATTAACATACTCTTTTGAGTCCACACCGCGCCAGTTGTTACTGAAGCACACAAAGGATTCACAAGTCTTGGCACAAAGACGCGAAATGCATTTTATCTTTTCTACCCTACTCCATCCTTCCCGCGTAGCACTGCCACAGCACCTTCCAGTCATTAGCGAAACGGTAATCACCAGGTTCAGAGATAAGGATAAGAAGTCACGTGCCCCCACTTGAGTATTCTACCTTCGATACGCTTATGGCCCATCCAGAATATCATCTAGCCATGGTATCTAGAGGGTTCTACCTCTTCAGGTCTGCCCCGTGGAGCACCAAAAAAAACCAAAGCATCCAGGGCTGACGAAATGCAATCTAGATGTCTGAAGTTTTAACAAATTTTATTGGACCCCAGAAATCCCAACAAAGTTTCATATTATCCATCCAAGAGGTTCGATACTTCCCAGGCACTGGGGCTTCACTTTGCTAAGCTATATGTATTGTTAGTAGAGAAATGTGCCCTGCTGTAAGATATCTCCTTTTAAATCTCATTTTAATGTATATTTTATTGTTTAACCAGACTCAACCTTGTACCAAATTCCACCGCCTCTTCTAAAGTTTGTTATTGGTGAGATGTGATTTGAAGCTATCGTGTATCAAACTCTTAACAAGAATCTATATCCAAGCAAAGTTCAACAAAGCAGTAGGGTCCAAACAACTGCTCCAATGTACTTCACAAGAAACACAAGTCACTCATTTCACTTATCACTGAATTTTTCATATTCCAGAAAAAATAAGAATTCAATAAGATTTTGCTTAAATTTATCCTCAAGAATTCCACAAATTTAATCCTCTACAGTCAACATTTTTCACGCTCTAGCTCTACAGGTAATTATTAATCCCCAACCCCTTCATCTAAATCAAACCACAACCCATTCAAATTCCCTAAGAAGGAAGCGCGTCTTTATACTTAAGATACCCAATAAAAAAAAAAAAATAACGACTGAAGAGCGGATATGATTTCGTCCATTGCTTATAGACAGCTATACTAAGAGCCTCTGCCTAACTCTTCCTCTAAGTTTGATCGCACCACAATGGCCCAGTATTATCCTGTAGAAGGAAACTTCCTTTAATTGACTATAACTCGTCTTTACTAAAGAGAAAAACTACCCTGTTTCCCATCTTCCACATTTTAATCCTAGTCCTTTTAAGTCTTAATCGAGCCCATCTCAGGTTACCCCGGAACTTAATCCTAAAATAGTGACTATTGAGACTCTCAAAACTTTACAGCCCTGATGTCTTAGTCAAATAACCTACCCGCTGAGCAACCTCCTTCCCTGTTTTCATCTAACCCAAATACCCAACTAGTCTTCCATAAAATCAAAAATGATTGCCCAATGCGTTTTACAGCTGAGGAGCGTTTAAGGCAATTCGTTTAAAGAAGATCAAAATGGCCAAGACTGCACTCTGAAAGGTTCCAACTACCCTTTCTGTGCCTTCCTCTGACTGCCCTCAGATTTTTTTCCTTTTCCGCCAAGAGTTGGAATCAAATTAGCCATGCGAATTGTTCATGTTGCGAGTCTCGAAAAATGAACGTGGACCTTCATGATACTTTATTTAAATAGCTCTCCATAAAATCCTTACTTGAAGATATCTAAAATCCCCCAATCACCTAATATGGCCCATAAATTATTCTCCTCCACAAAGGTCTATATTTTTATTCCCTTAATCCCTAATACTCATATCTCAGAGAATATAAAAAAAGTATGTCCTGTAACCCTCAATACCCCTGAGTACTTTCTCTCCTGGAACTCCATTTCTCTGTAGTCAATACCTTGCAGACATACACCTCCAGACCACAGTAACCTCATCTGCCGGTCTTCCCTCTAAAGTCTCCTACCAAGCACAAATCAATCTCTCCTAGAACACGATCCGCGCCCTTTCCACGTTGCGCCATACACACAACCTCCTAAGGATTGCCTACCCAATTTACCAACCACCCCATTTAGACTGCTATCATCCAACTCAGACCTTTTCCCCTTCCGCTATATCCTCCTCCCACCTGCGCTGATCACCCCGTGCACCGATTCCCCATCCCGTCTTATTCACGCGCTGGCTCTAATCTTCCTTAGCTGACCAGGATTCCTTTTCACAAAAATCTGTTAGAAACACCAAATTTCTGCTTACTTCATTACTATTGAGTTAACTAAAATGCTTCTATTTCCCTTTCCATATCCTTATTTAAAATACCATCTATCCCCTCAACGTGATCAAATTCCCCAATAACACACCCATTGCAAATAAAAAATCTCCTACTCTATGACTCTTTGATACCCATCCTCACCTTCTTGATATCTCAATCATCATCTTCCCAATCTGATGATACACCCCCATATTATCTACTACCAATTATTTCAAACTGCATATCCCAAACCACACCCCTAATATCTCGTTTATCCATATTCCCCATAGATCGTTCAGTCATACCTTACTTACTCCCCCAACCCTACATATACCCAACACAAACCTCTAAATATCGTGCACTGAGATTGATAAGATAGCAATATCACCTCCATCAAAACATATACTCCGTCAGTTTCCAACCACCATAATGCCCTGATACCCCCTTGAACATTCAATGCAGTAGTTATCCCCTACCACATAGATCCTCGTGATCTAACCTATGCTCCAAAACCATTCACAATGCGTGCTGAAGAGAGAGGTGGTTTTATTTTGATTATATATATTTTTTTCCCCGTTATCTATATTTAATGTGTCACTGACCTCATCACCCCAAAATCACTTGAGTGTCCCTGCCAGTGCATAAACGTGGAGTCTATGCCTCATCCTAATTGAGCAATTGCCATTCATAAGTCCCCCAATTCCAGCGTATATTGACATGGCCTTCTGGTAACTTGCAGCTAGTTGCAGCTGAATGGTGTTAAGCTCTATCTACTAACATTACTCATGTGTGAGGGATGCTGCCAAATCATGGCAACCAAAAACATGTTGGACCCTACTGCAAGATACAACCATACAGCGCATGCTCCTCCTCCAACATCTATTTTTAATTTATGTTCATTTTTATGTGTATGAAAATCTGTAATACATGTCTGCCATGTTAGTTTATCCGCAAACCATCCATACACAGTGAACATCATGACCTCGCTCCTTCACCATCCATCATCGACAAATCACCATCCATCACTGAGAAAACCATCATTGCCCTGTTCCATTTGCAATGCCCTGCGGCAAAAACCCGTCAGTAAGATGCGCGAAGCACTCAGATTCCTCTGGAACTGCACTTTCTCCTGAATTGCGATATGGATGCTCTCTAGGGATACCCCATCCCCCGGATTCTTACCCGCTGCCATGTTGACGTTGATCCGAAATCCAACCAACCTGCTCCTGGCGAGTCCAACGAACCTGGCGAATCGGCTTCCCATCACCAGAGCAAGTTTCGGAGCCCTAAAACCCGAATTCAATTCCGAGTCGGTTGTGAGTGCTACCTCCGCTCCGTACTATTGAGCAACGTCTCCAACCCGCTTCTTTTTTATTGTTTTCTTATTTTGCCTTTTTTTTTTACTTTCTCATACCCCCAATCTTTCTTCATTGCTGACATTTTAATGCTCCCAAACAACCATCGTCCTGTGTTTCAGAAATTTATCAGACTTAAAAAGATTCTCTACGATAATTCGTGGAAACTTAATTCAACTCCCCTTACCTGGTTACTTCCGATGTCCAACTAATAGCTCGCCTAGAAATATATGTATGTTGTAACCCCAGTATTTAGGCTGGAGCATATCTACTCGATGTCCTACTTCTGTCACCTTACCCCCGCGCGGTACACTTTACATCAGACCAACAAAATGGCTGCACCTCTACAATCTACCCCATGCTTAATGCACTCATAAACAGCAATACAATAAAAAATCATTTCACCCAGTGTATCCTAGGCAAACCGAGGCTCCCAGGAACTGAATTTGTAACCGATGATTCTCGGCTACTTGCCCAAGCGACCCCCTCTACCTCAAACATGACACTTCAGCCTTCCCACAATAAAAGGAAAAAAATCAATAAACTCTGAAGAATGCTAAAACTCTTTTATGCATCACTGATTGCAGCATGCTATCTATTTCATATAGCCCCCATATGTTTCAGTGATGAGCACTTATGACAAAAGGAATAACAACAACAAATAAAGACTGCCAGCCATGTCCCTGGTTCAAACGAAACTCTAAATGATATATGGTATAACTTTCACCACTCGCTTCAAAACAGTAATTTCTGCATCAAGAATTTGAGAGAGTACTGTGAGAACATGCATGAACACCAATATCTATTGTTTTATCTAAACTGAACAATCCCGGTAAAATCGCCACCAATGCAACTCCTCCTTCCTGGTGGTGGTGGTCCCCAAACCTTCGTCCAGAAGCCGCCCCACGTTAAGGAATCCAGCGGTAAAGGGCAGCGTCTAGTATCTTTTTATGAAATTATAGCAAGCTGATAACCATGAATCCACAAAAGCGTCAAATAAAAAATTTAGCTTTTTGATAACAATACTTCCAAATATAGTTCTTCAAAAAATTCAAATTACAAATCATTAATCCAAATTCAAATATCACAACAAGAAAAATAAGAAAAGATGTAGGCTCCTACAAACCAATTCTGGAATAAAATTCAACTTCAACTGACAATGTCAATATCTCTAGCATCAAAAATGCTCTAACGAAAATATAATCTACCGGCCGACATATACATTACCAAATAGACACAATTATCACTCACCCCCAAAATATTTTACTAGATCAAAATTCAACTATGCAACAGAATAAATACTTCACTTCCCTTACTCAAATAGAATTAAAAAGCTATGGAATTACAGAAGAAGCCACATTCTTACCTTTTAAAAGTTATTGCGCCCTCCATCATCACTGACGGATATCAAAGTCACTGAAGGCTCGGATGCAGCCACTTGGACGATCATACATCAACCCCATAACATCTCCCCCACGAGTGAAGCGGTCCTACAGAGCACGTAGCTTGTTCTATCCCTTGCAAAAGGGCTGGACCTAATCAGATCACCTATCTATACAAAAATATCTCCCTCCAACTGATTTTACCAGCCAGCTCCCAAACTATTCTGCGCCACCCTCCCTTTTCCACTACACTTTCCCAATTTTTCCCTCCTAGCGGAGATTTGGCTGTCCGTTTACTGTACCCTGCGTCCCTGACAGCGAAGCCTAAATTGCCACAAACAATTAGGTTCACCTGTAGCCGCAGAAATCCTCAACCTATATCTGAGCGGTGAAGCTTATGCGAACAATGGCTCTTAGCACTATTCCCAATTGCTCATGCGAAGACCTCCCTTGAGCCTATGCGCCCATTGCAGTATCTGAATATTCTGATTGGTAGTATGATGAACAATCAACACTGTACTGCCGGATTGGACCCTGATCCACTGAAGGCATGATCCCACCCGGAGCTGAGGTCAACACATATCTCACCTGACCCTATATCCCGGTTCATTTTGAATAAAGTGCTATTCTTTATTTGGATTCATACCATTTTTCCACACACGCATTATGTCTTAAGTGTCTGGAATGCTGCCTTTCCTGAACAAAATTCGTATGCTTACTTCACATGGCATCTATCCATCCATGGAATAATAAAATTGTGCGCGCATCACAACTGCATACCGTTCATAATTTAATACACATTGCACTCGGCAATAGATATAAAATTATCAAACACATAACCAAAAAACTTTAAAAATCACATACAACTTAACTAAGATTTATGATAAATAAATATGTAAAACTACAAAGTACCAATCTCTCATGCAGACATTTCCCCAAACATTTACTACTTAGCTCCCACAGTCCCCCAAACCCTGGCAAAGATCCAATCCGGTAATACCCACTGATAGTGGGATGGACAGTCCAAATGTGTGCCGAAATTGAAAAGGTGCCTGCTTCCCCAGCAACTCTCAATTTCGGTGGTGCAAAAGTTGTCGACTGGTTGAGTCATCACGCTTTATATAGTACAATCATTCTGGAGACCATAAAATAATCATTATAGACAATATCAATGCAGTTATCTCTATGATCCAGCCAGGGACACTCAAGGCATATTGCTCTTTGCAACTGGCATTCCACATACCCAAAATCATCCATGACTTAGATATTTTACAACCCATGAAATAAGCCTGTTACCACTCATCTACCCTCAATTACATTGCAACTGCTGATCCCCATCACATCAGCTTAAACAAGGCCCAAATGAGACCAACAATAGCCCAACCTAGCAAATGTACCTATCCAACTGATTACGTGCATCACATAATGAAAGCCCAGCTAATGACTGTCATATGCAACAGACAAAAATCTAATTAACAGGGAATATATATTCCCCAGACTAGTTCCCTCAAAGAACCAATGGAAAACATACTTATTCCTAAATTTACACAGTTGTACAAATTGCGCAGGGTTGGAATCATTATCTTGGGAAATAGTCACCCTGAAATTATCTGAGTGAAGCCGATTTACCACCTAGACCCAGAAAGGAATCCAAACAACTTCCCTTGTTCTATCTCCCACAATTTACGCGGAAGATATCTCGAATCTCCTAATCAATAAAATATTCTAGAACTATATCCGTAATGTATTTTTCAGACCACTGATACCCACCCTCCATAAACCGATGTTAGCTCCCGTGAAACTAACCCTAAGCGGCGCCACGTTTGGGCGAGCCTCTTCATATTCTTAAAGCGCCAGCGGAGACCATCCCGCGAGCTGACAAAAAAGTGAGAACGATTTCATTTGAGTTGATAGTGAAGAATGAAAAGTCCCCACGCATCCCCATATCCAATGTCCAGTAATAAAAGGGTTAAACCCTCGAACTGTCAAAGTGCGGAAAAAGAACGATTGAGAGAAGGGCAGAGCAAGGAGTATAGGGAGGAAAAACTAACACTTTTGCTAACAGTCATATGGAAACCTACTATTTGAGAAAGCCTTTATTAAAGTTATTTAAATATATGAATATATAAGAGAAGTTTTGTACCGAGTTCTACCTATAGTGGAGAGGACAATCGTCCGACCCCCACTGTATTCCTCAGATCTCCACACACAACCTGCAAATCAAAAAGATCCCCTCAATGCCAAGAATGCCCACTTCCTTTCTGTGGGCCGGTGGTGTTGAGCGTGGGGCGTCCCAAACGACCCTCAACCCAATACCAACGTAATTTGCCATTGCTCTTGGTTATTACCACAACTTGAGAATAAGACCCTATTGCTATGAATGATCGATGTCTTGTGTATGTCAGTCTAAACACAAACAAGGAGAAATCAATGCATTCCTGACCCCCAAAGCCTCATCTCTACTGGTCCGACAGCTCACTGAGGCGTGGAACTTTGCCAGCCTGTGAACCCGCAATGAACAATAACAATTAGCCTGCGCAAAAGAGTATGCCCACAAGCTGCAATATCATGGATTCTCATGGGAGTTTTAAATCCCCCAGGGGCCCATCTTTCTTGTATCCGCATTTAAGATCAACCATCCCCCGTTTCACAAGAAATTGAAACCCCTATACAAGCGCGAATGTCCAGGCCTAGGAACCTGTAGTTAGACTGATCTCAGGCTTCCTAAGGGTGGACCGAGAACCTCTTCACGTACTAGCATTTCGCTTACAACACGAGACATGAGCCGATTAATCTAACTTGTGATGACATAGTATTAATCTAACTTGTGATGACATAGTATTAATCTAACTTGTGATGACTTATTGTGATATCCGCAGATTAAGGCATATCTCGACTCTGATGAGAGAAGCTTCTTGAAGCAAATGAGGATTAGCACAGAGACCCACAAACTTAGTAAAAATTTGTAGTGAAATAGAGACACGATACAGTCATCGCCTAATACACCAACCACATCACCATTCATCCCAACTAAATCCTCGTACTTCCTAGAATGTATCATGTGCTGCAGAGAGTGTGGGGAGATTGCTAAGCCTCAAAACTTCATGCGAATAAATGCAAGGAAACTGAATTCTCTAAACAGCCCACGTCAGCCACTCCCCTTATATATGCTACGGTAATTCTCACAAGTAACTTCGCAAGTAACACTAACATCGCTCACAAGATCCTTGCAACCGCTACTACCCGCGACAAGAACCCAACTATCCTTCCAATGTACCCATGCAGGAGAAGATACTGCTGGCGCAAGAAAAGCACCCCCATAGAGGAGAACTATCAGTCCCAACGATCATATGCCCTCAAGAAAGAAGGAAAATCAAGTTTTCTTTAAGGCGTGTAATGCTGAGCCAAGGTTGACCAGGCTCCAGGCGAAGACGGGTTAGCCACATTGGAAGAAGAGTGTTTAGCCCACCCAAGTTAGACTCCATAGGACTTAATAAAAGCTGATAGAGGACATCAAATCAGGTAGTAAGGTGGAGGTAGATGTCCCACACGAAAGAGGGGACATCCAATGAAAATATGATCAAAGTACAACCTGTGCGAGAAATCCGTCACCCCATGAACAACCCAATTTAATATATATAATCATATCCTAATTGATACTAATATATATATAATATACTATATATATATATATCCAGCTGGCATTGCTGTGCGCAGGC
>VZQC01013876.1:7232-17588 GCA_009823505.1 Rhizomys pruinosus
ACTAATGAAGAACAAGCAATTAGATATATAGGTATTTAAGCAGCACTAATAGTTATGGTAGGTTACTTTAGCACAGACACATGTTTGGATATGTTAATCCATGAATTACATTTTTCCCCCCTGTTAAATATGACAGGGTCTTACTGTGGCTTATAACATCTCCTAACCTGTAGAGGATGTAAGCTTGTGGCATCAGCCATGGGTTATTCCTCCAAGGAGAGAGCCAATAGCCAATTAGATTTGGGGTATACAGGCACATGGCTGCCTCTGCTGCACAGTATTTCCAGGCAGGTGAGGTGTAGCTGGTGCTGACGGTGGAGTCTTGCTTGACTCAGGGAGACCCGTATTTGCTTTATTGGTTGAGTGGCCTTTGGTAACACTCTCTGGCATTCTGGAGACTCATGCGTTAAAAAAAAGGGGGGGAGGGGATACAGAAAGACATGAAACCTTTTCATCAAAAACCTTGCAATTCAAGTCTTAAAACTAACTACGGGAAAAGATTTGTTTGTTCCAACAGGACAAAAAATAGCATTTTTAAAAGGGTTCATAAAGCAAAGCCAAGAGTATAGTTCACCATGCTAAAATTACTCTCAGTTAACAGAGTCTACAAAGGAGCTGAAAAGCAACGTTTATGAGGACTTGAGAGAATTGGGGGAGGGTTTGACAAGAATTATACTAAATTCATATAGCAGTTTAATTTCATTTTTATTTATTTATTTTAGTATTTTGGAGACAGAGTCTCCCTGTATCCCCAGCTGGCCTGGAACTCACTATGTAGACCAGGTTGGCCTTGAACTCACAGAGATCTGCCTGCCTCTGCCCCCCAAATGCTGGGACTAAAGGCATGCACTACCAAGCCTGGCAGGACAACTGATTTTTATATGTTGATTTTCTATCTTTCTACTTTGTATATATGATCTAATAGTCTTTAATGGATGGTGTTTTAAATATAGGACCATCTTAGCTGTAAATAGGGATACTTTGTTTCCTTTTTTATTTGTATCCATTTTAATTCTTCTTCTTGTCTTACTATTCTAGTTAAGTCTTCAAGCACTGCATTCAATAAGAGGAGAGTGGGGACCCTTGGCTCATACTGATTTTAGAGGAAATAATTTCAGTTTTCTCTTATTTGTTATAGTATTATACATAGGTTTGTTGTATATGACTGTTATTACATTGAGATCTTTTCTTCCTATTCCTAGTATCTTTGGGGATTGTATCAGGGAGGGATATGGATCTTTGTCAAAGGCCTTTTCTGCATCTATCGTGATGATTCTGTCATTTCCTTCTTTGAGTTAATGTATGTTTTTATTACATTTATTAATTTGTGTATGTTGAACCAAACTTGTATCTGTGGGATAAAACCAACATTGTCTTGGTGTAGGATCCTCTTGGATGTATTTTAAAATGCAATTTTTATTGTATTGATAATTTCTGCATTGAGGTTCATACAGAGAAATTGGTCTACAGTTTAGTTTGGGGTGTGTTGTGTCCTTATCTAGTTTTGGTATTAACGTAATACTGCCTTTGTAGAATGAGTTTGTTAGCACTCCTTTTTTGCCGCTGTGATAGCTAATCTTGGTTGCCAACTGAATCTGGAATTAACTGAAATGAGGCTTTCTTGATCAGATCAGTTGAAGCTGGAAGACCCACCCTAAATGACGGCATTACCATCTAAGGGCAGCCTGTATGAAAGGAGCTTTTGCTGTTTGCCTGCTTGCATTCTCTCTCACTGGTGAGTTCCTTTTGTTGCTGTGGCATTCCTTCACTGATAACAGAACCAACATCTTCAGATTCCAACACATACTGAAGACTAACAGATCTCCAGGAATCCTTCAGGCCTTCAGTGCCAGATTGGGGCTGCTGAGACCTGCATGGACTAGATTTTCTCCTCTCCAGTGTGGTGCAGACATTGATGGACTACTCAGACTCTATCCTGTAAGCTAAGCTAATAAATCAACATGTACATGTATATGTATATACGCACACACATATATATCCCTTATTATATATACACATATATATTCCATACATATATTCATTTTATCAGACAAGTTCTTTCAGAGAACTCTGACTCATACAGCCTTTTTAAAAAAGATTTGTTCTCTACAATTTTTTATATATTTTTAAATTTTTTATTTATTTTTTATGTGTATGAATGTACTGTCTGCATGCAGGTCTGTGCACCCATGTTGTGCAATGCCGCAGAGGTCAGAAGAGGGCATCGGATTCCCCTGGAACTGGAGTCAAAGACGGTTCTCAGCCGCCATGTGAGTGCAGGGAATCGAACCCGGGTCTTCTACAAGAGCAGTCAGCGCTCTTAACCGCTAGGCCATCTCTCCAGCCCCTCATACAGCCTTTCTGTGGAACATTTTGAAGCACATTGATGTTGGCTCTTCCTTGAATATTTGTTAAAATTTGGCAGTGAATCCATCTGGTCCCAGGCTTTTATTTGTGGGGAGATTTATCATTGCTTCAGTTTTGTTGCTGGTCATTGATCTGTGTAAGTTGATTTGATTTGGTAGCTTGTGTCAGGGGATGGATCCATTTCTTTGTAATTTTTCAGTTTTCTGGGATGTTATTTTCCAAGTATTTTCTAATGATTTTCTAGATTTCGTCAGAATTTGTAGTTCCCTATTTCTCCATTTCTAATATTATAAATTTGGGCCTTTTTTCTTTCAGTTGTTTGACTTTTTAACAATCTTATCTTTTCTGAGAACCAGATTTCCATTTGACCCATTCTATGTATTGTTCTTTCAGTCTGCATTTCATTAATTTCTGCCCTTGTCTTTATTATTTCTTGTTATGTACTGTTTGGGGGTTTGACTTGTTTTTCTAAGAATTTTTCTAGGCATCATTACGACAGTTATTTGTAATGTCTCTGATTCTTTAACTACTCAATGGCTATACACATTTCTCTTAGACATGCCTTATCTGAATCACGAAGGTGCTGGTACATTGTGCTGTCATTTGATTCTAAGAAGTCTTATATTTCCCCATGGTTTCTTCAGTGACTCACTTGTCATTCAATATTATTTAGTCTCCAGCTATCTGTTTCATTAATATGTTTCTCTTGCTGTTGATTTCTAGTTTATTTATTTATTTATTTATTTATTTATTTATTTATTTATTTATTTTGAGAAAGGGTCTCCCTTTAGCCCCAGCTAGCCTGGAGCTTGCTCTGTATACCAGGCTGGCCTTGAACTCACAGCGATCCGCCTGTCTCTGCCTCCCGAGTGCTGGGATTAAAGATGTGTTTCACCACACCCAGATTAAAGACGGTTCTTAGCCGCCTTGTGGGTGCTGGGAATCAAACCCCGGGTCCTCTGCTAGAGTAGTTGGTGCTCTTAACCACTGAGCCATCTCTCCAGCCCTGATTTCTAGTTTTATTCCACTATTATATGATGTGATATGAGGAAATATTTTGATTCTTTTTGGGGGGGGTCTTTTTTGAGACAGGGTTTCCCTGTAGCCCAGCTGTCCTGGAAACCTGCTCTGTAGACCAGGCTGCCCCTTGAACTCACCCAAAGATCTGCCTGCCTTGCCTCCTGATTGTGCTAGGATTAAAGGCCATGTGCCACCACGCCCGAAATTTGCTGCTTTTTATGTGTTAAGGCTTTCTTTGTGGCCCCAGATTTGACATATTTTAGAAACTTCTGAGGCGTTACTAAGAAGAATGCATATTCATCAGTTAGCATATTCTGTAGATATCTGTTTAGCCCATTTAATCTAATTATAATTTTACTTTGAAGTTTTTCTGCTGATTTTTAGTCTGGATGTCCTGTGTAAAGATGAGAGAGGTACTCATGTCACCCACTAATATTTTGTCAGAACATATCCGACGTTGTATGCTCATTAGTGTTTATTTTATTCAATTGAGAGTGAGAAGATTCAGTGAATACATATATTGTTAAATCTTGGTAAATGGTTTGTCTTCTTTAGAGGTGTAGGCTTCTTTATTTCTTCTGACTAGGTTTGCTTTGAAGTCTACATTATCAGATATCAAAATATCAATGATAGCTTGTTTTTTTCTTTTGTTTACTTGATAGATTAGCATCCATCATTTGACTCTGTCGGTGGATGTCTTTGCCAAGGAATTTTGATAGTTGGTGATAAGAGATAGTTGGGTCTTTCTGAATCCACTGAGCTAGTCTGGGTCTCTTTATTTGGTTATTTGAGGTCATTTACATTTAAGGTTATTATTCTGAGGAAATTTTCTTACTAATCTCCATAATTTTATTAGTTAGTTTCTTTTTCTGGATGTATGGATCATTGTTTGTTCTTTTCTGTCTTCTCAGCGCTTTTCTGATTTATGGTGTTGGATAGCTGTATTCCTTCCCTATTCTGTATATCTGTTTATTTTCTTTTTTTTTTTTTTTTTTTTTTTTTGGTCTTTTCGAGACAGGGTCTCCCTGTAGCCCCAGCTGTCCTGGAACTCACATTGTAGACCAGGCTGGCCTTGAACTCACAAAGATCTGCCTCCCAAGTGCTATTAGTATCAGACTCTCACTTCTGTCTTGTGACCTGTTTAGCCATAGGAACCTATGCTAAGCCTGATAGCAACATTAGGTATGGGCTCCATGTTATGAAGCAGACTTTAAATCCAATTAAAGAGCAATTGGTTACTCCCATAATATCCATGCCACCATTGCACATCTTTTTAGGTCAGTTGTTGTAGTTCACAGGATTCACAGAGGGTAAGGTTGATATTTTTTTCCCCTTTGGTAGCATGTACACCTTCTAGCACTAGAAAAACTAGCCAGTAGAGATGAGGCTCTAAACTCAGCACCAGCTTGATTTTTCTTTATTTGTTCTACAGTTCATATAATGTAGTGTCTTCAGCAATAGGGTCTTAACATCAAGTTCTGGTGGGTAACCCAGAAGAGGAACAATAACTAGTGTTGTTTGAGGGTCTATGGAAACCTTGGCCAACAGCTTCTAGAGAAGGAGTCAATTCCTGGGATACCGCTTTAACTTTACAAGCCTATAGTGTCTAGTGGTGGCAATATCCACTTTCTATAACGTAACTCCATTTAATCTCTTTTTGTAATGTATATGTATATGCTTTAAGAAGCTACTACAGTGGTAGGTTTCCATCTGGCTTTTTCTAAAGGCTTTTACCATTACCTATCCTTTCCCACTCCCTCCTCTGGCCCATCCTCCCATTTTATCCTTACTACTCTGTGACCCTTTCCTTCTTGGATTTACTACATTCTAGGACCCCTCCCAGGAATGTTCTCATATCTAAGATTTCAAACCTAGCAAGTAGTTTAGTCTTAAACAATAGGTTCCCTGACAGGATGGCACCTGGTTACAGCTCTCTGACACCAGGGGAAGGGGGGATTGTTGATTAAATCAAGCTCCTCTCCCCTGCTAGCAGTGGGAACCACGTGTGTGCTTCCCTTCAGTTCTGGCACTGACACAATCCACACAAGGGTAACTGCATTCCTGGTCTTTGCAGCTAAGCACGCTGATCTCCCAGTTCTCAATGTGTTCCTCTCCCATCCTGTCCATGTTATACACTGATGACATGGAACATGTGGAACCTATCATCCCAAGAACATAGTCATTCCGCTGGACCAAGTTGGGTATGTGAGGCAGTTACTCCCTGAGCCAGGTCAGTAAAGTGTCTGTGGCACTAAAGATATGGGAATCTATTGCAGATTCTGGCCTCTAGAACAGTTCAAACTCAGACAATACGTCACTTCTGCATATAATTCTGGCTACTGCAACCAGGTGTTGGAATGATATGAGATCCCTGTCCAAAGCTAAGCTCCTGTGAGGGTTATGGAGTACTTGGTTAAGTGAGCTACAAGCCTATGAGGACTGCAGAACCTGGCAGGAGCGGAAATGGCCTGGATCTCTACTGAAAGGATTTGCTGTGCTTCCCTTCTACCCCTGCACAGAGTGGGACCCTTCCTTCCCTGATGGTACGGTGGGATGGTAGATGTCAGATTATTTTGTTTCTCTTTTGTAGTGGTTAGTGTTGTTAACTTGGCAAAAGTTAGAATCACTTGGGAACAGGGTCTGGTGGCACATGCCTTTCACCCCAGCACTTATGAGGTAAAGGCATGGGGATCGCTGTGAGTTTGGGCCTAGCCTGGTGTACATAGGGAGTTTCAGTCCACCCAAGGCTATAGAGACCCAGTCTAAAGTAAGTTTTGAGCCACGTGTGGTGGCAACGCCTTTCATCTCAGGAGGCAGAGGCCTCCTGAGATCGAGGCCGTCCTGCTATATAAGACAGGGTCTCCCAGTAATCCCAGATGGCCTGGAACTCACTATGTAGACAAGGCTGGCCTTGAACTCACAGAAATCTGCCTGCCTCTGCCTCCTGAGTACTGGGAATTATTTATTTATTTATTTATTTATTTATTTATTTATTTATTTATTTATTGGTGTTTTGAGACAAGGTCTCCCTGTAGCCCCAGCTGGCCTGGAACTCACTCTGTAGACTAGGCTTGCCTTGAACTCACAGAGATCTGCCTGCGTCTGCCTCCTGAGTGCTAGGATTGAAGGCGTGCACCACCACACCCAGCTTACGGGGATTTCTTAGCCACCATGTAGGTGCTGGGAATCGAACCTGGGTCCTCTACAAGTGCAGTCAGTGCTCTTAACCGCTGAGCCATCTCTCCAGCTCCTATTTTTTCATTTCAATCTTTCTATAAAATCCTTCTGCTGAAACATTGAATGACCCCCCCCACACACACACACCCCTCATCTTTTTGAGACACGGTCTCCCTGTAGACAAGGTTGGCTTCAATCTTATAGAGATCCATCTGTCTCTGCTTCTAAAGGCAGGCACACCTGGCCCATCATTTTCTCTCCTTTTTCTTTGAAGCGTATTATTTACTTAAAAAGGTATTTGATTCTCTACCCCAAATTGTGAAGACATTGGTTGTTTGTTATGTGATCAGCTTCTGAGGCCTTGTGAAGCTGATTCCCTGAACGGTTGATGCTTGTTGGCAAACACCGACTGTCAACTGCACAAAGAAAGACTGGGCATTTATTTCAGTCTTTATAATAAGGATTTGTTTGTAATAAGGCTTTGTATTTGTTCTAGAAAGTCTGAACTCTCTGCTTATTTACTGAGTATATAGACATCGCCTTCTCAGCACTAGATGGCACCCTAAAATAAGATTCACCTCACAGTGGGAGGTCCCTGTGCTGCTGTTTCTGCACCAGAGAGTGTACCAAATCCAGATCAATCCTAAATCTGTAGTCAGTGTGTTACTCAGCATGGGGCGGAGGAATACCTGAAGCTGCATCCCTGTAGGCCTGCGTCTGAGTATAGGACAGGCCCAAGAGCCTCGGCCATAGTTATTGGCCTCTGTTTTGATGGGAACAGTTGCAGGCTTCCACAGATTGAGGTAGAGCCAACCTCATGGGTGTCACCTCAAATGATGCCCATCCAATGACTGGCAGTGATACAGGTGGGAACAAGGGTCAGTTCCACAATTCAGAGTGCTGCACATACAAGACATCTTTGGGCTTTGCTGGCTGCTGAGCCTCGCTGCACAAGACCCTACACTGAGCTCTAAGGGAAATTCCTGGATTCATACTTCTTCCATATTTGACAACAGATGAAACATTCCTCCCCACTCTGTTGCCCAAGCTTGAGGGAGGGGAGGTGGTAGCAGTCCCTTGACTATCTATGGAGAGTTCAGAGGCTCAGTTGAATGGTCCTAGTGGTTGGTCTGGCATGGGGTTCCACCTTGGCAGGCCTGATATTTGTTTTTCTGTATGACTGCTTGGGCAGTGTGTGTGTGTGTGTGTGTGTGTGTGTGTGTGTGTCCCTGGATTAATCCTTAGTACTGAGCAAAAACCATGAAGGAACATTTTAAGACCAGTTTGAAGACTGATGCAGGAATATCATGAGTTCAAGGTCAGCCTGGGTTCCAGATCAAGACTCTGTCTCAAACAAAAGAAAGTATTGCTCTGTTCAGTTAATGCATATTTATTTTTTAAACAATTTTTTCTTTTAATTTTTAATTTTTATTTATTTTTTATGTGTATGAATGTACTGTCTGCATGTATGTGCACTCATGTTGTGCAATGCCACAGAGGTCAGAAGAGGGTGTCAGGTTCCCCTGGAAATGGAGTTAAAGACGGTTTTCAGCCGCCATGTGTGTGCTGGGGATCGAACCCGGGTCCTCTGCAAGAGCAGTTGGCACTCTTAACCGCTAGGCTATCTCTCCAGCCCCTTTTCTTTATTTTTATTTCATGTGTATGACCATTATGTCTGCATATGTTTAAGTGCATCCATGTCATGCAATGCCTGAGGGAGGACAGAAGAGGGTGTTAGATCCCCTGGAAATGGAGCTACAGACAATTGTTAGTTGCCAGGTGGGTGCTGGGATTTGAACCTGGGTCTTCTGTAAGAACAACCAGTGCCTTAACCACTGAGCCATCTCTCAGTGGTTAATGCATATCTATAAACTTAACAGTTTTGCTTTAAAAGCCCCTAGTTAATGCATATTTATAAACTTTACAGTTTTGCTTTAAAAGCAGATCTAATTTCATTCCATTGTGATCAGAGAAAATCTGTTACTTAAGTTCACATTTTAAATATCTATTGAGGGGCTGGAGAGGTGGCTCAGCAGTTAAGAGCACTGACTGCTCTTGCAGAGGACCTAGGTTCAATTCCCAACACCCACGTGGGGGCTAACAACCACCCCTAACTCCAGTTCTGGGGATCTGATACCCTCTTCTGACCTTCCTGGGCATTGCATGACACAGGTGTACTTAAATCTATGCATTTTATTTTATGTGTACACTCATACACATAAAATAAAAATAATAAATAAAATTAATAAATAGTAAATATCTATTGAGTGTCCTATGCTCCAAAATATGGCTTGTCCTAGAGAATGTTCCATATTAACAGAAAAATGTGCATTCTGCTATTATTGCATGGAATATTTTTTAAAAATTTTATTTTTTAAATTTTATTTATTTTCGTATGTGTATGAATGTACTGTCTGCATGTAGGTTTGTGCACCGGTGTCATGCAATGCCTCAGAGGTCAGAAGAGGGTGTATCCCCTGGAACTGGAGGTAAAGACAGCTTTCAGCTGCTATGTGGGTGCTGGGGATTGAACCCGGGTCCTCTGCAAGAGCAGTCGGGGCTCTTAACTGCTAGGCCATCTCTCCAGCCCCGCATGGAATATTTTATATATGTGTGTATATGTGTATGTTAAGTATATATGATTTGGGAGCCAGGTCGGCAGGTTTGGGTCAGTGCCTCTGCACATTTGTGCGGGCTGGCCGGAACTCACTCAGGCAGAACAAGAAGAGAAGAGTGCTTTGGCTTCCAATATCCAATATATAAACAAAATTGAAAGCCTGAAAACTAGACAAGTCAATACTCCATAAACAAGGAGGAGGAAAGGAAAAAAAGAAAAAAAGCATCTGAAGGAGGAAAGCAAAACCAGCCGCTAACAAAGTGAAAAGGTATTTGTGATCTGAACCACAAAAGGGAAGCCAAATGCCAGGGACATGAAAAAGGGACAACATGGGAAAGGCACAGGATAATCCTGCACCAGGCTCTACCAAACTGGTAGGAGATAGCTACAATGGGAAACCCTTGGAGAAGACCCAAGGAACAGATCTTAGAGGAATAATTGCAGACCTATGCAGAGAAATTAAAGAACATAAAGAAGAATTCAGAGAACTAAAGAGAGAGAATGAAAAACTCAAAAAGGACCTAGAGGGATACAATGACAAACATTGGAAAGAACTAAAGGAACAAATTGATAAACTCCAGAAAGAATTAGAGGGAGAAAAAAACAAACTCTGAAAGGAAGTAGAAACACTGAAAAAGGAAGCCAAACAACGAAGTAAGGAGCACCAAGAAGAGAATGAGAAGCACCAAGAAGAGATTGAGAAGCTCAAAAAGGAAATGGAAATTCTAAAGAAAACACAGGATGAAACAAAAAAGGAATTAGAAATTGGATACTCATCCAATCAAGAAGAAAGGAAAGGAAAAAGCCTCAGAAGTAGAAAGGAGGAAGCAGAACAAAGAATATCAGATCTGAAAGATAACACAGAGCAATTAAAAAGCTCAAATAAAGATTATGAAAAATTTAAAAATACACAAAAGTGGAACAACCAGGAAATATGGGACACTATGAAAAGATCAAACCACTGCATCATAGGAATAGAGGAAGGAGAAGAATCTCAAGAGAATAGTATTGATCAGATCTTCAACAGAATAATAGATGAAAATTTCCCCAAACTAAAAATAGACAAACCCATACAAATACAAGAAGCACATAGGACGCCAAATAGACAAGATCAGAAAAGAAACAGCCCATGCCATATCATAGTTAAAATGCTAGATGCCCAAAACAAAGACAAA
>VZQC01013876.1:23848-95655 GCA_009823505.1 Rhizomys pruinosus
GATGGTGGGGCTGTGGGGGTTTGGGCACAACAGCCTGCAAATTGGTTTTACATGAAGGATGCTTGTACTCATAAATTATCACTTATTGCTAAAAAATGAAAGAAAAAAAAACTGAGAGAAAGATGCAGGACAGTTATGGCAGAATGTATGATCTGGGATGGGGTGGGGTGGGGTCGGGGGAAGGGAAAGGAAACTATGCCTGAACTGAATTGGAAAATGATGTATGAAATACACAAAGCATCAATAAAAAAAGTATATATGATTTGTCATTTTCTTTTAATCCTATTAATCTTTGATCTTGATGCATTCATTGTTAATTGTTTAAAGTCTTATATTGAAGTGTACAAATATTAGTGTATTTCTGCAGTTTTCAGTTTCCTTCATATATTTGTACTAATAGTGACAGCTGTTAAAATTTAGATTGTGTGCGCGTGTGTGTGTGTGTGTTTGTGTGTGTGTGTGTGTGTGTGTACTAATATGTGAGTGCCACAGCATATGTGTGGAAGTCAGAAGACAATTTACATGAGTTGGTTTTCTCCTACCACAAGAGTCTGGGCATGGAATTCAGGTTATCAGGTTTAGCAGGAAGTGCTTTTATGCACTGAGCAATCTTGTGGCCGTCCCATAGTGACACTTTTAAAATAGTGATAATATAGTTATCATAGGTGACCTGAACATGTAGAATTTGGTAGTCAAATAAAATAACTCATTTTTTTATAAAAACCTAATGATGTAAAGTGGTTATCAACTGATCTCATGGAATTATAAAATATCATAAAGTACTATCAAAGTTTTCTATTTTATTATGGCCATATATAGTCATGCTAAACAATTAAATATTAATATGGATGGGTGAGAGTATTCATTTAACTGAAGAGCTATTTTAGATACATCATCATCAAGTGAGATTCATTCCTGGGATGTCAGAATGAATCTACATGCATAAATGTATAAATTTGGTGCATTACACTACCAAAAGAAGGCTAAAACTACATGATTATCTAAATAAAATACAGTTGACAAAATGAAATATCCCTTCATGATTAAAATCCTTCAACAAGTTAGGTATGCAAGGAATTTACTTAAACATAATAACAGTATATGGCAAACCTGTAACTAATATCATACTAGGATTAGGATTAGATCAGGAACAAAACAAGGATATCTATGGTCACTATTTATATTTAGTATAGAACTAGAAGTCCTAGCCAGAGCAATCAAGCAAGAGAAAGTAAGAGACATTTAAACCAGAAATGAAGAAGGAAATACTACCTTGAACAACTGATAAAATGGATTCAGGAAATTTTAGGGAATAAAAATTAATACTATTTCAATACACTAACAACAAACTATCCAAAAAAGAAACCAAGAAATCAATTCTAGTTAAGACAGTTACAAAAATAATTAGGAATAAATTTTAACAAAGGAAGGAAAAGATGTTTATACAGAAAATTATAAGACACTGATGAAAGAAATTGGATTCAAATAAATGAAATGATATCCTGTATTTATGGATAGGAAAAATATTCTTAAATGCTCATACTACTTAAAATGATCAACACATTCAATATAATTCCTTCCAAAATGCCAGTGACATTTTCATAGAAATAAAAAAAAAGTTCTTGGGGCTGGAGAGTGGTTCAGTGGTTAAGAGCACCGACTGCTCTAGCAGAGGACCCAGGTTCGAGTCCCAGCACCCACATGGCGGCTTAGAAGTGTCTTTAGTGTTGGGCATGGTGGCGCACGCCTTTAATCTCAGCACTCGGGAGACAGAGGAAGGAAGATCTCTGTGCGCTCAAGGCAGCCTGGTTTACAGAGTGAGTTCCAGGCCAGCTGGGGTATAGGGAGACCCTGTCTCAAAAAAGCAAACAAAAAAAAAAAAGAAAAAAAATTCTAAATTTCATATGGAACCAAAGATCCCAAACAGAGATCCCAGAAATAGATCCACACATTTATAGTCAATTCATTTATAACAAAGATACAAAATATACAAAATGGGGAGTAAACAACACTCCATTCTGTAAATAGTGCTAGGAAAACTATCTCAACATAGAGGAAAATGAAATTAGATACTTTTCTCACATCATATACACAAAGCAACTCAATATGGAGTAAATAAAGGTCTACACCCATGCTTTGGTAGATGTTCCTACACTCCATAAATGTCCAGGCACTATTAAGTGGCCTCAATGATTTAAAAAAAACAAAAATGAAAAAACCCAAGAGCACATGAAGTTAGGAGTGATAAGTGGTGGTGGTGGTGGGGGGATAAGGAAGATCTGGAGTGGGGGAGGGAATGGAGCGATGAACTTGATCAAAATGCAGAGAAGTTGACTGTGGGGTTCTCGGCCCCATGTGATACATCAAACTGTCAGCCCATGAAAGGAAACAGCCAGAATTGACCAGAGTCCAAGTCAACAGCTCCAGAGAGAGTGGACTGTTTTACCTCTCATCCACCTGTGCCCCTTTTCTAATCCTAGGGAACAACCTGCGGAAGAGGGGGCGTGGTAGAATGTAAGGGCTGCGATTGGGGTGAATGGTGAAACTACAGCAATGTAGTCTGGACACTCATTTGATCAACTTGATTGAACAAGTCACCCCCCACTGGATGGTGGGGCTGTAGGTGTTTGGGCACAACAGCCTGCAGATAGGTTTTGCATGAAGGATGCTTGTACTCATGGATTATCACTTATAGCTAAAAATGAAAAAAAAAAACTGAGAGAAAAGATGCAGGCAGTTATGGCAGAATGCATGATCTGGGATGGGGTGGGGTGGTGGGGGGAGGGAAAGGGAAATAAGCCTAACTGAATTGGAAAAAAATGTATGAAATGCACAAAGCATCAATAAAAACTAATTTAAAAAAAAAAAAAAAAAGAAATGCAACCCCTACCCTCAAGGCTCAGGGAAGATGAAACCAGGGGCAGACAGGTTTGGAGGGAGGGCCAGGACGCCTGCTGTGAGATAATGTCTTCCAGACAAGACAGGGAAACTGGACCCATGAAATCTGACAGCGTCTAAACAAGGCCTGTAACAACACCAGCAGTTGACATGCCAACGTGGATGGGGCAAAAGTTCACATTCTTAACTCTAGATGAAGAGCTACAGGCAACTGATGTTGGCCAAGAAGGAGGAGAATCAGTTTTCTCCAGGGATGAGTCCCTAAGAGGATATCCAGTCACACATGATCAATCCTAAACACATGTATACATTAGCACCACTAAATGGACTCAGTAGGTTGCTTCTATACGCATGGGGGTGGAGGGAACAAATAATAATTAAAGATCAGGAAATTGAAAGGGAGTGAGGTAAACATAGGGATGGTGGGAGGGGCGGAAATGTAAATATAGTAGTCATGTACGAAATTCTTAAATTTTAATTTTGTTTTACTTTTTAATACATGAGTAATATTGCCTGCATGTGTGTAAGTGCACCCAGTTGTGCAATGCCACAGAAGGTCAGAAGAAGATGTCAGATCTCCTAGATCTGGAGTAGGATGGTTTTCAACACCATGTGGTGCTGGAATAGAACCCAGGTTTTTCTGCAAGAACAGTCAGTGCTTCTTAANTGGGATGGGGTGGGGGTGGGGGGGGAGGGAAAGGGAAATAAGCCTGAACTGAATTGGAAAAAATGTATGAAATGCACAAAGCATCAATAAAAACTAATTTAAAGAAAAAAAAAAAAAAAGAAAATGCAACCCCTACCCTCAAGGCTCAGGGAAGATGAAACCAGGGGCAGACAGGTTTGGAGGGAGGGCCAGGACGCCTGCTGTGAGATAATGTCTTCCAGACAAGACAGGGAAACTGGACCCATGAAATCTGACACGTAAACAAGGCCTGGTAACAACACCAGCAGTTGACATGCCAACGTGGATGGGGCAAAAGTTCACATTCTTACTTCTAGATGAAGAGCTACAGGCAACTGATGTTGGCCAAGAGAGGGAGAATCAGTTTTCTCCAGGGATGAGCTCCCTAAGAGGATATCCAGTCACACATGATCAATCCTAAACACATGTATACATTAGCACCACTAAATGGACTCAGTAGGTTGCTTCTATACGCATGGGGGTGGAGGGAACAAATAATAATTAAAGATCAGGAAATTGAAAGGGAGTGAGGTAAACATAGGGTGAGTGGGAGGGGCGGAAATGTAAATATAGTAGTCATGTACGAAATTCTTAAATTTTAATTTTGTTTTACTTTTTTAATACATGAGTATATTGCCTGCATGTGTGTAAGTGCACCCAGGTTGTGCAATGCCCACAGAGGTCAGAAGAAGATGTCAGATCTCCTAGATCTGGAGTTATGGATGGTTTTCAGACACCATGTGGATGCTGGGAATAGAACCCAGGTTTTCTGCAAGAACAGTCAGTGCTCTTAATCACTGAGCCATCTCTCCAGCTCCAAATTTTAAATTTTCAAAAATAAGCAAAGTGAGGCCCGTGAGATGGCTCAGTGGGTAAAGGTGTTTACTGCCAAGTGTGGCGATCTATACTTGATTCCTAGAATCCACATGGTGGAAAGGAAGAACCACCTCTTGCAGACCATCCTCTGGCTTCCGCACATGCGCCATGGTACATGCTTATATACACATAATAAAATTAATTAAGTAAATGTAATTTTCAAATAGGCAACGGGCTTCAATAGATATTTCTCAAAAAAATTAAGGGTCAACAGTTGCATGAAAAATCTCTCTTCATTACTAATAATTATGGAAATTCAAAATAACCACAAGGGGATAGTACCTCATGTCTGTTAGTGTGGATAATAGCAAAAGACTAAAGATAAGTGACAGTGAGCCCTGGGGAAATAGGAAGTCCGTGTACACCGTTCATGTGAATGTAAGTAAAGCCATGATGGTAAACAGCATGGCAGTTCCTAAAAAAAATATTAAAAATACAAGTACCATATAAGCCAGATGTTTCACAACTAGTACCATCCAAAGAAAATAAATTCATTTGGGAAGCTGAGAAAGAAGGATTGTGAGTTTGAAGCCAGTCTGGCTACAGTGAGTTCTTGGCCAGCCTGGGCTTCAGAGCAAGACTCTGCTTCCCTCAATACCCATTCCCTCAATTCAAACAGAAAGCCCATGAAAATCAGTAGCCCAAGAGACATCTGAAATCCCAAGTTCATTGAAGCAATAGCTGAGAATGGATTCAACCTATGGAATGTACTCAATGGGACACCGTCGACGAGCGGAGGACTAAAGAAAATGCGATACTCAGAAAGCCACAATTGGCCCAAATGTAGAGAATAAGACACTGCAGACTGGGTGTCGCGGATAGGACTCCTGTATTAGACCTCTGCCACCCAGGGCTCAGGGATCATTGAGAGAGAGAGGGGGTGGAAAGATACTAAGAGCCAGGGGTGGTGGACGAACAAAAGGAAACAGTTTTCCAGGTGGCTGAGAACTTGCTCATATGAACTTACAACACTGGTGAGAGCATGCACAAGACGCATGCAAACTCAAACCAGACAAAAACCCAGCATAAAAATGGGGAAATGGGTAACAATCGACAACCTTAGCTGAAGAACTATTGGCAACTCATCACTGCTGGGTAAGGGAGACTATTAGTGAGGCTAGGTAGGCTAACCAGGCTCTGCTGGATAAACTCACACAAAGGAACATCTGGGGACACAAACTTCATTCTACAGGCCTTAATGTATATAAGAGAAAGCATGAAATCCGGCAGGGGGACTCCTGGGGACTGCAGATAGTGGAAGGGGCCTAAATTTGATTAAGATGTATTGTATGGGGGTGAAGAAATGGCTCACTGGTTAAAAGCACCGACTGCTCTTGCAGAGGAGCCAGGTTCGATTCCCAGCACCCGCATGGTGGCTAAGACCCATCTTTTACTCCAGTTCCAGGGGAATCCGACACCCTCTTCTGACACAGGTGCATCTACCTACATGCAGACAGTATACTCATACACATAAAATAATAAATAAAAAATTAAAAAAGATGTATGAAATGCACAAAATTCAATAAAAATAGAAAAAAGATGTGATACATATGTACAATGAAATATTATTCAGCCATCAAAGAATAAAATCTTGCCGCTTGTAGCAATGTGGATGGAACTGGGGACTGCCATGTTAAATAAAATAATCTAGACATAGGCAAATGGATAACACATGCTGTCACTCAAATGTAGCATCTAAAAAAAAGCAAACTCTGGGGCTGGAGAGATGGCCTAGCGGTTAAGAGCACCAACTGCTCTTGCAGAGGACCCGGGTTTGATCCCCACCACCCACATGGTGGCTGAGAACCATCTGTAACTCCAGTTCCAGGGGAATCCGAGACCCTCTTCTGACCTCCGTGGCATTGCACAATACGGGTGCACAAACCTGCATGCAGACAGTACATTCATACACATAGGAAAATAAATAAAAAATTTTAAAAAATTTTAAAAAAGCAAACTCATAGAAGCAGAAAGCAGAATGGTGGTCATCAGGGGCTGGTGGTTGGGGTAAACATCTGTAGTTGGATTCCATTATGAATGAAGGCTTTCTTGCCTTCCCAAGTTACTGACTCCTGAATTCACTTGGCCACACATTACACATCATCCTATCTTGGAACACTCTGATCACTTTTGTGGAGTCCTCAAGCATGTAGGATTGTTGACCTTGACCTCATTATACTGTTCTCTACTAGATAGTTGAGTTATGATTTTTTTATTTTTTACATTGTTACATCACTATTACAGTGTGCACAGAGACATCTTATCCTGGAAATGTATCTCCCACAAGAGACATTACCTTGAGTTCTGAATTCTTTCTTTGTGCAACTTGTTCTGTTACAGATATGGAGACTTAATTTATATCTAGAAACAATGCAACATTTGCAGTCTCTGGCCTGACTCTGGGACATGCTATTCTTATTCTGCTGCTTTCTGAGACTAGGTTTCCTTTTTAGTTTGAGATAATGTCTTTGCTAAAGTCTTTTTAAAAAATTTGCCTAAACTAAATGACTTTTGTTTTATTCTACCTATTTATTTATTTTTGGTCTTTTTGAGACAGGGTCTCCCTGTAGCTCCAGCTGTCCTGGAACTCACTCTGTAGACCAGGCTGGCCTTGAACTCACAAAGATCCACCTGCCTCTGCCTCCCGAGTGCTAGGATTAAAGGCGTGCACCACCACGCCCAGCTAATTAAGAGCCTTGTAAGTTTTTCAATGGCCTTATTTGTTCTAGTAATTCTTATATTTAATGCCATATGGTCAGAAAAATGTGGATTGTTTAATTCTGTTTTCAAAAATTGATTTAAATTTTTGGTAAATGATGGACATTAAAAAATAGTTGCTATGTTTCATTACATGGAGAGCAAGAAACATTGATCATAATATTTACTATTTAGTCTACTTTTCTTGTTAAAATCTGAGTGTTGGGTTTGCATATCATATGAAAGTTTAGGAAAATTCTAGCACTACCTTTATTTGCTATTTATTTATTTATTTATTTACTTACTTATTTATTTATTTATTTATTTATTTATTTATTTATTTATTTATTTATTTATTTATGTTGGTCTTTTTGAGACAGCATCTCCCTTTAGTCCCAGCTGGTCTGGAGCTCGCTCTGGAGACCAGGCTGGCCTTGAACTCACAGGGATCCACCTGCGTCTGCCTCCTGAGTGCTGAGATTAAATGTGTGCACCACCACACCCAGCACTAAAGACGGTTCTTAGCTGCCATGTGGGTGCTGGGAACCAAACCCAGGTCCTCTGCAAGAGCAGTCAGTGCTCTTAAGCACTGAGCCATCTCTCCATCCCCTTGTTAGCTACTTTTGTAGGCAATCTTAGTAACTATCTTGCCCCCAGTTTTCTTATGACGACACATTTTTAAAAATTTATTGTGTCTAGGAGTGTTTTGCTTGTATGTATGTATGTATGTAAGAGCAAACATGATGTGCAATGCCCATGGAGGTCACAAGAGGGCATCAGATCCCCTGTGACTGGAATTCCAAATGGTCATTAACTGCCATGTAGGAGCTGGAAACCAAACCCCAATCCCTTGGAAGAAGAGCTGGTGCTCCTAACTGCTGAGCCACCTCTCCAAGTCTGAAGGGGCTATATTTTGATAAATGTGTTACAGAATTTTGTTATTGTAAATACAATAAAAAAATAGTACCACAAACTTTGATGTCTTCTTGATGGAATAAAACCTCTAGTAAATTTGATGGATGAGGACACTGTAGTCATACACAGAATACAGCTTTAAACACTTTTTATAAGTGCGAGTACATTTGAAAACAGTGATACAAAATATAGCTTAGTAAATGATGGACTAGTAACACAGTGCTTTATTATCATTATCAAATATTCACTGAAAAGAACTCCAGGTGCTATACTGTTTATGAGTGGCCCCACAGATGTTTACATTCCTATCATCACAAACCTGTGAAACATATATTGTGCTATGATAATGCCTACCATGTTAGGCAATAGCAATTTTTTAGCTGCTCCATTCTCAGTGACTGATAATGACCTTGCTATTTGGCAAGTGACTGTGTATGTGTTGCTTCTGTTATAGGCTGCATTTGTTTCTTCTGGTACTCCATATTGCACCTCCTGAACAGAGAATTGTATTTCTCGTGTGTGTGTGTGTGTGTGTGTGTGTGTGTGTGTGTGTGCGCGCGCGCACGCTTAGGACAGAAGTTGATGACGTCAGGGAGTGCACCCATGTGTGTAATGCCCATGGAGGTTAGTAGGGGACACAGGATTCCCCCGGAACTGGAGTTATGGATGATTGTTAGCTGCCAAGTGGGTGCTGGGTACCAAACTCAAGTCATTGTCCTCAATTGTTCTCCGCCTTAATTTTTAGACAGAATTTTATTTCCCCTGTCTTTGTCTCTGTGTATTTATGTAGGAAGGACAGAGGTTGATGTCAGGGTACATTCCTCAATTGCTCTCCACCTTATTTTTTTTTGAAAGGTCTCTCACTGAACCTGGAGCTCTCCATTTCAGTTAGACTGTCTGAGCAGCGAGCCCACTGTGTTCCGCCTCTGTCTGTTCCCCAGAGCTGGAGTTACAGATGCATGCTGCCATGCCAGGCTTTCTATATGGGTGCTGGGTATCCACACTCAGGTCATCATCCCTCCACAGCAAGACCTTTACCCTCCGCGCTATCTCCCCAGCCCTAGAATTCCAGTTCTTTGTGTCAGGTCTTCATCCCTTTCCTCTGGATTCTGAGATTTCTCTTTTGGTTCGCTTTTTTGTACTTGCATTATATAAATTAGTAAAAATCACTTTTCATTCAAATGCTATCTTTATCTGATTTTTTCCTTTTTGAGAAATAGGACATTGATCTTTTGTTTGGAATTAAATTAAGAACATCATTGTCTTTTCTGATTCTGTGGAAGGCTGTACCTGTTTGCTGGTTTTAACATAAACTTGTAGAGGGGCTAGGAATGCTGTTCAGTGGTCCAGTGCGTACCTATTTCCATGCAGGAAGCCGTGGGTTCCATTCCTAGCATTGCATAAACTGGGCATTTAAACACCTATAATTCCACTGCTTGGGAATCAAAGGCAAGAAGATCAAGTGTTCAAGATCTTCTTTGGTGACATAGCAAGTTTTGGATCAGCCTGGGCTATGTGAAATCCTGTTTCAAAAAAAAGAAAAAAAATTAAAATGCCATGTGGGTTACACCAGCCAAATAGTTTAATAGCTAACAAAATTGAAAAGCTACTTTTCTTCCATAGTTCTGTTTTTCTTGGTTAGAAATTATTTGATTACAAAGTACTAGAAGATTGGGAAGTTCATTGCTTTGCTAAGTGCTTGTATTTGACCTCTTAATAAGCAGCATTGCTAGGGGAGTGTTCTAGGAATTTATTTTTAGGATTTAAAAAACTGCACCGTAACCAGGCATGGTGGCACATGCTTTTAATCCCAGCACTTGGGAGGCAGATCCACCTGCCAGGTGGATCTCTGTGAGTTCACGGCCAGCCTGGTCTACAGAGTGAGTTCCAGGACAGCTGGGGCTATAGGGAGACCCTGTGTAAAAAAGACAAAACAAACAATGCACTGGAATGTGGAATCCTCAGCTGGCTAAGCATGTTTTCCCTCCATGTTCATTGTGGCAGGTATAAATGACTTGGTGCCTTACACTCCTTAACAACTGGCCAAACAAGTTCCCTAAGCACATTTCTTCTTTAGTGACTCCTGGTACCACATGAGGCACAAAGCGACCACTGCAGCTTCCTGTTCAGCCCTCTTTCATTGGCTCAGTGCTCAGTTAGTCTTTATGAGGCCTGCATTTTCATCTCATGGAACTGGTTTGAATGTTGAACTTCACTGATGGGCAAAGTTGTGGCCTGGCTGATTCTGGCAGCTTCTGCCCTCAGTATATCCCCACCAGCCTCTTGCCATTTCTCACCCCTAGAGGGCGCCTTTCCCTGTTTTTACCCCTTATTATTTTTTTTTTTCTTTTTGAGTATGACAGTAGAATTTGGGAAAAGAAACTGAAATGGTAATCTTGAAATCCGAATCCTCTTTCATGTGTGCTCATTTGATTCATTATCGAATAGGGAATACTGCAGGCAAGCTATTGCAATGTGCTGTTTTCTCCTCTTCCCTAATGCCTTGCAAATATTTTTTTTCTTTCTTAAATCATACATGTCCAAAATGAGTATATTGTATGCATAGGTTTTGGCCTTGAAATCTGGATCCTGGCTCAGCCTCACGAGTGCGTGATCCTCCGTTCCCAGCTTATGATATATACTATTAATAGTTTCTAGACATGCATCACCACACTTGTTTGGTTTCTTTGAGGCAGCGTTTTACCCTATAGTCCAGGTTCATTCCAAAGTCAAGGCGATCCTCCTGTTTCTGCATCCTGAGTGCTGCGATTGCAAGTGTGAGTCATCATGCCAAGCCATTAGTTCTTTTTAAAAAAATGGAGTATTTTCATTCTTTGGTCATTTCATATGTGCACACAGTGTATATAGACAACCCTCACTCTTCTAATTCCATCTGGATCCACCCTTTCAATATATATATACATATATATAAATTTTTTTTTATCCCAGAATCCAATTTATGTTGCCCATATACACGTGTGAGGGCATCCAGTTGGAAAAGGGCTTACCTACAAGAGGCCACATCCTTCCCAAGAAGACAGATCAACAGCTCCTCAGTTAGGGAGGTAGGCTTGTGAGGCCCTCTTCCCTCTGTCAGAATGTTGACTGGCTTGATCTTGTGTAGGTGTCCACAGTTGCTATGGACTCTTGAGTGCATTGAACATGCCCCATCCAGAAGACACAGTTTTGCCCCACCAAGCCATGAACGCTTCATCAAGGGATCATTACCTTAAAACTGTGTCGGTCCTGTAATGAAAATGCACCAAAGAGTCCAAAGAAAGCAGAGTATGTAGAACTGCAGGAGCCGGGAAAATGGAAAGTGGCCAAGGGGGGATGGGGGAAGAAGGAGCTTGAGGGGAAAGTAGAGATAGGAGTTGTCAAGGAGAAAATGGGGAAAATGGCAGTTGCTTTAACTGGGGAAGGATGAGGGAAGGCTATGCAGGGGTAGAGAGAGGAAAGAGAGATAAATAACAAGTGGTGTGAAAAAAAACAAAGAAAAATGTAGTATTTAATATGCCTACTGAGTGCATGTGTATAGCTGATGGCCATGTTAAAAAAAAAATCACAGTGCTAGGCATAGGAGATCTTCCTTTGAATTACTGATCAGGGTAGCCCAAGAGACTTTCAAAATAACACTGGCTACAGCCACAGCCTTTGATTGCCTTCCAGAACTTGAAGCTAAGACCCCACTACTGAAGATAGGACATACTGCAGACCCAAGACTTGGAGCAATGGAGCTGCAAATGAGCTGGAATCCTCCTGCCTGAATCAGCTCTAAATATGAGAAAACCAATTAATGATCCCACCCAGCTGTAAAGTCCGTGAATCACAACGTCCAGGCCACCAAACTACTGGTACAGTAGTGGCACTTTTATCTTGGGGGTAATCAACAGTTGTCTAATCGGAGTTAAGGCCCACTCAATAGGAGGGCAATCATGTGTAGTATTGTAAACATGACTGAAAAGGTATAGATCCTAGAGAAGAACCTACTTCTGTCATGTTCCTAGCTAGACCAATATTATTTCTTATTGTACTTTAAATATGTATCCTTCTGTTTACAGACAAATGTTAACTCTTACCACTCATCAAATAAGCTTTATTTGCAACAGATGGAGACTAATATAAAGTTTCACAACTGGTCAAATGCAGAGAACAAATGACTGTGAAGTACCTAACCCTAAGGGACACATCTATAATTCAGCTTCTACACCCAATGCTCCGGGAACATTATAGACAATGGGGTGGAAAGAATGTAAGATCCAGAGGGACAAGGCACGTGCTGCTTGTTAATGCATTCAAGGCACGATAGGGAACCTATACCAATGAAACCTCCACGTATGGTAGTCTAACAATATATCAATATATGCATTGTGATAAAACCATTGACATGCCAAGGTGGATAAAGGAATGCAACAAAGTGCCACCTCAAGATGAAGAACTACAGACAACCAATGCCTTGATGCTGAGGAACGGACGATTTTCTGCAGGGATTAATCCCGAGTGATCATCTAATCCTAAACGGACAGCCCTAAATACAGGTACATGAGAAGCACTAGATGGACTCAGTGCATTATGTATATATTAACATTAATAATCAAAGAACAAAAGGTTGACAGGGAGTTGGGGGAGAACATAAGAGGAGTTGGTGGGGGACTGGAAAGGATGGAAATAATGTAAACACAATACCCACATATGAAATTCTCAAAGATTAAACAAGAAAAGATTTTAAAAAGAAAATATAGTAAGATTATAGAAGATACTAACTAGCATTGTTCCAAAATCACAACCTAGGTCTAGAAATTGGGCTTCCTCACTCCTCTGGCCAACTTTACCTCTCAATGTTAAAAAGGTAGGATAAAACAGTTTGAGTATCTTAGAGCCTGGAGCTTGCAACATCAAAGTCTAAGCCACAGTTTAGGTATGTAGTTTAGCAATGGAATATCTGTTTAGTAAGTTCAAGGCTGGAAAGATACGGTCTCACTGCTCTAGCCCAGGCTGTCCTTGAACTCACAAGTCTCCTGCCTTAGCCTCGTCAGGGCTGGCATAGCACGTTCTCACTATGCATGTACTATAAGATGTAGTGGACAGTGACTAAATAGTTGAGGTATCCTCACAAACACATTCTGGCTAATAAGTGGCTTATAACAACAGGGAGAACATGTAAGTACATACCTATATGTTTATGTATACATGTATTATAAAGATTTAATAGCTATGCATTTTAACTGTTTTATTGTTAACCAAATTTCAAAAAGCTTAAAGTTTGACAATTATTGGGGAAAGTTAACATTGGCTATTCAATGAAGCTGTTCTGTAAGGTGTCATGGGCAAGATGTGCCTAGCTTAAAGTTTTGACGTTTTTTTTAACAAATGAATGGACAAAGATTTTTTTCAAAATAACACGAGGCCACTGACAAAAATTAAGAATGCATATTATAAAAAAGCATGCATATTATATATACATATGTGTCTATAAAATTTTGGAAGGTGAGCAATATTAGTAAATGGGGTTTCATTAAATAATTCTTCTGGGCCTCTTTATGTTTACAATTTTTATATATTTGAAATGTACAAATTATTTTTTATTTGTAGTAAAGGTTTTCTAAGGTACTTCATCTATGGTGATTTCTGTGCAGAGTTGGGAATGCTTAGTAGACTTGAATACCATGGCCTCTGTGATTGTTTGCTTTTGAGAAGCTAGTTAAAATGTTTTTTTTTTTAAAGCAAATTACTTACTCATTTGTGAACAATGTTAAATGGAATGAAACCTTTGAGTGCCTAACATTTTTCCAAGACTTACTCCTATAAAACCTGTTTACTCATAGTTTTATCAAATTTTTAAGTCAGAATATTATGCACTTAATACTCACCTGGAGTCTAACATTACTACATGCTCTAACGAAAGTGAAATGTGCCAATTAGGTCTGCAATCTAGAACTAGAACTGGTTCACAGAAAACATGCAGAGTATAGTGCTTGTTTTTAGTTTATTAATTTATTTTGCAAGAATCTTTGACTTTCTGAATATGTACTTCTTGGAGGTATGATGCATGCATAGTCTTTTAAAATGCCTTTGTACAATGTCTCCTCAAAATAATATCATTCACAGCACACACAGAAATCTAAGAGACATAGTATGTACAAGATTTAAGAAGTTCTTGCTGCTTTAATGAAGAGACTGATCAATTCGTTTACAGTAGGGAAAGAAACATGGACAACGGGTATTGTTATAAATAAGAACTCAGAATTGTTCAGTCTCAAAGCAAGTGTTCATGGCTTTAGAAACTAAAATTGGGTCATCATTCTATTAATCTCTGAATGCCCAAGCCATGCAAAAATCTATTCTTATTAAATATTTGGGATGCAAATAATACAGAAAAAAATCTGGTGAATGCGAAACATCAGAATTAACTTTCACAATAGGAAAATACTGTTAATTCTTTCAAAAGATACAGTAGTGGTGCAACACACGCAGTGCCCAATTCTGAGTTTTTAAAGTAACATTTCAATTGCCGTTTTCCTTTCTCTACAGATATACAGACACATCATAACATGGACTTGCTTAAGGTCTAACAATGGTACAATAGTAAAATAATTCAATTTGTAATCTTAAAGGGACATCTTCACATTCCAGGATACATCATTGACATTTCTAAAGGACAGTTCTTCTATTCCTCCATATTCTTTGCTTATACTGTCAGAAAGACAAACAATTACCTTTTAAAAGACTATAAGAAATTGAGTTGCCACAGAAAGTTGGATATGAACCCTAGATAGTTGTGACAAACCAAAACGAAATTTAAGGAAAGACTGATTTATTTTATAATTAGAAAGTACTAAAATTGAGACCAGCTCCTTAAAAATTAAACTGCATATCACACTTCCCATTTCTTCCTGGGAAATAAACAAATTAGCAACACTTTCCTCCACCATCATTAATCTGCTCTAAAACTACATTTGTACAATGCATTTCTTTTGTTTCTTTAACAGTCCCTGCCTCTACTTTCTCCCAAACCGGGTCAATATCAATTCAAAATATTTAACAATGCTTAAAAGTTTCTGGCTCCTCTATTACCACTTTAAACTTTAAAAACTTCGAACTTTAAGGGGGGGGGGGCATGTTCTTTTAACACAATGGCAAACGTGCTTTCTAAACACCCAGTTTACAAAACAGTGAAATAATGTAAAATATAGAGTCAGGTCTGTGTTACTAGATTCATCAAACTATTATTTTAAGAAAGAAAGCCTCTTACAAGGAATAAGAGTACAGCAACTGATCCAACAGGCACAGGCACCTCAGTAGGAAGGCAGCACCAAGTTCTACCCTGCTGCTGCTATTTGCCACCCGCTTCTGTACACCAATTTGACTAGGAGAGCATGCTGAAAAAGCACCTGGAAGGGTGGATGAATTCTTATTCCAACTGCTCTTAGGCAAGATGAAGTCTACATATGGGATACAGTTAAATGTATCAAATTTATCAGTGTCAAGTTATTCTTCTCAGTTTTAGGAACTGAATACAGCCTAGGCAAGCATATGAACCTTGTGCAGAACTGAAACTTAACATGAACAAAACTTCCTCAAAGTCAACCTCTGATATCTCACACCCACCCCCTCCACACCTAGGAAATCAGCTGTGTTCCCAATTTTCCTGGCAGGTGAAAGCAATGATTGACTACATATCTCATCAGAGGACTGGAACCATGCATCTACTGTGTGACAACAGTTTATTAACCTTGATGTATTTTCATGCAATAGTTTTAACATGGCCTACTGGCTTTAATAAAGCATCAGGCTGTTTTCAGACATGCTACTTTCATTTTCAACTGACAACTGCCATGTTAATTGCTGCCATTTCAACATATCACTATGAATACTGGTAAATCTTTTAGCTAAAATAGAACACCAAGCAGTGTGCGTGCGTGCACATTCCTCCTTAACTTGCTTGGTAACAACAAATAGGGTTGTCCATTACTAAAGAAATAAGAAACCATACAAAAGCAAAGGCATCTTGCAGAACAGTAGGATGGCTAGACTCTTACTGGAGGCTGAGGAGAGGCCCATGTTCCAAGGCCATGCTTTTGAGCCTGTCTGCATTCTCACCATTATTTTCACAGTTTTGCCACAGTCGTAGGAGATATGTTTACCAGTGTAATTACATAACCATGCTCTTTGGGAGACAGGTGGATATATTTTGGGAAGTTCTCCACACATGAAAGCTGTAGGCGGCACGTAAGATTATGAATCTGACAGTAACCTATGATGAGTTATGCCTTTGGTTTCATTATGCTATTAAGTGCAGCTTGTTTTTCCAGGTCTGCCAGAGATTACTGCTAAATTAGAATACAATGACAGTACACATGGTGGGGGGGGGGCCACGGGAGACACACTTGGTATTCCTAAGGTTATAGCCTCAGGTAAAAATCTCTCAGAATGGGAAAACATTCTAAGTTTATTGCTTTTTCTATTCACTGAAATGGGGAGAGCTACCAAAATGCAATTCTGAAGCAAGGAGGAAATTTTCCGATGGTGAGAGCCGACTTAGAACGTGCTGCTCTTAACTTCCAGTGACACACCTGACCTAGTACTATCTCCTTCAGTTTATCGTCACCCAAAGTTGTGTTTCTTAAGTAGTGCTTAGAATTCCCTGAACTGCCAGAATTCAGTAGGATCTGTTAAACTGAAAACATTGTTTCAAAGTCCCCTATATTCATCATTCTTTTAATAATATTTTTCCTTTTCTTTTCATATCTAGGGCCCTGTGTATGCCGGGTTAATGCTCCTCCACCAAGCTATAGCCCCAGCCCAACAGAATTTCTTGAGGAGCCTGCCTTCTCCAGCTCCTCAAATAATGCAACTATGATGCTGGCCAATTTCAATTTCCCTCACACTGGCTGATTGACATATGTGCAAATATGTGTACTAAATAGCTCTTATTGATTTTTTTCAGCTAAATCAGGATTATGGCACAAAGTTTTTCTGTGCTGTAAACATCATGGAACATCACAAACTTATAAGAGGCAGGGGAGGGGAGAGGCCCTATGGACTGCAAACATTTCTTATAAACCACAGTTTTGAAAACCAAAAATAAACAAACAAAAAGAAACACAGCTGAGCTTAGGATTTCCAAATGGGTTTGGAATGGACTTGTGTTTGCAATACATTCACTGTGCTACTGGCAAAGCACAGTTTTATGAGAGTGTCATTTTATAAAACCATACATGGTTACTTTTAATACCAATAGCCTAAGAAAAGTATGTAATAGTTTAAGTTATGTGGCTTAAGTAGGTCTTAGTTACCAGTGCTGATGTGGCTTGATGAATCACTGTTCAAGCAAAAGGGATCTTCCTAGCTCTGATTGTACTTTCTCACAAAGGGCACACGGTATGCCTAACTCCTGACTGCTACAAATCACATTTTAAAGTATCTTGTTTGCGTATATATACATGTTCAAAATTACCCCTGAAAAAAGCAGCGATTACAAATACCCTCATTATTTTGCAAAAATAAAATAAACCATATCCTGGGTGCTTTTTCCTGACCTCTTCACAAGAAGCAGCAGGTAGAAGCACACTGGGAGCCTTGGTTTCCAGAGAATTATGACCTTATGGGTAAGTCTGTTCTGGAATTCACAGTTTGTCTGCATAAACTGTAACATGTTCTACCACAATTCAAAGTTCATCTTTAAAAAAGTAAGAGCCACTCAGCAGTAACTTTAACAACTGGGATTCCACAGCAAAGCCTTGACTTCCCTGTGTACATTCTTTCAGGAGTGAATCCTTTCCCAGTTTCAAGTATCCCCTTCTACCTCTCACTCTGCAATGAGTTAAGAAAGGAAAAAAGCAAGACCTCCCCACTTTTCCTGCTGGGAGCCCAGTGCCCGCAATGCCATTCCTCCTCTTCCCCCCCCCCCCCCCCACCGTGCAATCCGAAATGAAAAGGCTGGGCAGATGAACACAGTTCCAAGGCTTCCTTTTCTTCGGGTGGGCGCTCACAGTTTCACTCTTAACCTGGCGTCAACTCTTCTGAAGTCAAGTGTACCGTGGCATCTCACACTGCTCACAGCGATTCAGTGCTGGGTGGTTGAGAAAGGTACAGCTGTCGCAATTCCACGGGGCCCCTTCATAATCCTCATCTCGGGGCTGTATCCGAGGAGGCTGTTTGCAGCCACTTACATGTTCTGAGGAAAGCAAATGGGAAGGGAGATAGATCAAGCTCTGTTTCTGAGTATCAACTAAACTGACCCAAACCGAAATGAAAAACAAAAGTGCAAGAAGCCTGCAGGGTGTACAAGGAAAGGAATTTCCTACCTTATCTAATGGATAAGCTAATTAGAAAACCTAGTATTAGAAAAACATAACTGAACAGATAGTTTAAGATATATCTATATCTATATATATATATAGTACTGATATATAATATATATTGATAATATAGTATTGATATATAGTATTGTTCTAAACACTTCTGTGCTTTTTGTGCTATGAGAACAGGAAAATTGATTGTCTTCCTTTTTGTTACCCATAGAGAATGGATAATATTAAGGTGTGTATATTCCAGCCAACTGGAAAAATAAGTGAGAAATATTTTACAGCATATTAGGATAGTTCTGTCTCCTCTGGAACTTTTCCTCTCTACAAGTACTGTCCATAGAATAGTAAATGTCTGACAAAATGGATACCTTGTTCCATGAGATACTAGCTTCTAGCGATACAAATGTGTTTTATATTAATGCTTCATTAATAGCAGGTGCAATTCATAACAAAGCTAGTCCCAGAATAGTGAAAAGAGAAGGCTTACAGTTATTCATAAAGTTAAAATTCATTCAACATATATGATTCTTTTATTCCAGTACTGTATCTCTTTGGCACTAAAATGCCCTTCCTACACTACTTTTTGAAAACTGTCTATACCTGGCAGTATCAAATGTCAGCAACCTTAGGCTGATCTCCAGAAATTTATAAGAACTCAAAACTTGTATTCTTTTTAAAGAATAAGCTTTATTTGATGCAATATAACAGAAACACTGTGGTTTCAAATACTAATCAATATAAAATTATTAACAAGACATTTTACAATCTTTACACAAAGTTTGGGAAATCTGATGTATGCTTTACATTTAAAGTACGTCTCGATCCAGCTTTTTTTAAAATACTTTTTTTTTTTTTTAACCAACAAATAAGATCTTTATGTCTTGTGACCTCTATTCTCGTCGTTTGGTAAACTACTTTAGTATTGATCTAACAGAAGTATATCTTTACATTTTTGTTGATAATTCAGTGATTATTATTCTTTTTTTTTAAATTTAATTTTATTGATGGTTTGTGCATTTCGTACATCATTTTCCAATTCAGATCAGGCATATTTCCCTTTCCCTTCCCCCCCACCCAATACTTTTATTGATGAATTGTGTATTTCATTCATTATCTTTCAATCCAATTTAGACGCATTCTAAATGCCCCTGCCCCCATCCCACCCCTGTTCATGCCTTCTGCCATACATGTCTTGCATGCTTCTCTCAGTCTTTCCAAAGTTTTTCCCTGCAGAGGCTTGTTGTTTTGGGCAGAGTTTAACTGTATCATTCAGTTCTTTAACCCAGTCTTTATGTTGTTGTTTTTTCCTCCCCTTTGTATTGCTCCAACATATGCCTATGTAATCATCACATGTGCATCAAAATTATGACCTCTGAGAATAAACTGTATGTTAATTCCAAAATATGTTTAGGAATTCACATTTTCCCCCTTTAACTTTATATTACTCTAATATGAATACATACCTTCCACCCATATACAGTAATTAAAGTCTGAAAATAAGTGGTAGGTCGATTCTAGAGCCCATTAAAAGATTTACATTATAACAACATATGCTTTCAGATAAAAAGAAATATAACAATAATGTTGTTCAGCTTGCCTTTCAACTTGGAATTTGGCGTTAGCATCCACAAATGAGGGAAACCATTCTCCATTTGTTTTTTTTACCTGCAAAGTTCATTTTGAGCCTTGGACTCAAAAAAGGCTGTGCTCCTAAAGTTCATTTGGAAAGTCTTCCTTGTAGGAAGAGTCCTTATTGAGAATGAAAATCATGGACAGAAGGGTACAGATCTGACTGAATTCACCCTAGGAATTGGGAGCAAGGGCAGGAGGCTGACAGACTCTACCTAGAGAACACTGGAAAGCTTCCCTCTGAACTAGCGATGAGATTGAGATGGAAGGTAAGCAACCTTTTGAAGTAGATAACAGAAGAAACAGATCTGGGGGAAGCTTTGGCAGCTGTTTTGTGCTAAGCCTATTTTCCACTGAAAACAAACTAGGTTAACTTCTAGTTCATCAAAGTATCCACCTTTTTTAACTCTGAGAGGTAAAGAAAACAAGTTTAGACCCTGAACCTTGTCCCATGATAAGACCCCAAAGCCTCAATCAGAAAGGTCTTAAGTTGGAGAAAATTACTGGGTTCATCACCCTACTCCTCTGACTACATACAGTGGCATCTTTCAATGGCCACTTTTAGCTGCCTTACTATATACTACTGATACAGATTTTTTTTCATTTTATTTGTTTTTGTATGTGTATGAATGTACTGTCTGCATGTAGGTTTGCGCACCCGTGTCATGCAATGCCACGGAGGTCAGAAGAGGGTCTCAGATTCCCCTGGAACTGGAGTTCTCCTGGAATTGGAGTTACAGACGATTCTCGGCCACCATGTGGGTGCTAGGGATCGAACCCGGTCCTCTGCAAGAGCAGTCGGTGCTCTTAACCGCTAGGCTATCTCTCCAGTCCCTGATACAGACTTTTATAAACTCTAAAAACCCAATTTTATCATTTTCTTAGGACAGGTGACTTTTTATTTCACAAATATGAAAAAAGTTAACAAATGAAACTTAGTTGCTAAATTCTGTCTTTCTGTGTTAATTCCAAATGTAGATTATGATGGTACAATGTTTAATATGAAAATATTTTTCAAAACTACAGAAGTAACTAAAAAGCCTCTTTACCCTCATAATCCAGGTTATCTGTTGACTCTCTTACCTATTTAGTACCATGACAATTTAATTTGGAATCTGGAATCATGAATCATTCTGAAGTAACTGACCAAAAAATGCATTTTTAGTTCTAAAAAAGATATAACTCATTTAATTTATAGGTATATAATCTTTACAGAATATTTAAAAACATATTTAGTTACTACAAGTAAGAACTAAATGGAAGTACAATCAAAGCAAATGTATGAAGCCCACTAATTTATACAATACACACTAAAAATGTAGAACTGGAGTAGGTTTCTAATTTTATAATAGGCTTAATCAACATTGCTTTATATAGTAACCAGAAGACAAATTGCTCAAAAGCATGCAACTAAAAATAGTAAATATATTTACTAGAGTAAATTATGCTAATGGTAAAGAAAAAACACCTTGTCTTTTTTTGTTGTTGTTGTATTTTTGAGACAGGGTCTCCCTGTAGCCCCAGCTGTCCTGGAACTCACTCTGTAGACCCGGCTGGCCTTGAACTCACAGAGATCTGCCTGCCTCTGCCTCCCAAGTGCTAGGATTAAAGGCATGCACCACCACACCCAGGTAAACCTTGTCTTTTTTACATATATTTTTACTGAATTTTTGTGCATTTCATACAAAACATCTTAATCATTTTTATACCCTCCCCCATTCACACCCCCATACCCCTCCTACCTCACCCTCCCCCACTACTGGATTCCACGCATTCTGTCATATAGGCCTATCGAGTCAACTTCAGGTACCCAGATGTCCCTCAGTGTAAGTTCATCCACTGGGGACTAATCAGCCTATCTAGAATCTCTCCCTTAAAGATGATCAACTCTCCCTCACACAGCAGTAATCAGTCTCAATAGTTAAAGTTGGGGCCTGCTGCCCATTTGCCTACTTCTATAGTGGGTTTTTATCTGCTTGAGTTTGCAAGGGTCTTGTGCATGTCTTTTTAAGTGTATGAAATAAAAAATAACTTCATGTACTCTTGTTTCTTCTTACAATGGTACCTTTTTCTTTCCAAATTAAGGGTCTTTTACCATAAAATCTTCAGAATACTAATATAAACATATATTAATATTTTTAGAAACCTTATTTCAACTGAATGGCAGCATAAAGCTGAAAAATTAGACAGTTGGGTGAGAAGTTTGTAAAATCCAGAACTTGTAAGTCATCTAAAAATTATTTTGCTTTCCTTCCTATATACTACTGCTAGAGAGCTGACTTGTCCAATATGGTGGCTATTGAACATGTGAAATACGGTCAATCCAAATTGAGGTATGCTAATTATATGTAAAGTATGCATAAATTTTAAAAAAACAGTATATAAGAAATAATTTTATAGCTTCTTATTAAATATTTTATAGACACTGGGTTAACTACATTATCTTTTTTTAATTTTTATTTATTTTTTATGTGTATGAATGTACTGTCTGCATGTAGGTTTGTGCACCTGTGTCGTGCAATGCTGCGGAGTTCAGAAGAGGGCATCGGATTCCCCTGGAACTGGAGTTAAAGACGGTTCTCAGCCACCATTTGGGTGCTGGGGATGGAACCCAGGTCCTCTGCAAGAGCAGTCGGTGCTCTTAACTGCTAGGCCATCTCTCTAGCCCAACTACATTATCTTTTTAAAAACTCTTGTAGCAACCACAAAAGAACTACTAGAGATTTAGCATTATGCAGTTGGCTTCAATTTACTTTAAGTAAAAAATAAATGTGTGGTTTTAGTTATGCTAACTTTGTACGGGTAGAGAAAAGTACAAACCATTTGCAACTGCAGCCTGGGTTTCATGGACATCTGCCTGTACTTTGGAGGTCACGCTAATTCTTCGGGCTTTTCTCTCAACTGTGCAGGGGTCTGAGGAGTCTGCATAAGAAAAAGCAAAGCCACTAAGAAGGATGAAGTCATTCTTCAGCAAGCCTGAATGGGCTCTGAAGGATGGTTCTTGCACTCGTACCAGTGAGTCCATCTATCTTCTACTGTTTCATGTACCTTTCTTTAGCTCTTCTCTGAGGTCAAGTGCTAAACTTAATGCTTCTTTGCAACCCATGTGGAGCAGTAGCTCTTGTAGCATTTGTTTCACATAATAAGCCATGCTGGGAAAAATTCTATTTCGTTAAGTTCCAACTTTTTAGTGGATTAAGAGTACAAAAAAAGCTCAATGATGGTAACTTAATGGAAATGTGAGAGCAAAATATAGCTGATTGTACTTCAATTTTCTGATTAAACTAGTTAGTAAAAAAGCTATGGTAGCTGGGCGTGGTGGTGAGGATGCCTTCAATCCTAGCACTTGGGAGGCAGAGGCAGGCGGATCTCTGAGTTCAAGGGCAGCCTGGTCTACACAGAGAGTTTCAGGATAGGTGGGGCTACAGGGAAACCCTTTCTCAAAAAGACAAAAAGAAAGCTATGAAAATACACTATGTGCTCGCTTCAGCAGCACATATACTAAAATTGGAACGATACAGAGAAGATTAGCATGGCCCCTGCGTAAGGATGACATGCAAATTCGTGAAGCTTTCCATAAAAAAAAAAGAAAATACACTATAACTATAATGAACATTATCATAATGATTATGAAGAACAACAATAAGCTATCTAACTTAGGATACAGTAAGTCCCAGCATGCTGGTACATGCCTATAGCCCCAGGTCCTGGGAGTTAGAGGCAGGCAAATTGGAATTCAGTCAAGGCTGCCTAGGTTACATGAGAACTTGTCTCAAAAGACAGCAGTACATGTTTGTAATTCCAGCGTCTGGGAGGCAGACATCTGTCTATGTAGCATAGAAAAATACTACTGCTTGAAGAATGAGAAGTAACTCAAAATAATACTACGTACTGATAAACACGTGCTACCAAACCATTTCAGGGTATTAGCAAGCAACCCTTTGAATTAGATAAAGAATGACAAGTAGCACATTTCATATTATTTACCTTTAAAGAAAAGAAAGACCTTGCATTTTCTAGTCAATCTTGAGGCCATGTGCAATCCCTTAGTACAATTCACTTTTGGAAACTACTGCTCCAGAATTCTAAGAATGGTGTTTAAACACTTACCCTTAACTCTATTATCAGAGTAACTAAAAGCAGAGTAAATGCTTTCTTAGGCTCCGAAGGGTCAAGCTCTCTCTTAGATTTGGAAAGACCTTTGATGGCATCACATGCCTTCATCTCACTGACTCATACAAAAAAATCTCATAAAATACATGGGTAAGTATTTGAACAGATCACCTCTCTGTGATAGATTAGATATGAGTGAGGTCAGCTGGGCCACTGCTTAGGTCCTGTGACAGCCAGGTCATTGTTCTTGTCCCTGCCTGAATTCCCAATGAGGGTGTAGGGAGACTTACTAAGTCACCTGAAGAGCTGTGTCGCTTAACTGGATATTCTAATCCCCAAAGCTTTGGTGCTCCTTCTCCTCCCTGTTCTTCCCCTTCTCATTCTCTATCACACTCAGAACTCAAGCAAGATTCTACAGTCTATGTGGGGTTTCAGCATAGAGCTACAAGAACTTCAAGACATTTATTCAAACCAGTAAGTCAATTCTACAAATTATTAGCACTTTATATAGTTTTGGTTTTAGTTTAGGTGCATTTTCTATCTGCATTGAGATAGAAATAATTTTAGAGCTGGGTGTGGTGGCGCACACCTTTAATCCTAGCACTCAGGAGGCAGAGGCAGAGGCAGAGGCAGGCAGATCTCTGTGAGTTCAAGGCCAGCCTGGTCTACAGAGTGGGTTCCAGGACAGCTGGGGTTACAGGGAAACCCTGTCTCAAAAGACGAAAAAAAAAAAAAAAAGAATTTTAGAAAAGGCCAATACAGGGGCTGGAGAGATGGCTCAGCAGATAAGAGCACTTGCAGAGGACCTGGGTTTTATTCTCAGTACCCACATGGCTGCTAACAATCACCTGAAATTCCAGTTCCAGGGAACCTGATGCTGTCTTCTGACCTCCATGGACACTGTATGACATGCATGCACCTACCTACATGCACATAAATAAATACACTCATACATTCATACACATAAAATAAAAAATAAATAAAATTAAAAAAAAGAAAAGGCCTATTTAGCTTATATAACAAGAATGACTCTAAGTGTATTGGTGCATACCTGTAATTCTAGAGGCCAGCCTAATAAACAATGAGATGCTGTCTCAACAACCACAAAACCCCTCAAAAAAAAAAATCAAACTGATTTTTCCCATAAATCTGTGATGAAAAGGTTTAAAATCATTTGGTAATTAGTACCATTCCATATACTCCATAAATATACATTTATATAATCAATCTACCTATCCGCCTGCCTCTGCCTCCAGAGTGCTGGGATTAAAGGCCACCACACCCAGCATTTGAGATATAGTTAAGAAATTGCTAGGCTGGAGAGATGGCTCAGCTGTTAAGAGCACCGACCGCTCTTGCAGAGGGCCGAGGTTCGATTCCCAGCACCCACGTGGCAGCTAAGAACCATCTTTAAGCTGGGTGTGGTGGTGCATGCCTTTAATCCTAGCACTTGGGAGGCAGAGGCAGGCGGATCTCTGTGAGTTCGAGGCCAGCCTGGTCTACAGAGTAAGTTCCAGGACAGCTGGGGCTATAGGGAGACCTTGTCTCAAAAAGACTAAAAAAAAAGAAATTGCTAGGCCTGGAGAGATGGCTCAGCTGTTACGAGCACTGATTGCTCTTGCAGAGTATATGGGTTCAATTTTTAGCACCAATATCACAGCTAACAGCTGTCTTTAACTCCGGTTTCAGGGGATCCTATGCCACCTTCTGATCTTTGCAGGCATTGCACAACACGGTGCACTTATATGCATGCAAGAAATATACTCATATATATATATATGAAAAAGATTATAATTGGAACAATTACGACTATAAGGGATTATCCAATATCAGCAGTTCCAAGTTTCATTTCAACTAAATAAGACATACGATAGAGGCTTTTATATGAGTTTGTAATTTGTTCTTTTTGTAGGAATAAGTATATAATGTTTTTATGAATAAGGTTTTACAATCAGGCTCTGCTAGCTCCATTAAAAAAATATAAGGTTGCCAGACATGGTGGCGCGCGCCTTTAATCCCAGCACTCGGGAGGCAGAAGCAGGCGGATCTCTGTGAGTTCAAGGCCAGCCTGGTCTACATAGTGAGTTCCAGGACAGCTGGGGCTACAGGGAGACCCTGTTTCAAAAAGAGAGAAAAAAAAAAAGATAAGATCTAATACCAAAAATGAACCCTGAGGTAAAGTGGACTTTGGATATAACATGGCTATGTAGGTCCATCAATTAAGAGAAATGTACTAGTTTGCTGGGGGATATTGATAATGGAGAGCTATTAATGTGGGAGGGCAGAAGTTTAGGGAAATCTGTTGTGCTGTGAATCAAAACTGCTTTAAAAAGACTTTGGGCTCTCGGTCTTAGCACCATCTTCTTTGAAACGTCTGCGTCTGCGCTATGAGAGTGAAGTGGAGAAGAAACGAATTCGTAGGCTGAAGCGCAAGAGAAGAAAGATGAGGCGGAGGTCCAAGTAAACGAAGTTGTGCACCCAGGGAGGCTGCAAGAGCCGAAGTAAGGAATGCTGTGAGCCCGGGGCGCTGGTGCAAATCATCAGACTGAGCTACTGTTGAGAATGCGCCCCACTGGATTTGGAACTTCATCCGATCACCAGGACCACCTACCACTGAGAACTGGCCCTGCCTACACCCAAACAGCCCCCACTGGCCCTTCTCCCTGGACCTGTGGCATTGTGGACTAGTTCTGTTCTCACTTGTGACCAAGAGTAACTGTGTACAATAAATCATCTTTTGCTGTCTCAGCTGGAAAAAAAAAAAAGATTTTGGGGGTGGTCTGGAAAGATGGCTCAGTAGTTAAAAGCAGTGGCTGTTCTTGCGTAGGACCTGGGTTCAGTTTCCCAGCATCCATATGGTGGCTAACCACCATCCATACCTCCAGTTCCAGGGGATCTGATACCTTCTGACATCTACAGGCACTGCACAACATGGATGGATTTACACACATGCAGGCAATATACTCAAACACATAAAATAAATATAATAAGTAAAAGATTAAAAAAATAGTTTTTAGGGAAACAAAAGGGAAGCATTTTTCCTTTTCTGACTTTAAAATGTGTTTAACATTATTTTGAATCCTTTTTAAATGTCTGGTAGAAATTTATTCACCAGGAAATTGTGTGGTTTGTAAATTGGGTTAGTGTGAAAATTTTTGATAATGGATTAGCTTTACTTAATACATACATGGCTATTAATATTTATTTCCCCTTAGCATGTTTTTAATAGGTTGTAGTTTTCAAGAAATGTGTTTACCTAGGTTATATAGTTTATTGGCATAAAGATAGATATAGATCAAATTCCCTTAATCAATTTAATGGAAAAACCCATTTTTTTATCTCTCACTGTGGAATTTTACATTTTTTCCTCTATGTAGATTAGTCTACTTTGGAGTTTGTTGATATCATCTTTTTAGAGATGAAGATCTATGCCCTGATAAAGCTCTCTTGTTCTACTTTGTTGCTGATGGTAGAATTTTACAATCAAACTAACATCAAGTTTCCCTTCAAGCATTTAAGAATCTGGGGGCTGGAGCTGCTGAGGTATGGGGAGGTAGGGTCGTGCTTTGTTTACATGAGGCCCCGACCTCATCCCTAGCACTAAGAAAGTAATGTTTGGCTTTGCCCAAAGAAAGGTATGGCTCTGTATCTAGCTCCTTAGAGATGACACTATTTAAGAAATTTCAGGGGCTAGAGAGATGGCTCAGCAGTTAAAAGCACTGACTGCTCTTGAAGAGGACCCAGCACCCACATGGCGACTAAGAACCGTCTTAGTCCAGGCGGATCTCTGTGAGTTCAAGGCCAGCCTGGTCTACATATCGAGCTCCTAGCCAGCTGGGACCCTGTCTCAAAAAGACCAAGAAATAAAAAAAAATAAATAAATAAAAATAAAAAAGGAAAAAAAATTTCAAAGCTTTAAGTGTGATGGACCTACACCTCAAATTTCATAGTAATGAAGTGGCTCATGGATTGTCCATCATTTCTGATCAATTTAGTTCTCTGTTCCTATGGTAACAACTTTTCACTGTACTCCCTAAAATAGGATAATTCTTCTGTGATAGTCCTTGAATCAGTCTAGCAGATGAACTACAAGTAATTATCAGTAAGAGGCATCTCCTTAGTAAGCACTGAGGTAAAGATCAAGTTTAAAGATGCATATTTTATGAACTTAAAAGGCTAATGTGATCAATGATATATAACCCCAAAACTCTCAGCTTGAAACTGCATATAATGTTGCTACAGTGCCAAATTTAGCACTTGGCAGTCATCCACTAAGATTTTTCTGTATACCATTTTTAGAAATCACTGTGCTATTTCAAATGAGACATGCATGGTAGTATTAAACAATAAAAAGACCCATTCCTGTGATGTAATCTATAAGTGAAATAGAAAAGCACACTTTACTGAGCTTAATATACTGAAGAAACAAAATTTAATTAGGTTAGATTATTTAGATAGAATTTATGCACTCTCCACTATTAGCCAACATGTATTCATAATCAAAGTATCTGGAGATGCATAATGCAAAAGAATTAAAATACGAAATTCATACATTAGTTGAGTCCTGAGAATTATAAAATAATGTGGCCTATAAGTTAAGAATGAGACAGAAAATGTCAACCTGCATTCAATCACTTTTTTTAAATGTATACTTTTAATTTTTTTATTATTTTTTCATGTGTATGAATGTACTGTCTGCAGGTAGGTTGGTGCACCTGTGTCGTGCAATGCCGCGGAGGTCAGAAGAGGGTGTCGGATTCCCCTGGAACTGTAGTTAAAGACAGTTCTTAGCTGCCATGTGGGTGCTGGGAATCGAACCCGGGTCCCCTGTAAGAGCAGATGGTGCTCTTAACTGCTGAGCCATCTCTCCAGCCCCATTCAATCACTTCTTACAAGATACTGGAATAGCAATTAAGTATTTGGCATTTAGGATTCACTTTATTCTTGATGAGAAAACACTCATGTCCCTATTTGTTGGACTGACCTTTTGTGTACATAAGAATTCATCTGTTGCCTAGTAAGAGTCTACTATAGATCTTTCTAGCATTAGACCTTTTGGTTCCTCATGTTTTTTAAGTTCTTTCAGGACTATAGGTTTTACTTAAAAAAACCCCACAATTATTTCCTCCAACAATTGTAAGGGCTATTAATTTTAGTGCTTGTTAAGAACCTACTGCTCTTGCAGAGGACCTGAGTTTGGTTCCCAGCACCCACTTCAGGCAGCTCACAATGGCCTCCAGCTCCAGGGAGGACCTCCTTCTTTGGGCATTTGCACTCAGCACTTACATGCCCTACACTGACAAATACACTTAATTTAAAATAATAGAAATAAATCTTTAAAAATTAAATTTGGAAAATATTTCATTATTGCCAAATCAATATGATTAAATTACTTTATGATGAACAAGCACTAATGAATAGCTCAAACAAAAGTCTCTTTAGAAACTTACTTAATGTATACAATATTTGTGCTATGACCTTACCTTTTTTTGATGGTTTTGGCAGTACAACTGGGCCAGGTTCTATGTGGTCATAAAAATTACTCATGGCTTTTGGATCAAAGTTTCCTAAAAAGAAATGAAAATCATAGGTATTTAGAAGTTTTTAAATTTAATCTTTGTAAAAGGAAACATATTAATGAAACATGTAGGAAAAGAAAATGTTTTCTGGGGTGTCAAACTTCATTAGCTATCCTCTTTTCTTTATGGTTGTGAGAAAAGATCCAAGAAGATCATTAAACCAGTGTTTGTCTACAGTGTATTACTCACAAAGAACATTTCTAGTGAGAAGGCTAGTATCCTTAGGCAGGGTTCAGCATCATTTGGGGCATTTGAAGAGGTAAAGGAAGAAGAGAAAAAAAAGGAATGGTGGACATGTTTATTTTGTTTTTGGTCTTTTGAGATATGTGCTATCACACCAGGCCTTGCAGAAAAAAATATGAAAGAACATAAATGGTAAAGCGTCCTTCCATAATTTATCTTAATTTTTTTTTACCAGAAAGCCATATAAGGAAGAAGCCAAACATTTAAGTTAAATGAGCCTATGGACTTATCAACGATGATATTGTATCAGCTGTAGTACTAACCAGGCCCTGAGAACTGTTTTCGTCTTGAAAAGCTCACTCCTGAGTTAGAGTCTGTACAGCCACACATCGTATTGCGGCTCCCGCAAGGTTAGTTCCCATTCACTGCCAGTCCTGGCTCTCACCTTCACTTCTGCCCTCTGCTTGCCACATACAATCTCACCTGATGTTGGCCACACAGGATACTGTATTAATCTCCTGTTTTTGAGACTTGACTCCCACCACCCCCCACAATGAAAAGTTTCATTACCCAAAATAAAAAATTAAGCTGCTTTTCATCATCTCATGCAATAATTTATTTGCATCTAGTTGAAAATGCATACACCCCAAAAGTTTCTAAGAATCTATACTATATTTCCAACCTAGAGCAAGGAAAAGTATAATTTACCATAAAATAGCTATGTTTGGATTCCTTAAGTACTTCTAAAGAACCAAAAAGACCTCATTTAATCAGTACAGACCAAACTTCAGCTCTTTACTTAAAAAAACCTTAATAGTAGTTTCTTTTGTAGGTCCAAATGTTTTATCCACTTGAATATGCTGTTTCAAGAGAATTTTCTAAAATTCTTAAAGCTCACAATGCTACTTGATATGTTAATTGCTAGGTATGTATTCTTTTTATTTATGTTACAGGTGATGTTCCAATATGTAGTTCACATAAAGCTTATTGTAAATAACCTAAAAAAATGCTAGTGATTCTCGTTTTGCTTCAGAGACCATGCCAGTTAAAAAAGTTGATGTAATAGTATAGTAGCATATAAATGATTTATATAACCTGCACATTACGCATACTGCTTCTTTCATTGATTAAAGCTAGTAGGCTATATGATGACACTTTTGAAAATATTTTTTTTTGGTATTTTTGAGACAGGGTCTCCCTATAGCCCTAGCTATCCTGGAACTCATTATGTAGACCAAGCTGGCCTTCAACTCACAGAGATCTGCCTGCCTCTGCCTCCCGAGTGCTGGGATTACAGGCGTGTGCCATTACGTCCAGCTGAAAATAATTTTAAGAGAACCTGATTAGGTAGATTAACTTTTGGTTCATATAGTTCCATGAATTTTTTACTGTTTCATACTGCATTATATACTCTTAAAGTACTGTAGAAGCTCTCTTATTGGCCATAATCAAGAATATTAAATTTGGAAGGCTAATTAAAACAAAGAAAAATTTGTTAAGAAAAATTACACATCAACCTTAATATAAGAGGAATATAATGAAATCTTTTTTTTTCTATTTTTCTTACTGAGGTGCTGGATACTGAAATTCCTAGGGCCTATGTATGTTATGCAGGCATCGTACCACTGAAATATATCCTCCCAACAATACAGCCTTGATTTTGGACAGTGACCTAAAGCAAATGTCAGCAAAGCTTCTCTCAAAGGCCAGACAGTAGGAATCTCAGTTGTAAGCCTTCAACTCTGTCCTTGAAAAAAATCAAAAGAAGCCATAGACACTAGGTAAACAAATGGGCAGAGCTGTTTCCTTAAAACTTTTATTTACAGAATCAGGGACTAGGGCCTTAGTTTGCTGAACAATGATCTGTAATTCTGTGTTTTGAGTTCTTTAGCATGTAATAAGTAATAAACTAAGAACACTTGTAAGTCATTTTGAATATAAAATTCATTTATAGTTTTATAAATTCTCCCCTTAACCTTTTCTACTAGTTTTCCCCCAAATCTAGTTAATAGCTCCTATATTTTTTTTTATATTGAACTCTTAAAAATTGTCTTTGGCTTTTACACAGAGTGAAGCTTTCTCATAGATTCAAGTTAGGCTACCTATTAATATGATGAGCTGTGTAAATGAAAGCTAAGAGAGCTTCTACTGTAGTCTATAGAATTTCCTTTAAACCTAGAACACTTTACTTTGGGATCCCTATTTTTTCACAATATTCGTCTTATTATTAAAATCAATTTACAAAATATTACTATTAAATGACTATAAACAGATATATGCAATGTTACAACAGAATAGTTCAATGCTAAGAACAAACTGTGAAATTTCCAAAGTAAAATCTTTTTTTTGACACCCTGATCCATCATCATGGAGTACTGGAATCTGTTTAAAGGCAGGATTATAGTCTTATAATGGATAAAACCTGTCTCTTAAATCTATAAAACCAAAATATTGCTATTGAAGCAGTTTAAAATACCACACTATTACTTATGGTTTACCAAATAATCAAGTCTATACCTCTAGATTGAAGGAGGTCAACTTCTTTCAGTGTACAGTCAACATTTATCTGGAGTTGTCTGTTCATGCTTCTCAATCTTGTCATTTCCTCAGGCTAGTAAGAAAGGACCCAAAATAGCAATTGTGGGAAAGTCATTATCAAGCCCAACATTTAAGAATTGTGTTTCTCATTAGTTGATCTGATTGGGTATTACCAAGAATACGGCCTTGTCAAAGAGAGCCTATGTAAAATCTTCTATGTATGTTTTTGAAGTAATAGGTAAAATGGAAACATCAGCATGGCCACATACAAATGAAAGTTGCATACAGTGGCCAGGTCCAAAATGGGACTGTGCTCTATCATACAAACTACTACCACTGTAATACAGTACAGAGAATATTTTTTATGTGTTCATGGTAAGGGAAAGTACAAGAAACCACCTTTTAAACAAGCAGTGCTCAAGATTTTAGTCATATCTAGCCTGGTAAAGGTCAGAGCTTACTTAGCATCAGGTATTGGATTTACCAGGATTCACTTGCTCTTACTGCTAAAGGAAGCTTTAAGGTAGACAGTATTACACCAATTTATTGAGGAAAAACTAAGGCATAAAAAGGTAAATTTCTCAAAGATAAAAAGCTAGTAACTGGTAGAACCAGGACTTATACAGGTCAATAGAAATTCACATAGATATATTTGACCTCTTTCTAGGTAAACTGAAACATTTTAGCACATAGAAACTTCAGGTACTCAATGGACTCCTCTATTTCTTGTGCTTCAACCTTTCCAGCCCATTCCACTCCTTCCATTTTTCAGGAGCTCATGTGAGTCAGTGAAATAAGAAGAGATACAGAAGCTACAGAAAAAGTAATCTTTCCTTTTCTTTTGAGACAGGGTCTCCCTGTCTCCCCAGCAGGACTGGAACTCACTATGTAGACCAGGCTGACCTCGATCTTACAGAGATCCACCTGTTCCTGCTTCCTAAGTGCTGGGATTAAAGGCATATGCCACTATGCCTGGCTTCCTATACCGTTCTTAATTTCTTTACTATTTCTGTATTTAGATTCTAGAGGCATGGATATTGAAGTTTTTAGCACAGCTCAGGCATTAACTAGGGTAATTTTACCTATGAAAAGTAAAAAAGTTAAAATATCTCCTAATTAAAACAAAAGGGAAACCCTATGCATTTTATTACACGCATTTACATGTATTTTAATAAACACTAAACAGATTAATAATGGATAAAAATGAGCAGAAAGAATATCTTAGTTCACAAAAATCCAAGACTGTACACTGTTTGGAGATAGCAACAGTTAGTGGGAAGCCCCAGAAACTAGCAGGGATCAAAAGTTCAAAATAGTAATGTAAAAGGCCTAATAAGAAGTCTAACCCCTTAGAATGGTAGAGGAACAACTGGAAAAAATGCACTGCAAATATTTATTAGAAACTGCTTTTCTTTCCTCATTCCTTTTGACAAAATGTGGGATGTTAATGTGTAAAATGCTTATGCCTTGCCTACCAAGCAATATTAAAATAAGTGTGACACCCATGCTTGAGCATTTATATGAATGATCCCATCCTCCTAGGAACATATAAAATAACCACAGTTTTGTGCCCGTTTAGTACCCTGGGGCTGATTCTTACATTTTCTTGTAAGAAATATCTTACATATTTATTTTGGGGATAAGATGGTGTTTTAGGCTCTGAATATGACACTATGTAACTATGTATGGAAATACTATAATACATTTTACAGTCTTTACAACCAAGAGGCTAATACACAATACTTATAAATAAAGACCACTCTCAAGACAGGCTCATTTCCACAGTGGAAGCACTTTAATGCATTCAACTTTCGATCTATCTGTAAGATTCTTTTCTCGTAGCTTCTGATTAAATTTGAGGTAGGATAACTATTTTTGAGAATGGTCATTTACCAAAAGTACACTATTTTCATGATTTACTATGTATACTTTAGATTTGTAAGAAAATAGAATTTTTGTATCTGATATTTGAAAATGAAAAATTCCAAGTGCTTTCCCAGTCAACTGTTTTAGAACCTTTAAAAAGTAGTCTCATAGACACCAACTCTGAAGAACACTGATGTTCTTGGTGGATTGGCCCCAATTATGCATCTAGCACGCAAGCTGTGAACTAGTTCAAAAATTCAATTAGAATAGGATAATCTGGGGGACAGGACAATTGGCAGCTCTCTGCTTATTAGAATCTTATTTTTCAAGGTAAAACTCTCAATTCTCCCTCCTCCGAAAGTGAGTCTCAAATGCACATCTCTTTGAGAGATGACATCTTATGAACCATTTAATACAATGTCAGAAATAGTGAATTAAAGAAAAATGACCCCATCATACAGTCTTCCTATTGTTACATTACTACCACTCAAAATTTCTGCAACTGTACATAAGCCAGTCAGAAATATAAAATTTTTATACATGGATTGGTAAGAAATTATTTGTTTGAAAATCTGAAAACGGTAATATGTGCTCATTTGCATGTGTCAATTTTCTAGTATTCCTATACACAAGTGGGACAATTACAAGGATAGCCACTTTATGAGTATCTACTCTGACCAAGGCACACTGTCTCTTTATGTGGACAATATTATAAGGTACTTGTAATAATTCCCTTTACATATGGGAAGTTAGTATAGCCCATAAGTGCCAGAGCTGTTCTGATTCCAAATTTGATATGGGTATTCCTTCAAATGGGACTCAATGAACAAACTAGAAATTCTGACTAAATGATTTCTTGATTCCTACGTATGTTCTTAAAAGGAAATCAGTTTTGCAAAATGCTTCAGATTTGTGTATATATTTTAAGCAAAAATTTCCCAGAATTTTAAACTAAGTCACTTTGTAAGAACACTTAACTATTTGTTAGGCATTTTGTAACTTACTTAACATACCTCATGCAATGCTAAAGAAAAATTCCTTAACATGGGCACCCTATGAGAAAATAAGCACAAAACATGCCACTTATCTGAGGATCTATAAGTGACTTGAGAGAAGTAGGGTTCAAATATGCATGTGACTTAAAAAACCCAATTTCCATCTTTACTTCAATGTATACAGATAACTACCTCTCAGCCACATACTCCCTATTGTCTTCCATTTCAGTCTACGTCTGCAGGAGGAACATAAGGCTCACAAGAACTATCAATTTCTATAGGTAGGTGATTGGCTACACATGGTTTATTATACTATTCTGCTTACTTTATTTTTAACCAACCCTCCCTCCCTCCCTCCTTCCTTCCTCCTTCCTTTCTTTTTTGATCTTTTTGAGACGGGGTCTCCTTGTAGCCCCAGCAGACCTGGAACTCACTATGTAGACCAGGCTGGCTTTGAACTCATAGAGATCCACCTGCCTCTACCTCCCAAGTACTGGGACTAAAGACGTGTGTGTACTACCATGCCTAGCTTTAACTTTTTACTATAGAGAATTAAAAAAAAAAAAAAAAAAAAAAAAATGCTGAGCATTCTCACCAGCCCCATCTCAATCCACTTCTTACAAGATACTGGAATAGCAATTAAGTATTTGGCATTTAGGATTCACTTTATTCTTGATGAGAAAACACTCATGTCCCTATTTGTTGGACTGACCTTTTGTGTACATAAGAATTCATCTGTTGCCTAGTAAGAGTCTACTATAGATCTTTCTAGCATTATAGGACCTTTGGTTCCTCACATTTTTTTAATTCTTTCAAGTAAAAAAAAAAAAAAAAAAAAACCCCCCCCAAATTTATTTCCTTCAACAATGTAAAAGGCTATAATTTTCTGCTTCTTAAAGAAACCTACTTGCTCTTCAGAGGACCTGAAGTTTGGTTTTCCCAGCACCCCACTTCAGGCCCAGCTCACAACAATGGCCTCCCGCTCCAGGGAGGACCTCCTTCTTTGGGCATTTGCACTCAGCACTTACATGCCCTACACTGACAAATACACTCTTAATTAAAAATCAAGAAATAATCTTTAAAAAATTAAATTTGAATTCATATTTCATTATTGCCAAATCAATATGATTAAATTACTTTATGATGAACAAGCACTAATGAATAGCTCAAACAAAAGTCTCTTTAGAAACTTACTTAATGTATACAATATTTGTGCTATGACCTTACCTTTTTTTGATGGTTTTGGCAGTACAACTGGGCCAGGTTCTATGTGGTCATAAAAATTACTCATGGCTTTTGGATCAAAGTTCCTAATTCCAAAGAACTGAAACTGGTATTTAATTTTGTATTAATTTAAAAATTTTTTAAAAAAAAAAAATTTTTTTTTGTTTTTTTTTTTTTTAAATTTAATTTTGTTTATAAAAGGAAACATTATTAATGACACAGTAGGGAAAAAGAAAATGTTTTCTGGGGTGTCAAACTTCATTAGCTATCCTCTTTTCTTTATGGTTGTGAGAAAAGATCCAAGAAGATCATTAAACCAGTGTTTGTCTACAGTGTATTACTCACAAAGAACATTTCTAGTGAGAAGAAGGCGGTAGATCCTTAGGCCCCCAGGGTTTAGGGTTTTTTTTTCTTTGTTCGTTTGCTTCTACTTCATTGATTTCACATCATTTGGGGCATTTGAAGAGGTAAAGGAAGAAGAGAAAAAAAACAAAAAGGAAACTGGTGGGACTGTGGCATGTTATTTTGTTTTTTGGGTTCTTTTGAGGATATGTGCTATTCACACCAGGCCTTTTGCAGGAAAAAAATAATTGAAAGAGAACATAAATGGTTAATTAATTTTTTAATTATTATTTTTTTTTTTTTTTTTTTTTTTTTATCTTAATTTTTTTTTACCAAGTATCATTTTTATTATAAGGAAAGGGAAGAAACAGAAAGAAGCCAAACATTTAAGTTAAATGAGCCTATGGACTTATCAACGATGATATTGTATCAGCTGTAGTACTAACCAGGCCCTGAGAACTGTTTTCGTCTTGAAAAGCTCACTCCTGAGTTAGAGTCTGTACAGCCACACATCGTATTGCGGCTCCCGCAAGGTTAGTTCCCATTCACTGCCAGTCCTGGCTCTCACCTTCACTTCTGCCCTCTGCTTGCCACATACAATCTCACCTGATGTTGGCCACACAGGATACTGTATTAATCTCCTGTTTTTGAGACTTGACTCCCACCACCCCCCACAATGAAAAGTTTCATCTACCCAAAAATAAAAAATTAATTAAAAGCTGCTTTTCATCATCTCATGCAATAATTTATTTGCATCTAGTTGAAAATGCATACACCCCAAAAGTTTCTAAGAATCTATACTATATTTCCAACCTAGAGCAAGGAAAAGTATAATTTACCATAAAATAGCTATGTTTGGATTCCTTAAGTACTTCTAAAGAACCAAAAAGACCTCATTTAATCAGTACAGACCAAACTTCAGCTCTTTACTTAAAAAAACCTTAATAGTAGTTTCTTTTGTAGGTCCAAATGTTTTATCCACTTGAATATGCTGTTTCAAGGTGGAATTTTCTAAAATTCTTTAAAGCTCATACAATATTGCTACTGATATTGTTATTGCTAGGTATGTATTCTTTTTATTTATGTTACAGGTTGATGTTCCAATATGTATTTCACTAAAGCTTATTGTAAAAATAACCTAAACCATGCTATGATTTCTCCGGTTTTGGCTTCAGGGAGTACCATGCCAGTAAAAAAAAAAGTTTTTGAGTTAGTGATGCTCATAGTATATACATATAAATGATTTATTCCTACAACCTGCCAACATTACGCATACTGCTTCTTTCATTGATATTAAGGTATTTCATTTTATTTTATTAAAAAAAAAAAAAAAAAAATTTTTTTTTGGTTTATTTTTTGAGACAGGGTTCTCCCCATAGCTCCTCCTCGCTACCTGGAACTCATAATGTATGTAGGCCAAGCTTGGCCCTTTTGAACTCACAAGGATCTGCCGGCCTCTGCCTCCCGAGTGGGGAGGCTGGGAATTACAGGCGTGTGCCATTACGTCCAGCTGAATGAAAAATAATTTTAAGAGAAACCTGATTAGGTAGATTAAACTTTTTTGGTTTAGATTCGTTCATGAATTTTTTACTTGTTTCATACTGCATTATATTACTTTCTCTTAAATTACTGTATAAGCTCTCTTATTGGCCCCAATTCAAGAATATTAATTTGGAAGGCTAATTAAAACCAAAAGAAAAATTGTTTGTTAAGAAAGGAAAAAATTACACACACCTTAACATTAAGAGAATTAATGAAATCCTTTTTTTTTTTCTATGTTCTACTGAGGTGCTGGATTACTGAAAATTCCTAGGGCCTCTGTTATGTTTTATGCAGGATGTTATACCACTGTTTAATATATCCTCCCAAACAATACCGCCTGATTTTTGGCCAGTGACCTTTAAAGCAAAGTCAGCAAACGCTTTTTCTCTCAGAATGCCAGACAGTAGAAATCTCAGTTGCTAAGCCTTAACTCTGTCCTTGAAAAAATCAAAAAGAGCCACTTAGACCACTACGGTCAACAACTGGGCCAGCAGAGGCTTGTTCCTTAACTTTTATTTACAGAATCAGGGACTAGGGCCTTAGTTTGCTGAACAATGATCTGTAATTCTGTGTTTTGAGTTCTTTAGCATGTAATAAGTAATAAACTAAGAACACTTGTAAGTCATTTTGAATATAAAATTCATTTATAGTTTTATAAATTCTCCCCTTAACCTTTTCTACTAGTTTTCCCCAAATCTTAGTTATAGCCCTATATTTTTTTTTTATTATGACCTCTTAAAATTGTCTTTGGCTTTTACACAGAGTGAAGCTTTCTCATAGATTCAAGTTAGGCTACCTATTAATATGATGAGCTGTGTAAATGAAAGCTAAGAGAGCTTCTACTGTAGTCTATAGAATTTCCTTTAAACCTAGAACACTTTACTTTGGGATCCCTATTTTTTCACAATATTCGTCTTATTATTAAAAATCTCAATTTACAAATATACTATTAAAATTGACCTATTATTTATAAACAGATATATGCAATGTTACAACAGAATAGTTCAATGCTAAGAACAAACTGTGAATGAAAATTTCCAAATGAACAAAATCTTTTTTTTTACACCCGTGATCCATTATCATGGCCGTACTGGAATCTGGTTTTTAAAGGCCGGCTCTAGGGATTTTATCGTTCTTTATACTGGCTAAACACCTGTCTCTTAAAATCTATTAAAACCAAACATATTGCTTATTTGGAAAGCAGTAAACTTTATTAAACTTACCACCCAACTATTACTTTTGGTTTACCAAATAAATAATCAAGCTTATAAAAACGAGAGTCTATACCTTCTAGATTGAAGGAGGTCAACTTCTTTCAGTGTACAGTCAACATTTATCTGGAGTTGTCTGTTCATGCTTCTCAATCTTGTCATTTCCTCAGGCTAGTAAGAAAGGACCCAAAATAGCAATTGTGGGAAAGTCATTATCAAGCCCAACATTTAAGAATTGTGTTTCTCATTAGTTGATCTGATTGGGTATTACCAAGAATACGGCCTTGTCAAAGAGAGCCTATGTAAAATCTTCTATGTATGTTTTTGAAGTAATAATAGTATCTGTTTTTGAAAGTAAGTAATAGGTTAAAATGGAAAACATCCGCATGGCCCATTACAAATGAAATTTTGCATTTACAGTGGGCCAGGTCCAAAATGGGGGATGGGATGTTGCTTCTATCATACAAACTCTACCACTGCTCATACAGTACAGAGACTTATTTTTGTTTTTTATGTGTGTTGTGTTCATGTTAAGGGAAAGTACAAGAAACCACCTTTTAAACAAGCAGTGCTCAAGATTTTAGTCATATCTAGCCTGGTAAAGGTCAGAGCTTACTTAGCATCAGGTATTGGATTTACCAGGATTCACTTGCTCTTACTGCTAAAGGAAGCTTTAAGGTAGACAGTATTACACCAATTTATTGAGGAAAAACTAAGGCATAAAAAGGTAAATTTCTCAAAGATAAAAAGCTAGTAACTGGTAGAACCAGGACTTATACAGGTCAATAGAAATTCACATAGATATATTTGACCTCTTTCTAGGTAAACTGAAACATTTTAGCACATAGAAACTTCAGGTACTCAATGGACTCCTCTATTTCTTGTGCTTCAACCTTTCCAGCCCATTCCACTCCTTCCATTTTTCAGGAGCTCATGTGAGTCAGTGAAATAAGAAGAGATACAGATACCGAAAGCCAGCTACAAGAAAAAACGTAACTTTCCTTGTCTTTTGAGACAGGGTCTCCCTTGTCTCCCCAGCAGGACTGGAACTCACTTGTAGATCAGACTGGTATTGTTTACTCGATTTACCGAGATCACCTGTTCCTTTGCCTTCCTAAATTTTAATTTTTTATTTTTGTATGTGTATGAATGTACTGTCTGCATGCAGGTCTGTGCACCCGTGTCGTGCAATGCCGCGGAGGTCAGAAGAGGGTCTCGGATTGCCCTGGAACTGGAGTTCTCCTGGAATTGGAGTTACAGACGGTTCTTAGCCACCATGTGGGTACTGGGGATCGAACCCGGGTCCTCTGCAAGAGCAGTCAGTGCTCTTAACCGCTAGGCTATCTCTCCAGCCCAGCAGATTTCTTTATTATTATTTTTTTATTTTTCATGCTTTTATTGATGTTTTGTGTATTTCAGACATCGTTTTTCAATTCAGTTCAGGCACATTCCCCTTTCCCTTCCCCCCAACCCACCACAGATTTCTACTTCTAGTTAAATTTGTTTAGCAGTGATTATAATATATAGCAAGTATTTTTTAAACAAAACTTATATAGGTATTTTGAAGAAAAATGACTTCATTGTGAAAACAGAAGTTTCTGCTCTACAGATACCTAAAGGATTACAAAGTGCCCAACTTTCAATTATCCTATGAGCCATATACTTTGTTATCTTCCCTTAATCAAGGATTCAATGATGATTTCAAATAGAGACAAGATATTTGATTTACATTAACATCAGTCTTTCAGTTGCTTTATATTTTCCAAGTGCTTTTTGTAATTAAAACCAAAGAATATGGTTAATATCATAAGTTATTAACTTACTGAATATGCCTTCTCCTCAAGAATTTCTTCTTCCACTGCTTCCCTATTACCAAAGTTCACATACCTTGACTTAGTATGCAGGGTCTAGATTCCTTTCTGCCTTTATGCACATTAATCTTTGTAAACTCATTAAGAAATCTCATGCTTAAACCAAGAAACTTGACTGCTTCCTGAAAGTAAGCTTTGTCTTGAATTCAAGCCTTAATTACCTTATGTTATTTTACCTTCAAGAACGATTCCCCCCTCTCTGCCTACACTGCAGGGTACTGGATCCTCACTACTTCTTTCCTTCAAGAAATCTCAGACAAAACTCCCTAAGAAGCTGCAGCCATCCTGAGGACTAGAAGCCTGAAATATATGCCTAATGGCCTAAACCTTCAAACTAAATTTAGAATAGGGAAGAAAACAAGGAAAGATTCCATGGAGAAAGTAGAGCATTAAACAAGCCTTGAGGACAGAGAGTATTTACATATACAGAGCTTTACAAGGGCATTCCAGGAGGATAAAGAGAGCAGAGACGTGAACTGAATATATTCATCAACTAGTTAATGTACAAGTTCTCTCATTACCCATAAGCAAATACAGTGGTTACCACTGTAGAATTCTCTGCCGATCTATTTTTTTCCAATGGAACATATGCACTAAGCACCCAACAGAGTACCACGTTCATAAACGGTATGCAGAATACATGAATAGAATGGTCCAAAGACAGACTGAATCAAAGAAAAGTTGACACAGAAAGGAGATATATTTCAATTTTTGACGTTATTTCACATCAGCAGAATGCAAACACATTATCCAATAAGGTGAAAATATACAAATTGTTCATCAGACTAATTTCATTTCCTTTAAGATCATTACTGTTCCAGACTGACTATCTCAGTTTCTACAGTTAGACACAATGAGTACTCTGCCTTAAAATATTCTACCAACATTTTCTCAAAGTTCAGATTTGTCTCACTTAAAGTCACTTAAAATACTTAGAAAAATAATCTTACATTTTTAAAAACATGTATCTCATATGCTTAAAAGAATAATTTATGAAGTCTTTAGTCAGCATATACTTTCTGCAATAAGATCCTATACTCTGATTATAACTATCAGTCTTTGAAAATAAGGATGAGCCTATAGAAGTTGCAAATATGAAAATGTGAAAATTATTCTGACAAGAACTACTGGGCGCAAAATTCTTCTATTCCTTGTTAAAAAATAATCCACCAGGAACAGAACTTAAAAGAAAAGCAAATGGCTTGAACAGAGAGTGCACTGAGTACATTCAGAAACTGCTATATACATTGCAAGGATGACTTACGGTGGGGATTGCAGTGGTACAGCTGACCCTCCTGAGCCGTCTCTGCATCAGATCATGCTCCATACTGTTAACTTCAGCCTTCAACCGCTCTAGGTCCTCTTTTTCAAGTTTCAGTTGCTTTGCCAACCTCTCCATTCTTGCTCGCTGATGCAACAGCAAAGCTATAGCATTATAGATAAAGTCACTGCGGAGAATGCCACTGAACAAATAACATAATTTCTACATATGTTGTTAATGGCTAGAAGATTCATCCAACTTGGGGGTTGACATTTATTCTTAAGGTCTTTCTAATGCTCTTTTCTGCCTCCACCTCTGCTTTAATTTAGCTCTTAATTACTATCAAAATGGTATTTGTACATTTCCCTTGTTCTGTCATCTTTCCCTCTCCTGAAAGTTTAAGTATATTTGTGTGTATCTTAAAAGGCTTAAAGTCCAATGAGATGGCTCAAGTGGGAAAAGTGCTAGCTAGCATGAAGGCCTGAGTTCCACTCCGTGATGCCACAAGGTGGCAGGAGAGAACTGCTTCTCAGAGTTTAGACCTCCCTCCACATGAGCACCATGGCCGGCACTTGTATTCATACACACACATACAATAAACAAACAAAAGGCTTAATATCAGGCCTGCTGAGTCACAATTATAATGGCTCCCCTTCTTTATATATTGGAAGAATGCTAAACTCTCTTATATCTTGATACAATCTGAAAGAATCTGAGTAGACTTTGAAAACATCTTCATCTTCTATTATCCTTCAGTTAAGTCTACTATCAGCTAATCCAACGATTTTCTGTTAATAATGTCACTTCTTATATATTACTTATAAATTCCATTATTCCCTTTCAGCCCTCTTTAGAAAAATCTTAACTTCTTTCCTTTGATGAACTGTACTACAACCTGTATATTTTCACAATACTCATTACATTTGTCCATATTTTTCCCAATGAATGATATCCTGCCAAATAAAGTCTTTCTTAGAGTATAAGTGTCATCCTCACAGCTTCACACTTTAAAGCAGTCAACAGATGAATGATTTTGAAGGGGTAATTTTAACCTTTAATAGTAATACTACATTTAATAAACATTTAATAAAAAGCATTTAACTGAAACTAAATACCTAAGAGTGCTTTATTTATTTATTTTTGGTCTTTTCGAGACAGGGTCTCCCTGTAGCCCCAGCTGTCCTGGAACTTGCTCTGTAGACCAGACTGGCCTTGAACTCACAAAGATCTGCCTGCCTCTGCCTCCCGAGTGCTAGGATTAAAGGTGTGTGCCTCCACACCTGGCTAATAGTGCTTTATTTTTAAAAGATCATCACTTCGCTGCAAAAATTAAGTTTTATTCAAAGCTAAAAATTACCTTGTGTATAGGCATAATCGTCTGATCCAGAACTAGAACTCCTCTGATATTTATGGCTTCCCTTTTCTCCCCCAGAGCCTGGTATCACTGAAATAGGCTGAATAGGTTCTGGTGCTGCAGAGCGCTCTTCTTGGTCCACTAAATTTAAAAGATTTTCAGTTGTTGCTCGGCCTACAGTAATTTTAAAAACTGTAGTTGGGTTTGGTATCACCCGAGGAGATGGTGATGGAGCACATGAAGGTCCAGTTGGCTGTGTATACGTAATATACACAGGGTTAACACTAAATGGAGGTTTTGGTTGACTAGATATCCCTCTTGAAGGAGAACTTGAAGGTGGTGTGGTGGCTGTATAAAGCGAGTGCTGGTTCCGTGGAGACGGTTGATTACTGATGGGTGAAGGACTCCTAGTTATAGCTGTCCCAGGTCTTTGAGAAGGTTCAACTGTAATTTCTATCTTCTTCATGGAACCTTTGGGTAAGCTGGATGGTGTGTAAGGGAGATAGGCTACTGAATGGGTTCCCTGCTTTTGATAACTAGGAGGTCCTTGTTGATACAGATGGGGTGGAGTAGTTGAAGGACTAGGTGGCATAAACACATGAGAGCTTGGGTGACCCAGCTGGGAAGGCTGCACCTGATGCTGTGGAGAACTAAACGGTGAAGGACACTGAGAAGGAGGTGGTGAATGGTAAGCTGACTGAGGGATCTGCTGCTGTTTGGGAGAATACTGAGAAGGCTGATAGTTCTGTTGATGTGGATACACAGGTAAAGGACGCTGACTATAATGAGGCAATGGGCCTTGTGGTGAGGACTGCCACGGTGCATTCTGAGGAGTCTGTCTTCCCGATGAACTCTGAGATGTCTGTCTAATATAAATAGAACCAGGAGATCCATAGAGATTGCTTGGAATTTGTGGAAGAATCTGTAAAGCTCTTGGTACAGTCTGTCCAGACGGGAGGTTTTGGGACACTGTAACAGTAATTGGATTTGTGCTATACCGAGGTATGTGCATGTAGGACGGAGGTGGTGGTGGTGAAGGCCCTTGCATAGCAGATGGATTCATTCCTGTTTGCATGGAAGATGGTTGCTGAGGTGGCTGTGAAGGAGGAGTAGCTGCACTTCTGTTCTGTTCATTCATAAAAAATGGATTATAGGTGGGAGTAGCAGCCACAACAGCTGGAGCTGAGTGTGGTTCCTGAACTAAGCATATCAGCTGTTTACCTGCTGCATGCTGTGGATCTATATGTCCATCACTGGAGCTGTGTACTAGTGTCCGACCACCATTAAGGTGAGCTCCATCTCCTGGGTGGTAGCTATTAGGAGAATGGATACCCAGGTTAATATGCAAAAGGCGATTTCTATTCATCCTATTGTCTTCTGGACTATGGTATTCCATATACAAGTATTTGCTGCTCTCCTGGGAAAGGGCTCGGCAACAGGCTTCTAGGTTGTTGTTATTCTATGGGAGAAAAATGGTAAAAACAATATTGGCAAAATTAACAAAGCTCAATAGTGGCAGTCAGGCTCTCTGAGAGAGTTATACAAGTAGAATAAGTAGAGCGGAGCATTTTAACCATAAAAGCCAGCATGGTCATCTGTCTTGAAAATGGAATCATTTTTTAGTCTTTAATATTCTGTTTATTATTTTTATTTTATGTGCATGAGTGTATTGCCTGCATGCATGTTTTGTGCAATGCCCACAGAGGTCAGAAGAGGGCACTGGATTCCCCTGAAACTGGAGTTCCAGACAGTTGTTAGCTACCGTGGGTGTTCAGAATTGAACCCAGGTCCTCTGCAAAAGCAGTCAGTTTTCTTAACTGCAGAGCTATCTCTCCAGCCCAGAAAATGGAATCTTAAAACAATTCATGAATAATCATGAATTTGGCTCCCCTTACTAGTACTATCACTACTGCTACTGCTATAGAAATGTAAAGTACCTACTAATGAACACTATGACTCAACCCCAAGTTTGCTCACTCCAAATCCAGAACTTATTTTATACTTGTTGCATCTCAACAACTTAAAATGTTGGGCTAATCTTGGATTCACCAAAAGTGGTGTAACATCCCTCATTAATATTTAATCTGATAAAATGAAAAAAGTACTTATAAAATTCTTGAAGAGTTAAAACAATAAAAAGCATGCTCAACCCAGACAAAACCTCAGCCTAGACACAGGGAAGTGAGTAAGAAATCCCAACTCAACCTTATGGGGATGGGACTGTTGGTGGGCCCAATGGATAGACCCACACCGAAGGACATTTGGTGATATAAATCAGACTCTACAGGCCATATTACATACACACATACACACACACACACACACACACACACACACACACTCACGTATGAGTATATTAAAATGGACAGGGGAGAGTGGGAGGAGGTGTGCATAGGAGACGGGATCTAGATATCATCAAACTATATTGTACGAGAATCCCCAAAATTCAATAACAAATGTTACAGCCTTTACTTTTCGTTTATCCAATTTTACCCCTATATAACTTCAACCTTTATCATTAGGAAAGATTTAGGCAAAGTAAAGCAATCAGCAAAAAGAACCAAAATCCTCCATAGTTTGATTTATGCCTCCATGATTTTGTCAGTTAATGAGAATTTAAGAAACAACTATGTCCAAATTGCCTTAATGAAATTCACTCCCACAATATCAAGGTTTTACAAACTGAATGGTGACTTAATATACTTGGAGAATCATTGAAAATTTGAATTTTTAGTTACTATCTGTATATATAACAACAGTCATTTAGAAGTTCTAACTGATAGTAATCAAATATTTCCTTTTAAAGCTTTTTAAAAATATTATAAAGCAGTTTTCCACTAAAATATGGAAGCCTCAAGTATTTTATTAGAGTAAAACCCATAGCTATCTGCTGCCTTTGAAATAATCCATAAAAGTTACTTATGACTTTCTCTGTAACTCATACATTCATTACACATTTATTCTCAAGATCAGTGTATTTTACATAAAAAGAAAATACTTCATTTCTGTTGAGAATCAAATAAAAAAACATTAAGCCTATCACAAGACATGTAATGCACTGATCGTAGTACTAAGAGACATCTACATGTCCACTCATTTTTCCAGATGCAGTAAGAGATACTGAACTAGTGAAATGGACAGCCAGTTCTAGATTCTTGGTCTCCCTGAGTCCCAGTGCTCTTTCTACATAGTCATTTCAAGGGAAGGCATGTTTGGCCAAAGGACATTACTAAGTTGGAACTTCAAAAGGTGCAAAAAAAAAAAAAAAACAAAAAACAAAACCAAAACCAAACCCAAAACAATCCTTTGAAAACTGAAATCTAAGGAATTTAAAGAATTTGCTTCATCAAAAAGAACATGGGTAAATTTCGTTTTCCTTATACAAAGTACCTGAAAAATACTACAGAAAGAAGTATTAATTTAAGTTTAAGAATACTTAGAACACAAAGATTTTTTTTTAATTTATTTATTTTTGTATGTGTATGAATGTACTGTCTGCATGCAGGTTTGTGCACCCTGTCGTGCAATGCTGCGGAGGTCAGAAGAGGGTGTCGGATTCCCCTGGAACTGGAGTCAAAGACGGTTCTCAACCGCCATGTGGGTGCTGGGGATCAAACCTGGGTCCTCTGCAAGAGCAGTCGGTACTCTTAACCACTAGGCCATGTCTCCAGCCCCAAGATTTGTTTTCTTATCCTGCCTTAAAATCATGCTGAGCAAGGTAAGAACCAAGATTTTTTTAAAAGCAAATCTGGCCAGGTATGGTGCTGCATGCCTTTAATCCCAGCACTTGGGAGGCAGTGGCAGGCGGATCTCCTACATATCAAGTTCCAGGACAGCTGGGACTAAAGGAGGACTCTGTCTCAAAAAAGACAAAAAAAAAAAGTAAATCTGGAGCCAAAGGATTTAGACTAGAATGTGCCAGTGACAGATATATAAAAGAAAAATACATGAAAAATAACAGCTGTCCTGGAATTCGCTATGTAAAGCAGGCTGACCTTGAACTCACAGATATCCGCCTGCCTCTGCCTCCCAAGTGCTGGGACTAAAGGCATGCGCCATCATGCCTGGCTCGCATCTCAGGTTTTTAACAAACCTACTGGATTATGAGAATGTACTTTATTATTTGGTGTTTTTATGAAAAACCAAAATTTCATGCTTTGCACACTGAATTTGAGAGCATAGTAGTAATCTCACCAAAAGGATCCTAATTAAAATGATAAAAAGTTGGATTTGTCGATCTATTCACACACGTCTAAGGTAAAAATATGAGTAAATTTTCCTATGAAGAAAAAGTTTAAACTACAAATGTTTTCATTATCTTCATTGAACTAGTGTAAAAAGACTACCACCTGAGCAAATTTAATTGTCATTATCTGACTTGCTAAATGTTTTAACAAACAAAAAAATTGAGTAAATAAATGTGTCAAAGGGTAATAAGCCCAAAATTGCTTATTTGGATTCAGAGGCCAAAATATTTTATGCAGTACTGGAGACTAAACCTAGGGCTTCACACATGCCCTACCACTAAGCTATATTCCTAGCCCTCTTTCTCATTTTTGACCTAAGGTTTCAATAAGTTGTGTCTGCTGTTTAACTAGCAGTCTTCTTGCCTCACTTTCCCAAACAGCTGGGATTGTAGGCATTGCGGCACAGCTGGGATTGCAGGCCTTGGGGCACAGCTGGGATTGCAGGCCTTGGGGCACAGCTAGGATTGCAGGCCTTGGGGCACAGGCTCAACCATAGGTTAAGAATATTTAATAAGGTAGGACCTAAGAGAGATGGCTCATTGGGTAACAGCACTTAGTAAGCATGAAGACTTGACCTGAGATTCTAGCTACATGTAAAAAGCTGTGTGTGTGTGTGTGTGTGTGTGTGTGTGTGTGTGTGTGTGTGTTGGGGGGTGTGGGTCAGCACCTAAAATCCTAGCACTGTAGAGGGCAGACAGGAGGTTACATGGTCATCAGCCTCGTTCCAGGTTCAGGGAGAGACTTTGTCTCACAGGAGTAAGTTAGAGAGTGACGAGCAGGACACCTAATGTCCTCTTCCAGCCTCTACACATGAACTCACATATACACAAAAGTTAGGGAAAAAAAAAGAAAGCATATGGGAACAGTTGTGAAAGGACTAAAGAGAAAAGAGTATCATACTCCTAAAATGTGGTCTTAGGCTCTCTCCTTGGAGGAATAACCCACGGCTGATGCCACAAGCTTACATCCTCTACAGGTTAGGAGATGTTATAAGTCACAATAAGACCCTGTCATATTTAACAGGAAAAAATGTAATTCATGGATTAACATATCATCCAAACATATGTGTCTATACCAAAGTAACCTACCATAACTATTAGTGCTGTTTAAATACTTATATATCTAATTGCTTGTGCTTCATTAGTAGGATCGATAGGTTATGCATGGACAAGCTGGCCGCCCATGAAAGGAAACAGTCCAGAATTGACCAAAGTCCAAGAACAACACTCCAAGAGAGTGAATGTGGGTTTGCCTTCTCATCCACCTGGTGCCCCTTTCTAAGCCTAGAGGGAACAATCTGTGGAAAGGGGCGTGGAGATGTAAAAGGCGGCGATTAGGGGGTGAAGATGAAACTACAGCAACAATGTATCTGGACACTCGTTTGATCAACTTGACTGAACCACAACCCCTCCCGGCGCCCTGGATGGTGGGGGCTGTGGGGGTTTGGCACAACAACAGCCTGCAAATTTGGTTTTATATGAAGATGCTTGTACTCATATCAATTAACTAAAAAAAAAAAAAAAAATGAAAAACAAAAAAAACAAGAGAAGATGCAACAGTTTAGGGCAAAATTCATGATCTGGGTATTGAAGTGGGGTATGAGGGGAAGTGAAGAGGGAAATAATGCCTGATCTTGAATGTGGAAAATGATGAATGTATGAAATGCAAAAGCATCAATTAAAAAAAAAGGAAAAAGAAACAAACACTTTAGAAATATTATTTAAACATGCAGCTCTGATAATTGCACTGCCAAGGCTGAGATGAAGTCTTGTCTGACCTTTGATTCTAAAACTAGGACTTTTTAAAATTACCTTAAAGTTTTGTGGAAACAATTTTTATTTTAAATTTTATATATAATAAAAACTAAAATTTTTTTTCAAAGGTAAAAAAAAAAAAAAGGTAGATAACCGCGAAGAGGCTTAAAGGTCTGGGTTCAAAAATAAACTACAAAGTTAATATATGTGCCACTATGAAAAAAAATTGGGGTTGGGGGTGGAGATAGTAACAGGTTTTTTGACATATATCCCAGGCTAGCCTCACATTCACAGTACTCTCCTGCCTCAGCCTCCCGAGTGATAGGATTACATGTATGTACTACCCACATGAGGCTTTAACACAGAAACTTTCTAGAGCCAGGAGATGGTAAATGTCCATATGAATATGTTTTGTTAATGCCAAAGAAAGAAAAAGTAAAATATTTACAACAATAGAGTTAAAACAAATATGTTCTGAGCTAAATTTTATATTCTATCCTTTAGTTAAGTGACCATGATAATGCAGATAACCAAAGGCCAAAAAAATAAAAAGCATGCTGGAGATAAGAAGGCCCTAGAACAGATAAGGAAAGTCAAGGCAGGAGCTAGGAAGGCCGAAGAACAGATAAGGAAGGTCAGTGCTGGAGCTAGGAAGGCCTTAGAACAGGTAAGGAAGGTCAGTGCTGGAGCTAGGAAGGCCTTAGAACAGGTAAGGAAGGTCAGTGCTGGAGCTAGGAAGGCCTTAGAACAGGTAAGGAAGGTCAGTGCTGGAGCTAGGAAGGCCTTAGAACAGGTAAGGAAGGTCAGTGCTGGAGCTAGGAAGGCCTTAGAACAGGTAAGGAAGGTCAGTGCTGGAGCTAGGAAGGCCTTAGAACAGGTAAGGAAGGTCAGTGCTGGAGCTAGGAAGGCCTTAGAACAGGTAAGGAAGGTCAGTGCTGGAGCTAGGAAGGCCTTAGAACAGGTAAGGAAGGTCAGTGCTGGAGCTAGGAAGGCCTTAGAACAGGTAAGGAAGGTCAGTGCTGGAGCTAGGAAGGCCTTAGAACAGGTAAGGAAGGTCAGTGCTGGAGCTAGGAAGGCCTTAGAACAGGTAAGGAAGGTCAGTGCTGGAGCTAGGAAGGCCTTAGAACAGGTAAGGAAGGTCAGTGCTGGAGCTAGGAAGGCCTTAGAACAGGTAAGGAAGGTCAGTGCTGGAGCTAGGAAGGCCTTAGAACAGGTAAGGAAGGTCAGTGCTGGAGCTAGGAAGGCCTTAGAACAGGTAAGGAAGGTCAGTGCTGGAGCTAGGAAGGCCTTAGAACAGGTAAGGAAGGTCAGTGCTGGAGCTAGGAAGGCCTTAGAACAGGTAAGGAAGGTCAGTGCTGGAGCTAGGAAGGCCTTAGAACAGGTAAGGAAGGTCAGTGCTGGAGCTAGGAAGGCCTTAGAACAGGTAAGGAAGGTCAGTGCTGGAGCTAGGAAGGCCTTAGAACAGGTAAGGAAGGTCAGTGCTGGAGCTAGGAAGGCCTTAGAACAGGTAAGGAAGGTCAGTGCTGGAGCTAGGAAGGCCTTAGAACAGGTAAGGAAGGTCAGTGCTGGAGCTAGGAAGGCCTTAGAACAGGTAAGGAAGGTCAGTGCTGGAGCTAGGAAGGCCTTAGAACAGGTAAGGAAGGTCAGTGCTGGAGCTAGGAAGGCCTTAGAACAGGTAAGGAAGGTCAGTGCTGGAGCTAGGAAGGCCTTAGAACAGGTAAGGAAGGTCAGTGCTGGAGCTAGGAAGGCCTTAGAACAGGTAAGGAAGGTCAGTGCTGGAGCTAGGAAGGCCTTAGAACAGGTAAGGAAGGTCAGTGCTGGAGCTAGGAAGGCCTTAGAACAGGTAAGGAAGGTCAGTGCTGGAGCTAGGAAGGCCTTAGAACAGGTAAGGAAGGTCAGTGCTGGAGCTAGGAAGGCCTTAGAACAGGTAAGGAAGGTCAGTGCTGGAGCTAGGAAGGCCTTAGAACAGGTAAGGAAGGTCAGTGCTGGAGCTAGGAAGGCCTTAGAACAGGTAAGGAAGGTCAGTGCTGGAGCTAGGAAGGCCTTAGAACAGGTAAGGAAGGTCAGTGCTGGAGCTAGGAAGGCCTTAGAACAGGTAAGGAAGGTCAGTGCTGGAGCTAGGAAGGCCTTAGAACAGGTAAGGAAGGTCAGTGCTGGAGCTAGGAAGGCCTTAGAACAGGTAAGGAAGGTCAGTGCTGGAGCTAGGAAGGCCTTAGAACAGGTAAGGAAGGTCAGTGCTGGAGCTAGGAAGGCCTTAGAACAGGTAAGGAAGGTCAGTGCTGGAGCTAGGAAGGCCTTAGAACAGGTAAGGAAGGTCAGTGCTGGAGCTAGGAAGGCCTTAGAACAGGTAAGGAAGGTCAGTGCTGGAGCTAGGAAGGCCTTAGAACAGGTAAGGAAGGTCAGTGCTGGAGCTAGGAAGGCCTTAGAACAGGTAAGGAAGGTCAGTGCTGGAGCTAGGAAGGCCTTAGAACAGGTAAGGAAGGTCAGTGCTGGAGCTAGGAAGGCCTTAGAACAGGTAAGGAAGGTCAGTGCTGGAGCTAGGAAGGCCTTAGAACAGGTAAGGAAGGTCAGTGCTGGAGCTAGGAAGGCCTTAGAACAGGTAAGGAAGGTCAGTGCTGGAGCTAGGAAGGCCTTAGAACAGGTAAGGAAGGTCAGTGCTGGAGCTAGGAAGGCCTTAGAACAGGTAAGGAAGGTCAGTGCTGGAGCTAGGAAGGCCTTAGAACAGGTAAGGAAGGTCAGTGCTGGAGCTAGGAAGGCCTTAGAACAGGTAAGGAAGGTCAGTGCTGGAGCTAGGAAGGCCTTAGAACAGGTAAGGAAGGTCAGTGCTGGAGCTAGGAAGGCCTTAGAACAGGTAAGGAAGGTCAGTGCTGGAGCTAGGAAGGCCTTAGAACAGGTAAGGAAGGTCAGTGCTGGAGCTAGGAAGGCCTTAGAACAGGTAAGGAAGGTCAGTGCTGGAGCTAGGAAGGCCTTAGAACAGGTAAGGAAGGTCAGTGCTGGAGCTAGGAAGGCCTTAGAACAGGTAAGGAAGGTCAGTGCTGGAGCTAGGAAGGCCTTAGAACAGGTAAGGAAGGTCAGTGCTGGAGCTAGGAAGGCCTTAGAACAGGTAAGGAAGGTCAGTGCTGGAGCTAGGAAGGCCTTAGAACAGGTAAGGAAGGTCAGTGCTGGAGCTAGGAAGGCCTTAGAACAGGTAAGGAAGGTCAGTGCTGGAGCTAGGAAGGCCTTAGAACAGGTAAGGAAGGTCAGTGCTGGAGCTAGGAAGGCCATAGAACAGGTAAGGAAGGTCAGTGCTGGAGCTAGGAAGGCCTTAGAACAGGTAAGGAAGGTCAATGCTAGAAAATGGTTTCAACTACAAGATTCAACTCTGGTGTGGTTTTAGAGATTCAGGAAGTAACTTTGCTCAACCACAAACCAAAATGGGCCTAAAGAGCTACAATTCAGACTGGGAATATGTTAAAGAAACAAACAAACCACCTATATACAGCACAATAACCTTAAATCCAAAGGCCTAGAGCTAGCAAAGGACTTGCAGACAAAGCAATTCCCTGGATTGTCTGAGTCTTTACTTAGAATTACCTGATCATAGGTTTGTGTTACTCCCTCAGCTTCTCACACTGGAGGAAGGCAGTACGAACATAAATACCTACTGTGTGCGACGTACCAAATAGAAGAGTGTCATAATCACCGAACACTGAGAAGCCATGGAAGATGATACGAAAACAACAGAGGGAGCAAGGCTCCTTCTCTACTGTTTCTTGAACAGAAAGACACACTGTCACTAAGATTTATTTTGCTGTTTAGAACAAGACAAAGGGAATGTTTCTGAACTAATGTAGCACTGTCCTTAAAATCAGTGATTAGTAATGACTACAAACTCAAAAAACATAAAGGGAGCAAATTATCTATAGACCTTTGAAATTATACTGAAATTACCTTCTGCAGAAGTAGACTGTACTTTTAAAATTATTTACTGTTATTTTAAATGTAGGAGTTTATTGCCTGCATGCATATTAAGTACAAACATGCCATGCTATGCCCACAGAGGCCAGAAGAGGGTCTCAGATTCCCCAGGAAGTGGAGTTAGGGTTAGGGTTAGGGTTAGTTGTCAGCTGCCATGTAGGTTGCTGGGAACTGAACCTGGGTCCTTCAACCAGTCCTCTTAACCACTGAGCATCTCCCCAGCCCCATGAAGTAGACTCCAATTTTAAGTTTGAGATTCAAGGTTCAATTGTAGGGACTAGAAGTATAATTCTTTGATAGCTTTCCCTAGCATTCATGAAACCCAGGTCTTGATTTCAAGGATCAAAGCGAATGAGAAAAAAAATCAACTCTAAGGATTTAGGGACCAATAACGACCCCTTCTAAAAATCTGGGCTGGGGGAGGTTGGTGGAGGCTGAGGAAAACTTGTGGGAATTTATTCTTTCTCTCTTTCCACTATGTGAGTCCCAGGGATTAAACTCACGTCATCAGACTTAGCAACTGCCTCTACACTGTGTCATCTCAGCCTGCCCCCCTCCCCACCAAATCTTTCAAAAATGTTATTTTTATTTTATGTTCATTAGTGTTTTGCCTGCATGTAAGTGTACCAGAGTGTGCAATGTCTGTGGAGGACAGAAGAGGGCATCGGATCTCCAGGAACTAGAGTTATGGACAGTTGTTAACAGCCATGGTGGTGTTGGGAACCAAATCCATTTCCTCTGCGAGAGCAGCCAGTGCTCTTAACCACTGAGCCATCTCTCCAGCAGCCTCTCCCAATGTTTTAAAAGCTAAAAAAGGTGAATCTTTTTTCTTTTTGTTACATGCCCTTATTCTTCTCAACATCAGTAGATTTCAACTGGGTGATATTTTTTATCTTGTATGGAACATTCAGCAATGTATAAAGTCATTTCCCAATGTCATAGCTGTATAGATGATATTGGTATATAGTGGCAGTGCTCAGGGAAGATAAGCATCTTACCAGGCCCAAGACAGACCCTTATAACAGTTACCCAGTCTCCAACATCAATAGCACTAGATTTGAGAAACTGTACTACGCATACCAACACAGCATGATGTCAATTCTAATAAGGAAAACAGCAATATTAAGAACACTGGCAAAAAATTTACCTGTAACATGCACTGAGACACCACACCCTCTGGAATTTCAGGGAAACGCTGTCGCAGATCATGGAGCACCTGAATGTCAAGCTGTGGACTGCTTTGCGCCATGCCCGAGTAAATGGTGGTGAAGTTTGTATTAGGAACTGACTGTTAACAGGCCTTCCAAAAGCAATGATCTTCCAACACGACTGTCATCCTCTATTAAAAGAAATTCAAAGTTTGGTTAAGTCTAATTCCATATTCTAATTACTCAGATATTATTACTACATTAAAATCAATAAAGCTAAAATAAACATAGTTAGGTCCAAGGTTTAAAAATGGACAAATTTCTGGACACTACAGAGTTGTTGCACTTATGAACCCACAGCACTTAGGACAGCATGCATAAGACCTGTGCAACCCAAACCAGATAGGGACTCAGCATGGATGGGGAAGGTGGATGGGAAGCCCTGGCCCTAGCTGAAGATCTGTTGGGGATAGACCCATACGTTTAGTAAACAAAGCATTTAGCAAACAAAGATTAAACAAGATGGACCTTCAAAAATTAAAAGCAAAAAATAGAGGACATGAAGTATAGGGAGGTAATAAGGTGAGGGTGGGGAAGAAGTCTGACTATGATCAAAGATCAACACGCTATATGAACTTTTAGAATCAATGGATATATCTTTTTCAAATGGACAAATTCAACTGAGAGTTGCTTCAATATAATATACACATTCAAATTAGTGGTTTTCAGAGGATGGTAGGAGACAGTTATTAAGGGGAAGATGGGGGTCTATAATTGAGAAGGGAGGAAGGAGGGTTCAATAGGGGAGCAGAGAAGTGAGATAAATAATGGTGCTTAGGTGGAGTGAAAAACCAGAGGGAAATGTTCATAAGCCAACTGAAAAATACACATACAATATCTGTAACATTAGTGCAGGTCTATAGCTAAAGGCTACAGAACAAGAAACTCAGCACCAGATAGGAGAAACCTCCCTTCAAGTTGTTGGTCAGGGTAGTCCAAGAGACTCCCAAAATAACAGGTTATTGCCACATCCCTTGATTGCTTCCCAGAACTTGAAGGTAAGGCCCTATTGCTGGAGACAGGACATATTTGGACATAGGACTTGGAGCAATGGAGCAAAAACTAACCTGGAAGCCACCTCCCTGAAGAATAGCTCTCAGAGGACACTATGCGAACACCGAAGGAGAAAACCAATCAATGGTCCAACCCATCTGTAAAGCTTAATAACCTCAACAAAGACTGGGATGACTATCTCGATTGGTACAGTACTGGCTTTTATCTTGGGTATAATTAGTAGTTATGGGACTTAAGTCCTGTTCAATGGGAGGGAACACATGGGTGGCACAGTAAACAGCTAAATACACATGGCTGGAAAGTTCGCAGATCCTAGGGAAACTTTGTCATATCCCTAGAAAAATGTAGTTTCTTACTGTATGCTAAATATAGATTCTTGTATTTACTGAGAGGTATACCAGTCACCACTCATCAAAGAAGCTTCTTTTAGAAACAGATGTAGACTATTATAGAGTTGCACTAGTGGTTAAACACACAGAGAGTAGCCCAGCTCTCAGGGACTCAGGAACCACAGAAGAATGGGGAGAGAGAGAATATTAATGCATTTCTCAACTCTCACTAGCAAAGCTTCCTCGTGCAACAGAGGGAGATTAACAGAAAGCTACAACTGGCCACATGTAGACAATAAGGGAATACAAAATGCATGTCCCTGGACAGGACTCCAACATTAAACTTCTGACACCCAGGGCTCAGGGACCATTGCAGAAGAGGGGGCAGAAAGATTTTAAGAGCCAGAGATGGTGGATGACCACAAGGAAACAGTTTGCTAGGTGGCTGAGAACTTACAACAATGGTGACAACATGAACAAGATGCATGTAAACTCAAACCAGACAAAAACCCAGGAGAGAAGTGGAGAAATGGGTAGGAAGGCCCAATCTCAGCTGAGAACCTATTGACAGCAGATCAGTGCTTGGGTGAGGGAAGAGTTGGTCTTCTTTAAGGGAATGATGCTAGATATGTGGACCAGACTGCACTGAATGGACTTATAACAAGGAACATCTGGGGATACAAACTTGACTCGATAGGCCTTGACATACATGACAGAATGCATAAAACCTGGTGGGGGGCAAGGACTGTCCGGAGGTTCATACAGGGAAGGTCGTCTAAATATGATTAAGATGTATTGTATGAAATGCATAAAAATTCAATATATTTGAAAAAAACTCCAGTTTCATTTTAATGCTGAAAAAGCAAAGTAACCAGATCAAAAGTACACATTTTCTGTTATTATTTGGCAAGCAAATTTTCTGAGCCTTAAGAAATCCAACTTATACCCAATCCCTCCTGTTTCCCTAAGAGCCATCACATTGATCCTCTAGGGCCCAGTTACCATTTTGATACCTGAAATAATGAAACAGAGTAGCTGGGCGTGGGGGTGCACGCCTTTAATCCTAGCACTTGAGGGGCAGAGGTGGGTGGATCTCAGTGAGTTCAAGGCCAGCCTGGTCTACAGAGTGAGTTCCAGGCCAGCTGGAGCTATAGAGAGACCCTGTCTCAAAAAGACCAAAAAAATATAATGAAACAGAGAAATAAGGACTTGACAATAACCCCACCAAACATACTTGTACTTTTTGCCCAATATTTTTTCCCATACTCTGCAGACAAGAGGTTAGAATTTGAAATTCAAGCAAAGGAAAGCTCCTATCTACAGGAAACTGGGCAGATCAAAATGAAAATGTTCTATCTTTGCTTTTTAAAAATGATGGGCTTTTCTTTATATGTGACTTGTTTTTCTTTTGTAGCTTTCAGTATTCTCTCTTTGTTCTGAACATTTAGTGTTTTTACTATGTATTGGTGCGGGGAGTTTCTTTGCTGGTCCTGTAGATTCGGTGTTCTAGGTGCTTCTTGTATTTGTACGGGTATGTCTCCTTAATTTGGGGAAATTTTCGTCTAAAATCCTGTTGAAGATCTGGTCAATACCACCATCCTGAGATTCTTCTCCTTCCTCTATGGCTATGATGCATAAACTTGGGCTTTTCTTGGTGGCCCACATTCCCTGCATAGTCCATTCATGTGGTTTGGAGATTTTTCAAAATCTTTCTCTGAGCGATCCAATTCTTCAACTTTATCATCCAGTCTGGATACTCTGTTTTCCATTTCGTTCATTTTATTGGAGAGGCTTTCTCCTGTCATTTCCAGTTGGCTTATTGAGTCTTCTTTATTTCAGCCGAGTTTTCTTCAATATTTCTATCTCTTTTGTGACTTCAATCAGAAGTTTATCCCTATCTTCTTTTAGTTCTTTGATTTCTTTGTATGTTCTTTAAATTCATTGAATTCTTTGATCACTGACCTGGATAGATCACTCCTTGCCATATACCCAAAGGACTCATCCTATTGCAGAGATACTTGTACATCCATGTCTCTTGCTGCTCTTTTCACAATAGCTAAGAGATGGAAGCAATCTAAATGTCCCTCAACTCAAGAGTGGCTAATGAAAATATGGTACATTTACACAATGGAGCGCTACTTAGGGGTAAAGAAGACAACATCATGAAATTTTGCAGGTTAATGGAAAAACAAACAACATATGTTACCACTCATTTGTGGATCCTAGCACCAAATCCTCATATCTGAGTATGTATCCTGATATAACTGTAGGAACCAGGAAGATAAAAAGGAACCAGGAAGGCAAAGGGAAAGATGGAACCTTAGAAGAGTAGTAGGAGACAGGTGTTAATAAGGCAGAAATGAATGAAATGAGGGATTTAAATGGGACGGGAGAGGGAGGGTTATACAAGGAAATTTGGGGATAAAGGGAAAGAAGGAGCTCAAGAGAGGTGGGACCACAGAAGACTGGTATTATCAAGGGAGAAATGGAGACACTTTAAATGGGGAAGGCATGGAGGGAGGATTAAGCAGGGAGAGAGAGGAGAGATAAATAATGCCTAAGTAGTGTAAGAAACCTGAGGGAGTTATATTAGTCTGACAAACTACACATAGAATATCTCCGCATTTGTCCATATGCATAGATGAAGCCTACATAACAAGAAACAGTGCCAGACAGGAGAAACCTTCCTTTGAGTTGTTGGCTAGGTTAGTCCAAGAGACTCCCCAAATTACACAGGCTATTGTCACAGCCCTTGAGTGCCTCGTAGAACTTGAAGGTAAAACCCTATTGCTGAAGATAGGGCATATGTCAGAGACCAGATTTGGAGCAATGAGCTGGAACTGACCTGGAAGCCAGCTCCCCTGAAGGCTAGCTCTCATAGCTTTGGAGAGCACTACGCAAGCTGCTAAGCAAGAACATCAAGATGGTCCAACACCAGCTTTAAGACCAAATATCCACATCAATGACCTGCACAGCATACAACACTGGTGCAGTAGAGCAACTTTTATCTTGGGGGCAATCAATGGCTAAGTAATTGGACTTAAAGCCCACTCAATGGGAGGAAACTCATGTGTACTATAAATAGAGCCAGATACACATGGATGGAGAGGTCATACATCTTAGAGAAATCCCCAAGGTTGTCACATCCCTAGTCAAATGTAATTTCTTACTAAGAGCAAAATATGTATTCTTATATTTACAGACAAATATCCCAGTTACCACTCATCAAAGCAGCTTCTTTTACACCAGACCATGACTACTGTAGAGTACCACAACTGGTCACACACAGACATTGTCTTTGAATTGCCCAAGCCTAAGAGGCACATCTACAATGCAACATCAACACTTAAGGCTCACGGAACATAGAACAAGGAGTCAAGAGGACACTAACGAATCTCTCAACTCTCATCAAAAAAAGCTCTCTCAAAAAAAAAAGCTCTCTCATGCAACAGAGGGCCAGGAAGACAAAAGGTCATAAATGGTTAACTGTGAAATTAGGATTCTGCACTTACCCAGGGCTCAAGGAGCAGTACAGAAGAGGGAGCGGAACTCAAGCAGACAAAACCCAGCATGGAACTGGAGGAATGGGCAGCAGACCTCAGGGGTCTGCTGTATTATTGGCAGCTGATTATTGTTGCGTAAGGAAGAGCTGGTCTTCTTAAATAAAGGACTGGATAGGCTAGCTAGACCTCACTGGATGAACTTGCATTGAGGAATGTCCAGGGACACTAACTTGGTACAACAAGCCTTAACAGAAATGACTGAGTGTACGAATTTCAGTCAGGGGGCTGTGGAGGGTGCCAATGAAGAAGGCGGTGTAAAGGTGATTAAGACTGAATTTTTCTGTATGAAGTACACAAAAATTCAATAAATTAAAAAAATTATAGTAAGGCCTCAATGTTAGCCAGACCTGCCTGCCTAGGTTTTCACATAGTTATGATGTCACTGGCACAAGCACTAAGGTGCAGGATGTGAGAATACAGTCTGAACAGTCAAAATTTTTCCTCAGTTTCCTTGGAACTAACTGCAACATCCACATAAATAAGGCAACAACCAAAACAATGATGCATCATAAATCAACTGATGGCATCAAAGGGCAATTAACCAATCTATTTCTTAATCTGTATTTACCACTTTTAAAACTAGAAAAAAAAACAAACATCCTCATAGGCCACATAGAAGCCATAATAGTAAGACAAATGTCTTAAGCCATACATTATTAGAAGTACATATATGAATTATTTTTTCTACATTTATCTATTTATATGTGTATGTATATGTATGACTGTGCATGTGACCTGGTGTTATCTAGAGGCTTTACAGGACAACTTTTGGGAATCAGTTCTTTCCTTTTACCATGTGGGTCCTGGGGTCAAACCCAGGTTCTCAGGCTCTGTGGCAAGCACCTCACCCACTGAGCCATCTCACCAGCCCCCAAACTTCTGTGTTTACAAATAGGCTCCAAAACCTTATATTGAATTACTTTTGGCAGTTTCCACTTTAGTGAATCATTTAAAAATAAATTCCCAAGGTGCTTGCTCTGCGGGCATAAGGACCTAGGTTGAGATGCCAGCACGGACGTGAAAAATCCATGTATGGTTATTTATGTGCCTATCATCCCAGGCCTGTTGGGAGCAGAGACAGGAAGACCACTCGGGTTTGCTAGCCACCTACATAGCTCCAGGTTCATTGCAAAACTATCTCAAAGTAATAAGGTAGTGTTAAAACAGGACATCTGACATGTCCTCTGGCCTGTGTGTGTGCACTCACGTACATCCAAGCACATGAATGCCTCCCCAGCACCATACACTCCCAAATAAATGCCAAAGAATGTCAAATTCGGCATTCATTATCGGAAGAAGCTGTCATTTTGCATGTAATTTGTTGACTTTTCCGAGCTAACCCTTTGGTTATCTCTCTCTCCTTGTAAACCAAGGCTAGTGAACAGTACCATATGTTTTTTTTTTAACAGTACCATATGTATAAATATATATATATATATATAATATATATGGATATACACACACATACACACTCACAGGGAGGCCATCAAGTCCTTCACATGTAAGTTTCCACCTAACACCAGGTAAATTGTGACAAGAAAGCTTCCAGAGAGTGCTTTAAAGACTTCTAACTTGGACACTGTCTAAAAACATTAGGAAAATTACCATGTAAGAGTGGAATACAGGTAACTTCTGACTTGGAGATACACAGGCTTATAGCCATTCGGAAGTACTGTGCTCTCTGAAATTCATTCATTTTCTACTCTAATCTAGCTCATTTCACTGTTTCACTGAAAAAATGATTTGCCGCCAAGTCCATGTTCATAGAACATCACACACAGAGGCCTGTTAACCTCTGCAACCTCTGACCCTATCATCCTTTCTTTTTACAGTGGACCTTCTTTTTTTTTTCCAGGTACTGTGTATTACTCTAGCCTGTGATAAGCTTTCTTTTATTCTCCCTGATTCTTGTCTCACACTGTCTTCTCATTCTATACTCTTTGGGGCAGAATCACATCCATTAAGATTTCAATAACATCTTGATAACAATAAAAAAGCTTGATAATTCCAAGATTTGAATTTCAAGCATCATGTGGTCTCTTATACACTAGACACATACAGGTAACTGCTTAATATGTGGCACCATCTGGGTATATCCAGAGGTGTCTGTTGTGTCATGTCCAAGAAGGAACTCACCTTATCAGAACCTTTGCCTAAGTGCTCTCAGTTCTATCAACAAATGGTATGTCCACTCACTTAGTTACAAAACTAGGAACCAGAGAGTGATTTTTCTGTCTTACAAAATCAACTAAACAGAGTATGGAGTAAGTGGACTATGTACTCTGTTCTGGCCTTTACTAGTCTCAAGGAAAAAAAAATCAACTATTAGACCCCAGAAACTTCATCTCTAAGATGGAAGAAACATAGCTGTAGCATTTAAATTGCAAAAGTAATGATTCAGGAAGTGTTAATTCCTTTTATACAAGTCACATTTGAATATTGTTTGTATGAACACTATAACAGAAGCCCTCTACTGTTTTTCTTGTAGTATTAGCCTTCCTCTATACTATAGCCAGACTACTTTTTAAGATGCAAATCTGATCATTTTCCTCTCTTGCCACATTCCAATCAAACAGAACCATGAATGCTTCTCTGCATGGGTATCATGCGGAAGCATTGTGTCAGGGCATTAGCCTGTGACTGCTGTGCCTCTGCACAGGATACTACCTTTTCTCTTACCCACTACTTCTCCCAATCCTACTGATCCTGTCCATGTCAAATGTGGTGGGATCTATCTTCTCTAAGGAAGTTTCCAATGACAACCCTGTACTGAGTCCTGCCATTTACACCTACAATGTCTAGAGGGAGTTCCACTATGCTGCCATTGCAGGCTCTGTTGACCCTCACAGGAGCATCAAATACATTAGACTGAAACCATCTGGGTACCTGATGATATCTTATATAAATCTTCACTCCCTTGAAATGTCCTGTTACATCAGAAAGTGGAGAAGTAGATGCAAGCATGTGTGATAACTACAAGTTAGCTTGAGACACTCTCAATTATCAAACCAATAATAATTCAAACACCAAAACAACAGAAATGAATTATAGACCTATGGAACTGAGTCATCCATAATCCAAACCCATGATTAACCATCAAATATATGTATAGATGAGAAGGGAAGACTCCTGCTCAAGGTAGAACACAAATGATCAACATGCAAGCTAATGAATGCTAAATCCAGGGAAAATTTGAATGAAGACCAGGACATACTCACCATCTCCCAGGTATCTCCTCAAAGCTTATTAATTGAAAGGGGAAACAATCTTAACCATGTATTACATAAACTGAACATTAGTAATGAAGACCAGATGAACCACAACTGAACATTGGTAATGAAGGCCAGATGAACTGCACACACCTCCAGATAACACTCAGGACCGTATTCCAGTCAGTAAGGTGTAACCTGAAATTACTCATGAAGGAAAAGACACATCCAAAATGAGAAATGCTCTACTTATAAAAAGGAGAGGAAAGGCTAAAGCAATGGCTCGACAATTAAGAGCAAGTACTGCTCTTGCAGAGGATCAGAGTTCAGTTTCTAGTACCCATGTCGAATGGTTCACAACAACCTGTATCCCCAGGCCCAGGGGGATCTGATGCCTCTGGCCTCCACACACATGGACATATCTATACAGAGATATACATAATGAAAAATAAATCTTTGTTTTAAAGATCTCAATGTTGAGGTCAATGGGTAAAGGTACTTGGCACTAAACCTGATTTGTTAACCCCCAACTGACCTGATAGAAGGGGAGAGAACCAGCTCCTGCAAGTTGTCCTCTGACCGCCACACATGTACCATGGCACACAGATGCATACCTGTGCACAGACACAACATAAATATGTGTAAAATAAATTTTAAATCATAAAAAGGCTAGAAAGAGGACCCATACTAAAGGACATAGCCCTAACAACCTAATCTAACTCCTAATTCTAGATTAGATCCTATTATCATGGGGGAGGGCTTATTATAACTATGTACACAGAAATATATAAACAAGGAAGAAACAAACTATAAAGCAAACAGAAAAGTGTCAAAAAGAGCTGAATCTTAAGTAAAAGTTGTCTACATTATTTTATTTTTGCAATTTTCTAAGTTTGAAACTATGTCCAAATAAAACAGAAAAAAAGCCCCAAATTATTATATGAACCAATGAATCAAACAAAAACCTCTCACTCTATTAAGGTTGAGGCCTCATTTACTACTGTGCCTACAAAGCTCAACTAATACCTGCTCAAATATCTGTTAACTGACTAGTCAATTTCCTACACGAAACCAATCTCCCTAATAAAACTGATTCTGATAGAATAACACTTACAATTAATGAAGAATATGCAGGGGAACTTTTAATATGAATCTTCCCCCCTTCCTTCCTCTCCCCACAAATATTAGGGTAATAAGAGATAAACTATATCAGTCAATTTCTAAATGCTTGAAGAATGCAAATGGGCTTAGGCTAATAAATCAGTTTCTCAGCTTGTACCTTTCAAAACAGCAGGAATCTGAAATGCTAAGAGATTCTGCTAGATTAATACTCTAGGCTTTAACTCAAAATGTAAATTATTTCAAACCCCTCATTATTGTACTTTTTCTGAAACAATGCTTGGATTATCCATCTTTTTCAAACACTACCTGCCATTTTCAGAGTAAAAGAATCTATAATTTGCACTATCCAAATGATTCTTCACTAAAGTTTTAAGGGAGCATTCATTGTCCAATATATAGAAAGTAAGTCATATGTATAATTTTAAAATGTTTTAATGTCCAAATTATAAAATAGATACAATTAACTAATATATTTATTCAACCATTGTTTATAAATAAATCAGTTATTTTCCTTTTTATTTTTTAATACTTTATTATTTTTATTTTATGCATATGAGTGTATTGCCTGCATGTAAGTGCATTCATGTCATACAATGCCTGAGGAGGTCAGAAGAGGATGTTGGATCCCCTGGAACTGGAGTTCCAGTTGTTACTTGCCAAGTGGGTGCTGAGAAGTAAACATGGATCGTCTGCAAGAGAAGCCAGTGTGCTTAACCAGTGAGCCATCTCTCCAGCTCCTATTTTCCTTTTTTTTAAAACAAACAAACAAACAAACAAACAAACAAACAAACAAGGGCTGGAGAGATGGCTCAGGGGTTCAGAGCACCAACTGCTCTTGCAGAGGACCTGGGTTCAATTCCCAGCACCCACGTGGCGGCTGAGAACCATCTTTAACTCCAGTTCCAGGGGAATCCAACAGCCTCTTCTGACCTCCACGGCATTGCACGACACGGGTGCGCCAACCTACATGCATACACTCATACACATAAAAAATAGTATAATCACACATATAAAAAATAAATTAATTTAAAAAATTAAAAAAACAAACAAACCACCATTAACAAAAAATTCCTAAGTCCTTCAAATCCAGCATACATGCGTGCCTGTGGAAGCCAGAAGAAGGTAATGGATCTCATGGAGTTGGAGTTACAGGTAGATGTGAACTGTCCAATGTAGGTGGCAGGGACCAAAATGGGGTCCTCTGGAAGACCAGCAACTGCTCTTAACTGCTGAGCCATCTTTTAAACTTATAATACATTGTGATTCAGACTGGTCACATCTCTAATGCTCAGCAACCACCTATGGTAACTGCTGGACATATAGCCCTAAAACTTTAGGATCTTTATTTAAATAACAGGCTAAGACTAAGCTCTTCCATTCCTTAATACAGATTCAATATAGGTAGAATATCCGTAACTCAAAAATCTAAAATGCAAAGTGTTCCAAAATCTGAAATCTTTTGAGCACAGATAAGACACTCAGTTTCAAACATTTCAGCTTGCAGAGTTTCAGATTAGGAATATTCGACCAAAGAATAAACTCTGTGAAAATATTCTAAATCTAAAAACAAATTAGAACTCTGAAAAATTCTGTTCCTAAGCATTTTGGATCTCAGAGACTCAACCTGTAAATCGTTTCAGGGTAGACAACTAGATACAGGGCCTAGCAGAGACTTAAACTAAGTGTTCTGTAATTTATTAGGTGAATTTAACAATTAATCAAATTTAATAGTAAGAATAATTTTTATTTTTAAAGTGTGTGTGTGTGTGTATACACATTTAAATGCAGGTGCTCTTGGAGGGTAGAGGTGGTGGATTCCCATAGAGCTGGAGTTATAGAAGTAGTGAGATATAGGGGTGCAGGGAACCAAACTCGGGTCCTCTGCCACAGCAGTACGTTTTCTTAACCAGTGAGCCATCTCTCTAGTCCCAATAAAAATCACTTTAAGCCTGTCTGTATTTACAGAAATGGTAACAGCTTTCCTACTGGTAAACGACCCCTCAACATTGGAGAGACTGAGCATAGTCAAAAGAATATATTCCTGGTTATTAAACATTTTTAACAAAGAACTTCTGAAGCATCCAAAGGCTTGACATCTCATTGCGGTGCCAAAAAAATTGATTTTCATTTTCCAATTCTAATTTAAAGTCTTAAAAATACAAAGCTCTCTTCTTATGAGAAAGAAGGAAAGACAAGTGAAGCAGAACATGTTTCAAGTGCCAGTGCATAGGTTCCATCCATGTAGTCCAGAGTGCTCTGTCAGCACCAACTTCCCATTACATTTATCACTGTTATTATCTTCCAGGACCAAACAAGTATCCTTCAAAGGTAACTATGATTATATCCATCTTACAAATTAGAAAATGAATTTAGAGAAGAAACACATGGCAAAATCCTAACTCCAATCCAAGCTGTCTTTCTCTATAGCCTGAGGATTTCCCACTGTCAGTGGTAGGTATTAATACTCTGAGGACACACTCTCAGTGATGACTGACTGCCTTTCTTTCACTGGCTGGAAAAAAAGGACAGCAAACTACCACTGGTTTGTCATCCAAAGAGGGAGTTCCAGGTCTGTTGGAGAGGTGGAGGGCTGGGAATTGAGGCAAGAATTCTTGTATCATGTAGGTGATTTAGAACCAGTGTTAAAGAAGCTGAACTTTGCATATTTCAAACAAGTTGCATACCCACAATCTGAAAAGGCGATTATTATTACACTGAAAATTCACAACAAATAGGAATCTAAATTGATAAAAGCATATTTTCCTTATGGGATTATACATGTATTCTTTTTTCTTAATATTTACTGTTTTTACCCATGCCATGCAATGCCCATGGAGGTCAGAAGAGGGCCTTGTATCTCTTGGAACTGGAGCTAAGGACGGTTGTTGGCCACCATGTGGGTGCTGGGAACCAAACCCGGGTCCTCGGTAAAAACAGCTAGTGCTCTGAACCACTGAGCCATCACTCTAGCCCTATATATGTATTCTTTTTTTTCCCCCCAATGTTTTATTGACGCTCTGTGCATTTCACACAAGATTACATTACAAATCAAGTCTAGACCCACTCCCCCTTCCTTCTCCCCCCATCAGAGCTCATGCATTCTATCAAACATGTTTTTCATCTTTTTCTCAATCTCTCTCAAAATTCTCGATGCAGAAGTTTACTGTTTTGAGCAGAAGTTCACCATTTCAGTCAGTTCTTTGACACAGTCTTTCTGTTGTTGTTGTTATTCTTTCCAATATGCATCACTCCAAAATATGCACATATGCATGCCACATATATCATAGGTTTTTGCATCTTAAGCTTATGATTTTTTTATTAGGGTGAAAGATGTCACGTTTGAAGGCTCCTCGGCAAGCCCAAACCACCATCAGTTCTGCCCTTGTGCTCCACACTGGGGGTTTCCCTTCCCATGGTCACCAAATGAGGTCCAGTAAGCACTACGTCCTGTCTTGATCCTCCTGTACTGGTCTCTGTGATACAGCCTGGGTAGTCCAACAATGGCAGTCTACACTCTGAAGAGGCTGAAACCCCAGTAGTAGCTCAGTCCACAATTTAAATGTCTCAGCAGTCCCCATCTGGCACTGAAGGTTTGGAGGATTCTTAGAGAGACATGAGTCTTCAGTCCATATTGGAAGGTTGAAAAGCTGTGTCTCATGTCTTTGAAGGATGGCAAAAGGAGTGGCAGCCACAGGGTAGCTGCACTTGCCAGTAAGACAGGCAAAACAACTGTTGCTCTTTTTTTTTTTTTTTTGTTTTTACTTTTGGTCTTTTTACTAAGATCTCAAGTTTTATACCTAAAGTACAATTTCTCAGGACTTACTATTTATTTCTGGTTATACTTTCCTTTTGGATGTTCAAGGCCACACAGTTAGCTTAGATTAACCAAGGTTTTTGTTTTCTCAAGGTCAGTTGAGGATCTGGTCCTCAAGGGTCACTCAGGGCTTTTTTTTTGGGGGGGGGCCCTGGCTCCTTTTGGCTTTTCACTCACCAGTTCCATCCACTTGAGGACAAAGTTAGGTCTTGCTAGACCAAGCTTCCCTTTTTGAAGCATGAGCAGACTTTCCTCTTTATAGACTGGACACTGGCTGAAGTCCCATTAATGGATCTCCAAGACCTCCCTGAACAGGAAGACTGGTGACTCACATTTGCAGGCCATTTCAAGAGATGCCCCCATGCATAGTCCCCTGGGGCTTAGTTGATCTCTGAGGGCAATGAACCAAGTTATCCCTTAAGATCCTTGGCCAAATTGGTATGGGCATTAAGTATGGGTGTTAAGCAACCAGAAAGGCTGAGTTACACCAGCCTGATACTTTTAACTACTGTGTAATATTTTAGAAAAGTCTTGGACAAAAGCTCAAGCAGCCCTGCACCAGAAATACTAAGAAGCATTCCCAGAAACTAAATACTGTGGTCAGACACAATGTCATGACAAACCAGCCTTTTCCTCATTCTTTTGATCTTATATTACTCTAACATATGCATACATAGTCTCCATCTATATACCAAAAATTCCTAACTCTGAAAATAAATGGTAGCTTAATTCTAGAACCTGTTAAGAGACTGACAATATAAGAGCACAGTTGTTTTCAGATCATGAGGAATATCACATTTATGTTGCTCAGTTTACCTTACAACTAGGTAATTGACGCTAGCATCCATTCTTAATAATTGTTGGCATTCCTCTCTATACATTTTCTCACATAAGCACTGATATGGATAATCATTTAATAGTTCACAGTACTATAAAACATTCAAATACATATAATCTCTTGAAGATTATACAATTTAAAAACACTTTAAAATAAGTAATTTCCCTTTTGTTCACTAAAAGGTTAAGCCAAAAGATAGGGTCATGCGAACCAGATTCTCCAGGGTAGAGCCATTATTACTTTGTGAGGACTCCTATTTTCATTTTTTTTAAATATGTGTTGGAGGGTACAAGTACATGTGTGTGTTTAGGTCTGAAGTTGACACTGTATATCTTCCTTGGTTGTTTTCCATTTATTTATGTACATGGTCTCTTGCTGAACCTTGAGCTTGCCAATTCCAGCTAGCCAGGAATCCTATCTCTGCCTCCCAAGTACTGGGATAACAGGCAGCCACCATGCCTACCAGCTTTTATATGGGTTCTAGAGATCCAAACTTCAGTTACATACTTGTGTGGCAAGTGCTTCATTCACTGATTTTTCTCCCCAATACTCTTTTTGTAGCCCAAACTGGCCACCAACTTGCAGTGCTCTCTCTGCTTAAACCTCCCAAGTGCTGTGATTACAGGTGTACACCACACTTGGCCGGGGTCTTTAATGGCAAGCCAAAGACTAGGGCCTTTGGTTGCACAGCCAATTCAAGAGCACTGGTGTGGCCCACAATGCACAGTGGGTTCTGTTCTTGAAAAAGCAGCCACTAGATTTCTTGCCAAAGAATCCCTCCTCCCAATCACTGAGGAAGCTCTCCCAGAGTTCTGCTCTGAACCACAATTCCCCATACTCTAGAAACTGAAGTGGACAGACATTTAAGTGTTTTGTTTCTATAGACTTTTGTGAGCTCAGCAAAGACACAGGATGCTGCCATTATGGCTCAGAGTGTTCTACATCAGCCAGAACTTTAGCTAGCTTCCTAAAATAATTATACCAGAGGTTGCAAACCAATGGTCTATGGGCTGCATCCAGCCCACAGATCAGCCAAAGTTTGATATTCACAGTGTTTAAAGAAGGTTGGGACTGTATTTTAAAATAGAATGACTGCACATAAAAACAGAAGCATCTAGCTTTTAAAAATTATTTATGTATTTATTATTTATTTATTTGTCTTTTCGAGACAGGGTCTCCCTGTAGCCCCAGCTGTCCTGGAACTCACTCTGTAGACCAGGCTGGCCTTGAATTCACAAAGATCCGCCTGCCTCTGCCTCCCAAGTACTAGAATTAAAGGTGTGCGCCACCACGCCTGGCTAGCATCTAGCTTTTTAAAATCAGACTACAGCAAGTACAGGTAACAAGAGATTAACAGTGAGATATACTCCATCAGTGACGAAGTCACACATACTGAGATACACTCCATCAGTGATAAAGTCACACATACTGAGATACACTCCATCAGTGATAAAGTCACACATACTGAGATACACTCCATCAGTGATAAAGTCACACATACTGAGATACACTCCATCAGTGATAAAGTCACACATACTGAGATACACTCCATCAGTGATAAAGTCACTCATACTGAGATACACTCCATCAGTGATAAAGTCACTCATACTGAGATACACTCCATCAGTGATGAAGTCACACATACTGAGATACACTCCATCGGTGATGAAGTCACACATACCGAGATACACTCCATAAGTGATAAAGTCACACATACCGAGATACACTCCATAAGTGATAAAGTCACACATACCGAGATACACTCCATAAGTGATAAAGTCACACATACTGAGATACACTCCATAAGTGATAAAGTCACACATACCGAGATACACTCTATAAGTGATAAAGTCACACATACTGAGATACACTCCATAAGTGATAAAGTCACACATACTGAGATATACTCCATCAGTGATAAAGTCACACATTCTGAGATACACTCCATCAGTGATAAAGTCACATATACTGAGATATACTCCATCACTGATGAAGTCACACATACTGAGATACACTCCATAAGTGATAAAGTCACACATACTGAGGTTGGGCCTTGCTCTACCCATTTCCATATCTGCTGGATTTGTAGTATCTTGAAATGTGTTATAAAGACAATAACAATCAGGTGTATCTAATGGCATGCTATAATATCAACGTAGGAGTCTGGGACACAATAATTTTTCATAACATCAAGACTGTCCCAGGATAGGAAAGGTACCCGGCATACCAGTCCTTCCCATTAAATATCTCAGTAGTAGCAAATGACCTCCAGAGAAGCTGGCTGACAAACCCGGAATCTTGAGGTGAGGTGAACATCTCTTGAGTTTGAAGGAAAATTTACTGTGTTTTGAAAGGACTTACAAAATTACAAAAGTGAATCACCTCCCCCCATCTGTCTCTCAGCAATTTTCACATAGCCCAGGCTAGACTTTAGCCTCATATTCACTCTGCATTAGAAGCAAACCTTGGAACTAATACTCCCACCTCCACCTCCCAAGTGTGGGGATTCCAAGAGAGCATAACTATGCCCAGCTAAGACTCACACATTTTTCTGACTGGTCTGGCCAAGTGATAACTGTTGGACAAACAAGTGTGTGTGTGTGTGTGTGTGTGTGTATATATATATATATATATATATATATATATATATATGTTTTTATTTT
>VZQC01013876.1:96079-165325 GCA_009823505.1 Rhizomys pruinosus
AAAAAAAAAAAAAAAAAAAAGAAAGAATATGTGTACTAGACTGAAGTATTTTATGTTAAAAAGAAACAAGAAGTGTCAGATAGTAGAGGATAAAACAATAATGACCTTTTACTGAAAATGGTTCTAATTTCAGGACTTCATTCATATGTATGTAAAAATGCTACCAAATACAAAGAGATAGGAAAACAGTAATTAATTCTTCTAAAAAGTTTCCAAAAACTTCTAAAATAGGAACCCTATAAGATGTCCATTATAGTGAAAACAATTATAAATAGTCACATATTTGTGGCATATAACCCCTCTTCTCTTATAGTCTCCAAAGAAATATAGTATAAGACCAAAATGGAATTTGTATTAAAATGATCAACAAGGACATTTTCAGGTCAAATATAGCCCCAGAAACAATTAGAAGCATATTCGAATTGAACTTTAACTTAAAGCATTTTCAAATGACTGCTTTTATCTGCAACCTCTACATTGAAACATTTAAACATAAGCCTAACTATATAGCATATCCATGGAATTACAGCCAAGAGAGCCTGGAAGGAGGAACATCTGAACAGCAATGAACATATCTAGCACCAGGCCTGGAATTTTTAGTAGCACTCTCTTTTTTTAATTTTTTTTAATTTTATTTATTCTGTATGTGTATCAATGTACTGTCTGCATGCAGGTCTGTGCGCCCGTGTCGTGCAATGCCATGGAGGTCAGAAGAGGGTGTCGGATTACCCTGGAACTGGAGTTCTCCTGGAATTGGAGTTTCAGACGGTTCTCAGCTGCCATGTGGGTGCTGGGGATCAAACCTGGGTCCTCTGTAAGAGCGGTCAGCGCTCTTAACTGCTAGGCCATCTCTCCAGCTCTTTAGTAGCATTCTCTTAACAAAAGAAACTACTGCCCTATAGAGAAATGGCTGATTCTACAACTAGGTCAGGGAGTATACAAAAGAAGCCTAGAGCATTGCACGGTGCCAAAAAGTGAAGTCTTAAAAAAAAAGTCCCATGATGATGAGGATATGTCAAAATAACACAGGTACCAACTGAAAGAATTCCCAATGGCCAAACTAGAAGAACAGAACAACAAACTAAATAAGTAGTATTAGATTAAGACCCAAAGTATTAAAATAATATCCATAAGACTAAAGTGACACAAAGACATGCTAAAATAGTTGGGGGTAAGCTCGGCATGGTGGCACACACCTGTAATCCTAGCACTTGGGAGGCAGAGGCAGGTGGATCTCTGTGAGTTCAAGGCCAGCCTGGTCTACAGAGTGAGTTCCAGGACAGCTGGGGCTATCAGGAGACCCTGTCTTGAAAAGACCAAAAAAAAAAAAAATAGTTGGGTGAAGGGAGACAAATCCTACATACTCAAGAGTTCCAAATAGCTCATACAGATCATTTACCCATGAGGAGATAGAAATAATTTCGCTCTCCTTAAGTGTGGTATGCACACTGGTTTCTTTTCAAAGACCAAATACAGAAAGGGGTAAAGACAAAAGGTTGTTTTCCAGCACAAAAGCATGGCAAGCACTTTTTCAGCCAGGTAGATCAAGGTCAGCATTCATAGTGGTAAGTGGTATTGAAAGCATATGCTCTGGATATGATGGAAAGGGAACATCAACGGTACTTTATCTTTATGGCCTTCCTCTAAAAGAATCCATAACCCCAATCTAACTATAAGTAAAACATTTGAGGAGTCTCAACTGAGACATCTTCTAAAAAGACCTGATCATATTCTAAAAAGACCTAATCAGCACATAACTCAAAACTGTTATGGTCTCCAAAAGGCAAAGAAAGTTTAAGAAAGTATCACAACCAAGAGGAGCCCAAGTTAACAACCAGATGTAATTTACTTTCCTGTGTGGAATCTTAAAATAGAAAAAAAAAACTACATCTGGTTAAAACCTAAAGAAATATGAATGAAGAAGTATGGACTGTGGTTGAATGATACTGGCTCATTAACTGTTAACAAATGTGCCATGCTAATGTGAGCTGCTGATAACAGGGAAAACTGAGCACAGGGTATATGGGGATTCCTGTACTATGTTTTACTTCTTCTATAAAATAAAACCTGTTCAAAAAATAAAGTCTATTTAAAATTAGAGAATAAGATACCTCAATATGGTCTATGCGTTCTCCACCAGAGTATTTAATTCACATCTCCAACTATGAAAGCACCGTCTTCTCAGTAGTCCAGGAATCTGTGAAAATGAAAACGATTATACTTCTGCTAACTTCCCAAAGAATATGGGCAATGAGAATTATTAAACATCTAGTGAGTTGAAGGAACTGCAGACAAGGATGCTAGACTACACTTTTACGGCAGGTGGCTCTTTGCCAAGTAGCATCACAAGCTGACTCATCTTTTTACATCAAAATATATCTTCTATAGTCAATTCTACATTATTCCGTAGAAGTTGCAGTTCAAAAAGACAAGAACATAATCTAATGCTCTTGTTTGTTCATTTTGTTTTTTGTTTTTTTGAGACGGTCTCTCTGTAGCCCTAGCTGGCCTGGAACTTGCTATGTAGACCAGGCTAGCCTAGATCTGACAGAGATCTGCCTCCCTCTGCCTCTTGACTGCTGGGACTAAAGGCGCACACTACTGTGCCCAACTCCCTTATTTCTTATTTTCTTAAGACACGATGCACTGGGTTGTAACATAGCATCCGGAGCTCTCATTTTATTTAGAAAAGGAAACCTAAGTATATGATATAGATGTAGTGTTTTACTAACATAATTTTTTTTTGGTGTTTTTGAGACAGGGTCTCCCTTTAGTCCCAGCTGGCTTGGAGCTCGCTATGTAGATCAGTCTGGCCTTGAACTCACAGAGATCCACCTGCCTCAGCCTCCCGAGTGTTGGGATTAAAGGTGTGTGCCACCACACCCAGCTACTAACATATTTTTATTGAATTTTTATGTGTTTCATACATAATTTTTCAGTGAGTCTTACCTGCCATTATACCTGCTTCTCCCTTGGCACCTTCCTGCGCTGACCTCCCCCCAGAGTTCACACCTCTGTAGACATAGTTTTAATTGCATAGTTGAAATATTTAATGTTTGAATTCTCAGTAAACCTAGTAATTCAATGTTAACATCATCATAAGACAAATGTCAGGTTATATATGTCCGAGCTAGCATACTTGTATGTATATACAAGTTTCTGATTAATCTCCTAAGCAAACTTTATTTTATGAGCATAGAATTAAAATTCCATATCCTGTCTAGAACATACTTTCAGCACTTTGCTTTACTGTTAATTTATCGCCTTATCTTCAATAAAAATGATCTCCAAGAGTGATCAACAAGGACTGTTGACCCACCTTATTGATGTTGTACCACGTATAATGCCCTCTGACAGTACAAAAGCTAGCCACGTCACGGTACCTACCATGAACTTCACTCTGCACGAGTTGCTCCTCTTTTGAAATGCTTATAAAAATCATTGTGCATTTGTTACCACTTTCGGAACTTCAAATAATTTTTGTTAAATTTTTATTCTTTCCTAGGTTTTATCAATATAAATCTTAAAAAATAGGAAGAGAAGCTATTTTGGTTACAGGATTTTATGCATACTAAATACTCAGTAAGCAATGAGAAAATATAGGACCTTAAAGTAACTGTGAATCTAACAGGCTCTGGTTAATGTTTACTAATGTCTTTGTTGGCTCCATTCGGAAAAGACATATTTTTTTAAAAGACAAGGCAATCTGTTAGTGAGATATTCCAGAGACAGATTAGCTCCATATTACTATACTACATAGATGTATCAGGCAATGAGTATTCTTAAAAAAAAAAAAAAACAACCAGAAATATAACAGAAAATATCAAAGTTAAACACATATCAAAATACTAAATTAAAACCTGTTTCAGGTATGTATGTGTATGTATGTACTAGATTATTAATTAAAGTGCATTTATTATTAGGGGCTGGAGAGATGGCTCAGTGGTTAAGAGCACCAACTGCTATTGTAGATGACCTGGATTCGATTTCCAGCACCCATATAGCAGCTAACTTCTGTCCCTAACTCCAGGTCCAGGGGAGTCCACACCCTCTTCCAACCTCCATGGACACTGAACAACATGGGTACACTTATGTACATGCAGGCAATACACTCATACACATAAAATAAAAATATTTTTAAATGTGTTTATTATTGTGAGTTTCTATAAATACTGACCTAGAATATGATGAAGTATATTTAAGAATATTTACTGTCTTTCCTCTTACCTTTTTTTAAAAGACGGAAACTTTCTAATTGATTTTTTTGTGTGTGTTTTTGAGATAGGGTCTCCCTGTAGCCCCAGCTGTCCTGGAACTTACTCTGTAGACCAGGCTGGCCCTGAACTTACAGAAATCCACCTGCCTCAGCCTCCTGAGTGCTGGGATTAAAGGCATGTGCCACCACGCCCAGCTTCTAATTGATTTTAAGAATTCTTTGGGCCAGCAACGTAGCTCAGTGGTTAAAGATGCTTGTTGCTATATCTGATTACCTGAATTCAATCCCTGGAACCCACATGGTGAAAGGAGAGAACTGACTCCTGCAAGTTTCCCTGTCACCTCTACATGCACCATATGGCATATATGCATACACAGAATAAATTCATGTAATGAAAATGTCTTAAAAAATTGGGTATGAAAAGTAAAGAGCTTATGTTATGAATCCCTGGGACTTTCCTGCTATTCTCACATATGTACAAGAGGCTCCTGTCTTCTGATACATTTATAAGACATCTTTAAATAATCAGTCTCATTAACCCAGAAATCCAATTTTGGTGGGAATCTCATAGTGGATGGTTTTGAAAGGTTAATAAAAACATCCATCAAAATAATTTCTTTGATAATTTCTAATGTGATGATATTCCTGAACCCACTGTGCATTTATTTAACAAAATCTGAGCTTAAAAATACGGAAGGTCCATATCCTCAAAGTAAGGAAAAGCATGCAGGTACAGTGGGGTGAAAGTCTTAGTAGTCAGGAAAAGATACTGTACAAGTGCTGTAGGTAAGACAGAGAAAAAGACTCAAGAAAGCCTTGTGGAAGAAATGGCATTTAAGCTGTACTGAGAAGAGAAAGTCTTTTTTTTAATAACATAATTATAAAGGTAGAAGGCTCTTAACACATCAGCTACACCAGTGAGTCTCAAGAGAGACAAATTTGCCCCTGCAAAAGACATTTAGCAGGCCATAGAGTGGCTCAGCAGTTAAAAGCCCTTGCCACGGAGGCCTGGATCCATGGTAGAAGGTAGAATAAGAATTGACTCCTAAAACTTATCCTTTGACCTCCACATGTGTCCCATAGGAAACATGAGTGCACACGCACGCGCAACTTTTTTTTTTTTTTTTTTTCTTTGTCTTTTCAAGACAGAGTCTCCCTGTAGCCCCGGCTATCCTGGAACTCACTCTGTAGACCAGGCTAGCCTTGAACTCACAAAGATCCGCCTGCCTCTGACTCCCGAGTGCTAGGATCAAAGGTGTGCGCCACCTTTGATTTTATTCATTTTATTTTCTGTGCGTGAGTGTATTGCCGGCTTATACATAAGTGGACCTGTGTCACACAGTGCCCACAGAGATCAGAGAGGGCTTCCAATTTCCCTGGAACTAGAATTACAGTTAGTTGTTAGCTGCCATTTGGATGCTAGGAACCAAACCCAGGTCCTGTGCAAGAGCAGCCAGTGCTCTTAGCCACTGAGCCATCTCTCTAGTCCCCAATAGGATCTATCTGAAGTACAAATTTATCTAAGCCTCTTATATTTGAATTTGTCTGATTCAATACATTCTGATAAGGATGCAGTGGGGTTCAGAAGGCCACCAATCATTGATTAGCAGAGAAACGCCAGGGTACTAAGACCTGCATAATTAAATTGTTCTGGACATTTTTGAGACAGAGACATGTAAAAAGATCTCATATAGAGTGATTAGGAATATTTCTGCTTGATCTAATTCCGGTTCTTCAAAAATAGAAAGTAGAAGTAAGGTGAGGAAATTTGTTCCAGATAAATGACATAGAGTAACACTGTCAGGGCTAAGACAAAAGAGAATGAGCTATGCAAACTAAGACAAGAACATTGTGTGTATAAGCTCAGTGGAAATGAAGTAGTATTCAGCAACTTAGCCTATAATCGAGGAGCTTAATTGTTGAAAAGGCAAATTGTGTTCTCCGTGTAACACAATATCACGGGGTGCAGCTGAACCCTGCCTCTGGCTGAGGACTCTCATCCTCTCTACTGTGATGACTGCATGTGAAGTTCAAGGTGAACGTCCTCACCTGCCACAAAGAGTTCCTCCCTTTAGCAGAATGAAGGTCACAAATCATTCCACCAACAAATTTAGGTAGGAATAAGAAAGCCTAATGGAAAGAGACTAGACTCTAGACCCAAAAGACATAGGAACACCATTTACCATCTGTGTGAGCTCGGGCCAGACACTTCANTTTTTAATTGTAAAGGTGGCATACTAACACACTCCTCAATTTCCTTGGCAAAAAGGCCTTCTCACCACAAAAGGGACCTCCAAAAGGGCCCACTCATTCTCAAGCTTTTTTGTTTTTTTTTAATTTACTTATTTATACATATATTTTTTATCAAATCTAGACCTGTGTCCCCTCTATCCCCCCATCCCTCCAGAGCTCATGCATTCTGCCAAACATGCTATTCATCTCTTTCTCAGTCTTTCTCAATATTCTCCATGGGGAAGTTGACTGTTTTGAGCAGAACAGAGGAGTTTTTTAACTGACTTCTTAACAGGCTGCATGATTAAGCAGGCCTCAGAACACCTCTCTCAGTGTTTAATCTACAGTAGATACCTATAAATGTCATAATCGAGAACATGTGAAAAGGAACATTTTTAGAAGGTAGAAATATAATCTATCTAGCAATCAAAACTGAGATTGTACAGTCTTTCTACCAAACGCAAAGCAAAATTTATGGCTACAATATCATTTAAAAATGGCACTCTTACTTGCTAATAATGCTAGCATTAACATCAGCTCAATCCAGTCATGGAGCATGGATTAGAGAATCGAGAAGACCTACATATCTGTATATATCTAGTCACTCCTGGGGGTAGGTTTTCCATACTTTATTCACTCTAACACAGATCTGGGCCATGGTGTGTGTGTGGGGGGGGGTTATATAATCCTCAATGAATTGCTCAAAGAACTTGTACTTTCATTGCTAAACAGGTAGCAGTAGCTCCACAGGATATAAGGTCTAAATCTAAATTAATAAAACTACATGGCCATCTTTGATTTTTTTTGTCTGTGTGCTCTTCAGGTTTGTTTGTTTGGTTTGGCTTTGACATACTGTTTCATCTTGTGTGTTCAAGGGATCCTCCCAACTCAGCATCCCAAGTAGTTATACCCACCTAGCTTTGCTCTTAAATGCATAAAGAGGAATGGATTAAATATTGGGAAGTATGCAAATATGAAACATGTTAACAGCAATAAAGATCCATTTTCAACAAAGATACATAAACTCCTTACCTCTGATTCTTCTATTGGCAAAACTTCAATTAAGATGGCTTTGTGCAGTTTTACACACTACGACTCAGGGTGAAAAGCTTGAAGGGCTCACACCACTGTCCTAAAAAATAACAAAGACCAAAGAGGTAAGATTCAAACAGTGAAAGGCTTAAAAATGGACCATGAAACAATTACAGTGTACAAATGAAAGGTCATGAAAATGTAAACACTCATTTGAGTACATGGAATTTTAGTGAATGAAGTTTACGCTTAATCAATGCTAAGGAAAGATCCCCTGGCTGCCTGAGCCAGGCTGCTCCCCTCAGTCACCCCTAGAGCACAAGGCACAGATCCAACAGCAATGGCATAAAGCTTTGGCTGAGATTCTGCTTTTGGAGAAAACTAGCAAGAAGAGCAAACCATCAGGGGGGTCACTGCAGCTTCCCATGATAAAGGAGTCATTAAAATTTAATGCATTTGGTTACAAAACTGTGCTGGGGCCATAAAAGGCCACAGGTCTTTAAAATTTAAATGACTCAATAGTGAGACTGATTTAGTCTCTGGTAAAGTACAGGACTCTGTGAATTCCCACAGCTTTAGTAAGCACCACGCCCTAACTGTAAGCCAGCAGCAGTGAAATTGGTATAAGGTCTTTTCTTCCTTGCTTTTTTTTCTGCAACTGAATTTCAATAGAATTAGGATTACTCATTCAGAACTAGGGGCCTTGATGATCCCCCATAACTCAACTAATGAAATCACTAAGCCACCATCGAGGGATAACTTTTAACTTCCTTGAGAAGGAAGAAAATTACTTTATCATAAACTATATCATAAAATTACTGTGTCAAAATAATACAAAAAATTAAAGATGAGAACAGCCTTTAGTTCCCCAACTGAGGATCTAAAAACTCATGAACTGGAAGATATTTCATGTTAAGCAAAAAGCACTAGTGATCTAGTGAAGAGTGTAAGGTTCTTCCACAGAGACAAATTTTAGCTAACAATGACATGAGTGATCAGATTAGACATCATGTCCCTGCAGATGTGATATCAGAAGGAGTGACACCAAGTGCTCTTGGACACACCTCCAAAAGTATAAACAGAACCTAATTAAGCAAATAGATCATCATCTCTAGCCCATATGAAAAATAAAGGATAAACAAGCTAACCCCACTGGAACGGGACATGAATAAAAGTACAGAGACCTATTTTAGATTAAAAAGAATTATAAAGGACTTAACTGGGGAATGTGGATTAAGTGTTGTCTACTCTATTAAGGGATTGTTGGTGGGTGTGTTGTATTTGATACTATTGCGGTTAGGAAAGAAAATGTGTTAAGAGGCACATTAACTCTAGGTACAATTATGTCTTGTTTCTGCTTTAAATTCTTGGAAAAAGAAATGGCAGTAAGATGTTCCTAGCTACAGCAATTACAAGCTCACTCAACTTTTTATTTGTACACATTCGGCAATGTTCCTAAAGTTAGAAAAACAGCCAACTAAGAATCACTACAGTTCCTTAAGAAAAATAGTAACATACTCCAAGTGACAACTGAAAGATGGTGATTTCAGCTGTGTGTGGCGCTGCATACTTGTAATCCCAGTACTTGGGAAGCTAATACAGGAGAATATGAAGTTCAAGCCAGCCTGAGCTACATAGAAAGAACTTATCTCAAAAAAGAAAAAGGGTAGAATGGCAAAAGATTATTTTAATTAACTTATACAGACTATGGAAAGCAAAACAGGTAGAAATACAAAATACAAACCATTACATTTCAGTATTTTTCAAAACTGCAATATGTCATTTGTATTGGGAGTAACCAACAGCTGTCAAACTGGACCTAAAAGCTACTCAATTCAAGGGAACACATGTATGTGAACCTAGCCAAGAGCCTGTGGCTGCAGAGCTCATAGACTATAGAGGGGAACCTCCTAGCACCATGTTTCTAAAGTTAACAGTTTCCAACTGCCTTTTAAATAATCATTATACCCACAGACAAGCGCAGTTCTCACTGGTGCATCATCAAAGATACTTGTTTACAGCAAACAGGAGGCTATTTATTACACAGATCCGTAAGTCATCAAAACTGGAAAGAATAAGTGATTTTGGGGTGCCCAGTCCCAAATGGGACACCTGTAACATAACCACTACACCTAAGGCTTAGAGAACATTGTATAAGGGACAGAAAGACTGTTCGAGCCTGAGGAGAAAGACCACTGTTGTGAGACAGTGTCTTCTGGACAGGACAGGGATGTTAACTCTCAACAATATGACAGCCTGCATAAGACCTGCAAAGACCACACCAGTCAACATGACAACATGGATGAAGATTCCCCAAGGCCCCCAGGCAGTCAATGGCTTCTGAGGGATGGAGAAGCAGTTTTCTTCAGGGACAAGCCCCCAAGACTACATGGTTAACAGTAAACACATGCATATAGGGACAATACTAACTGTACTCAACTACACATCGGCACATATGTGTGTTTATGTGTGTGTGTATGTACATATGTGTGTATAGACATGTATATAACAACATAATTACAGAAGTCATGAATTCAGGGGTGGGGCAGATAAAGAAGGAGTTGGAGAGGGAGAGGGAGAAATGATATATAGTGTGCTCATGTATAAAATTCTCAAATAAAGTCTTTAAAAACTGTAATAATTGATAAAGCACAGAACTGTATGCCCTGTCCTTAGGCTTTTCTGGAGCAAGTGAAATATGTACATTTAGTATGCTGAGAAAGAAGTTCACAAGAGGGGAGAAATGGATTCTGTAATGCAAGTCTGTTGATAAAAAACCACCAAAGTAGACCACAGAAAGCGTGTAGGATTAAAACCAAAAAAAAGGGGGGGGGGGGAATGCACTGAATAAGGAAATTAAGAGCGTTTTGGTACAAATCACAGTTCTACCAACATTTTAAGCATGGCAGATTTTTAAGGGAGACAGGAAAACCTAATGAATGAGCTTCCCCCCAAAAGAATCCTTAAATAGGGAGAAAGGGAAATATTCCTTGAAAGATAAGAGAGTAACATAAATTTTGAGAAGATATTTATCATACCTGAAAACTGGAGTAACTATGGGGTGGAGAGATGGCTCAGTGGTTAAGAGCACCGGCTGTTCTTACAGAGGACCCGGGTCCAATTCCCAGCACCCACATGGCAGCTAAGAACCATCTTTAAGCCAGGTGTGGTGGCGCACACCTTTAATCCTAGCATTCAAGAGGCAGAGGGCTGGAGAGATAGCCTAGCGGTTAAGAGCACCGACGCTCTTGCAGAGGACCGGGGTTCGATCCCCAGCACCCACATGGCAGCTAAGAACCGTCTGTAACTCCAATTCCAGGAGAACTCCAGTTCCAGGGGAATCCAAGACCCTCTTCTGACCTCCGCGGCATTGCACGACACGGGTGCACAGACCTGCATGCAGACAGTACATTCATACACATACAAAAATAAAAATAAATAAAAAAAAAAAAAAAAAAAAAGAGGCAGAGGCAGGTGGGCGGATCTTTGTGAGTTCAAGGCCAGCCTGGTCTACAGAGTGAGTTCCAGGCCAGCTGGGGCTATAGGGAGACCCTGTCTCAAAAAGACAAAAAAAAAACAAAAAACTGCAGTGACTAAACATCACATGGTTGAATATACTCCAAATAAAGCAGGGTGCTTGATATTCACAGGACTAATAAAGACAGCTTTTCAAAGCTATCATTCAAGAGACTAAGGGAGGTGAAAATAAGAGGTGAGGGTCATTTAGCAGTAGAAGTACTGGGAAACAGGTCTGAAGCAGGACAGCTTTTAGCTGTTCCTAACCATTCAGAAGGATAGAACAAACAGGATTTGAGCTAGGATTCCTTCAAGAGTGATTGAAGAGGCAAACAAGGAAGTCTTACAGAATATACTCAGGAAGGCAGTAAAGATGTTTGACTTTAACCATAGGGAGGACAAGGAAGATGACAACTATAATGCAAAAAAAGGAGGCAACTTTAGAAGTGGATAAATTGAAAGAGGAAATGCATGTAGGAATGAGAGAGGAGCAGCACAGCAGGCTTTCCAACAGCGGAGGCTGGTAAAGCCCGAAGTCAGTTAAATAATGCTCTAGAAATGGGGTGGAGTGAGGGTCAGTGAAGGTAGCATATGAAAATATCTCTTAACTGTCTCTAACTTTTAAGACATGAGTCATGGGGTCATGATATGATTTACCGAAACAGGGGCTGGAGAAATGGCCTAGCAGTTAAGAGCGCCGAATGCTCTTACAGAGGACCCAGGTTCGATCCCCAGCACCCACATGGTGGCTGAGAACCGTCTTTAACTCCAGTTCCAGGGGAATCCGACACCCTCTTCTGACCTCCGCGGCACTGCATGACACGGGTGCACAGACCTACATGCAGACAGTACATTCACGCACATAGAAAATAAATAAAATTTAAAAAATGATTTACAGAAACAAGAAAGCATAAAATAAAACCGTGAAGTTAGTGACCATCGTTAGGCTATAATAATTGAAACAACATATGTACCAATAAAGGACAAAGAATTTACACCATTCTTCATGTGTAAGGCCACAGACAAGTTATTTAAACTCGGGTCCCAGTTTCCTCATCTTCTGTTTAATAACACATCTAATTATCACACACTAACTTCACAGACAACTATGGGAACTAATCTACAAAAAAATGGGGGTAGAGACATAGCTAAGTGGTTAACAATACTGGCTGTTCTTGCACAAGACCTGGGTTTGAATTCCAATACCCACATGGCAGCTAACAACTGTCAGTAACTAGTTCATCCAATGACCTCAGAGGGCCTTGCATGACACAGGTGCATTTACATACATGCAGGCAATAGACACAAACACATAAAATAAAAATTAATAAAATATTTAAAATTGTACTTGGTAATGTACCGTACTTATTCAATAAGGTAAGTGGTCAGAGGGTAGCAACCTTAGGAATCTCAGTTGAACTTTTTCTTTTATGTTTCACAAAACAAGCAGATTTATATTATGTCTACATACAGGTAGAGTAACAAGGTATGATAAGAAGGAAACTAACAACAACAACAAAAAAAGCCTACCACTTGGGAGGCAGAGGCAGGTGGATCTTTGTGAGTTCAAGGCCAGCCTGGTCTACAGAGAGAGTTCCAGGCCAGCTGGGGCTACAGGGAGACCCTGTCTCGAAAAGACCAAAAAAAAAAAAAAAAAAAGGAAGGAAACTAGTATTCTTCTCCATAAGAATAAAAGACTAAGCATTTCAATTTTAATAGGAATTAAGAGGAATTTTACATTCTGAGAATCATTCCAAGCACAATGTTTAGCTGAAACTTAACTACAATAAACTTATCCATTGCCAAGGACTAGAAACTGCCAAGGCTGAAAGGTCTCAAAATGTTACTGAATTATAAGTAATTTACTTATATTTATACATATATGCACAGAATATGGTAACTTTCTAAGGAAAAGTTTCATAATTATACACATGAGTAGTTATTTCAAATGAAGCTTATGTGCAACTAGGAAACTTCTCTGCGGTTGTAGAGAAAGGAAACAAAGTCACTGTGATTCCTAAGTAAATTCTGCTCATGAAGACCCAATCAAAAGCCTTTCAATCTGTTATAAAATACTGTGTTATTTGAGTAAACCCTCCCTCTGAAGATAAGTAATGGAGTTGGACAACATATTAAAAATGGCTTTTTCTTAAAAGGCCAGAGACTTAGCAGGATAGTACTCTGAGATCTAGGAAAGCCCTCGAATTCAGAAGACTAGAGGTTAAACTTTACCTTAACAGCCTGATAGGCCACGTACACAAATGGAAAAAAGCCTCTTTCCCCACCCTCAGCTTGGAACCATGAAAAGTTGCACTTTAGAAATAAACGTAAATCAGAAATTAATCACTAAATACAATGTGGTCTTGAGTCATCTGTTTGACCTGGTCTAGCAAGACCTGAGTCTGTTCTCGATTCCATAGAACTGGTAAATGAAAAGCCAAAAGGAACCAGCCCCCCCTCCCCCCCAAAAAAACCCTGAGGACCAGATCTTAGTTAATCTGGGCTAACAGTGTGGTCTTAAACATCCAAAAGGAAAGTATAACCAGAAATAAATAAATAGTAAGGCCTGAGAAATTGTACTTCAGGTATAAAACTTGAGATCTTAGTAAAAAGACCAAAAGTAAAAAGCACATTTGTTTTGCCTGTCTTACTGGCAAGTGCAGCTACCCGGAGGCTGCTACTGCTTTTGCCATCCTTCAAAGACATGAGACAGCTTTTCAACTTTCCAATATGGACTGAAGGCTCATGTCTCTCCAAGAATCCTCCAAACCTTCAGTGCCAGATGGGAACTGCTGAGACATCCAGCTTGTGGACTGAGCTACTATTGGGGCTTCAGCCTCTTCAGAGTATAGACTGCCATTGTTGGACTACCCAGGCTATATCACAGAGACCAGTATAAGAAGGTCAAGACAGGATGTGGTGCTTATTGAGCCTCATTTGGTGACCATGGGAAGGAAAAACCACAGTGTGGAGCACAAGGGCAGAACTGATGGTTGTTTGAGCTTGCCAAAGAGGAGCCTTCAAACACTACATCTTTCAGCCTAATAAAGAAAAAAATCATAAGCTGAAGATGCTAAAACCTATGATATATGTGGCATGAATATGCATATTTTGGAGTGATGCAAATTGGAAGGAACAACAACAACAACAACAAAAAGACTGAGTCAAAGAACTGACTGAAACAGGGAACTTCTGCTCAAAACAGTAAACTTCTGCATTGAGAATTTTAAAAGATACCTAGAAAAAGATGAAAAACATGTTTGGCAGGATGCATGAGCTCTAGTGGGGTGGGAATGGGTCTAGACTTGATTGGAAATTTGTGTGACATACACGAAGCTAGCAGGGCGTGGTGGGCCCCACCGCCTTTAATCCTAGACTCGGGAGGCAGAGGACAAGGCGGACTCTTGGTGTGAGTTCAGCAAGCGCCTGTCTACATAGTTAGTTCCAGGACAGCTGGGGCTACAGGGAGACCCTGTCTCCAAAAGACAAAAAAAAAAAAAAGAAAAAAAAAAAGAAATACACGAAGTTTCAAAAAAAATTGGCAAGAAAACCATAATGAAATCCATTTGTATGCTAACTTTTAAAAATAATAAAAAAAGGGCCACTGAGATGGCTCAGTGGGTAAAGCCACCAAGCTTGCCCACCTGAGTTGGATCCCTGAAAATCCAAATGAGGAAAGAGAGAAGCAGCTTCTACAAGTCCTCTGACCTCTGCATGTTCTACAAGTGTACATATGCCCACACATGCATGCACGCACACACACACACACACACACACAAATAAATAAATAAATAAATAATAAAGTAATTTTAAAAAACAAGAAGGAAAATTATAAAGACTCGAGAAATAAAATAAATGTTTGGATAAAGACTTATACCTAAAATGTTCATAGCAACATTATTTATAATAGCCTAATAGGAAAAATTACCTATGTCCATTAACTGATAAATAAATAAAACATGACATGTACATACAATGGTAATTATTTGGCAATAAAAACAAATGAAATACTGACACAAGCTTTAATATAGGCGAGCCTTGAAAAGATAAGGCTAAGTGAAAGAGGCCAGTAATAAAAGACTATATGTTACCTAATATCACCAGTATGAAAATTCCTGAGTAGGGAAACCTTTTTGCTTTTTGAGACAAATTTTCCCTATGTAGCCCAGGCTGGCCTTGAATTAACAATACGCTTGTCTCAGCCTCCAGATCGCCTTCACTATGAACAGTGTAAACAGAATGCCAATACATTTCCAAATTTAGATGAAACTGACAGGGAGAAATGACCCTCAAGAATATAAACAGAATTTTTAAAGTTTTCATTCGTTCATTCATTTGCTCATTCATTCATACTTTTCAAAAAGGACTGTGCTGTGTAGCACTGGCTGGCCTGATGCTCATTAAGTAGCCAGGCTGCCCTGATACTCATTAAGTAGGCAGGCTGGCCATGTACTCTGAACAATCCTCCTGCCTTCACTTTTCAAGTGGAGGACTAAAGGCTGCTGGGAATTGAACCCAGGACTTTGTGCAAGCAAGACTTTGCAAGCAAGAGTCCCAGTCTCTACTAAGATAATTCTCAAAACTGAACCTATAACTGAATTTCCCACAAAGAAAACTCTGGATCTAAATGGCTTCACTGCTGAATTCTGCTATACATTAAAAATTAATAAAACCAGCTGGGCGTGGTGGCGCACGCCTTTAATCCTAGCACTTGGGAGGCAGAGGCAGGCGGATCTTTGTGAGTTCGAGGCCAGCCTGGTCTACAGAGTGAATTCCAGGACAGCTAGAGCTACAGGGAGACCCTGTCTCGAAAAGACCAAAAAAAAAAAAAAAATTAATAAAACCAATCTTAAACTCTTCCAGAGAATTTTAAAAAGGCAAACTCCATAATTAATTTTAAAGAATTGTGAAATCTGACAAGGGTACAAGAAAATGCAATTAAATGCAATCTCACTCTTGAACAGAAATGTAAAATTCCCAAGTAACATAAAAGAAAAATGTTATATTGACCAGGTACGTTGTAAAGTTGGTTTAGCAACTGGCAATCTAATATAAATCGATTTGAGGAACAAAATCATATGGTTATTTTAACAGGAAAAGCACCTGATAAAATCCAATATCCACCCACAGGTAGAAAACTAAGAATACACTGACATTTCTTTATTATTATAATATCTGGGAAAAATAAAGCAAATACCAAATTTACTGCAGAAATAAATAGTAAAGGTTTCCCTTTGAAAAAGGAAGTAACACTGTACCCACTAATACCACTTTCACTCAATAGTATAGAAGTACTAGCCAGCATAGTAAGAAAACATCAAATGAAACAATTTGAAAGGAAGAAATAAAATTTTCTTTATTGGCAGATACGAAGATTGACTACCTAGTAAAAGATTCCAAAGATAAGCAACAAAAGAAATAAAAGTTTAACACAGTGGTTATATGCAAGGTCAACATAAAAATATAAACAAAATAGTCTACAAGCATTTATGTAACAACATGAAAAACATCAAATGTCTAGGAATAAAGTTTTCTGGGCTCTCTGAAGAATATTTAAATATTATTCAGAAAAATTAGGGGACCTGGGGCTAGAGAGATAGCTCAGTGGTTAAGAGCGCCGAACTGCTCTTGCAAAGGACCCGGGTTTGATTCCCAGCACCCACATGGCAGGTAGGAACTATCTTTAACTCCAGTTCCAGGGGAATCCGACGCCCTCTTCTGACCTCCTCGGCATTGCACGACATGGGTGCACCAACCTACATGCAGACAGTACACTCATACACATAAATAATAAAATAAAAATGTTTAAAAAAGAAAAATTAGGGGACCTAAATACATGGAGTAATAATGCTCCATGTTCATTAAGCAGAAAACAATATTATAAAGATGTTATTTCTCCACAAATTGTTCTTAGAGACCATGCAATTACAACCAAAACAGTAACAGAGTGTGTGTCTGTGTCTGTGTCTGTGTAAGATGATACTAAAATTCATACAAATGTGCAAAAGGCTGAGAACAGCCAAGATGTTCTAAGGACAAAGAGGTGGAAGAACTTGTTCTACTGGCGACTGAGACTTACTATAGATTTATAATAAACAAGACAATGTGGTATGAAAACAAGGAGAGACACACAGAACAGACCACTGGAACAGAACAGAGAACAGAAAGATAATACATATGGACATTTAATTGCTCTCAATAGTATGGAAAGCACAATGAGCTGGGACATTCATCTATCCATATGGAGAAAAGATTAGACAACAATCAGTTTCAGGAGGTGACCAGATCTCTATGTGAATACCAGAATCATAAAGCTTCCAGAAGATGAGACAAAATATCCTCACAGTCATGGGATAGGAGAAGATGGTTTAAATTGAATCCTATGCCTATTTTAAACATAAAGGAAAATACTGACTACATTAAAAATGTTGGCTTTTGACGGGTTGGAGAGATGGTTCAGCAGTTAACAGCAATGGCTGTTCTTGCAAGTTCGAATCCAAGCACCCACATGGTGGCTAACAACCTTTCTGAACCCCAGTTCCAGAGGATCAGATGTCCTTTTCTGTCCCCTATGTGCACTGCATGATTCAGGTGCACTTTCATACATGCAGGCATAACAATCATACACATAAAAATAAAATTTTAAATGTAGATTTGTTTCTGAAAAGACACATGAAAAATGGAAAAGCATGCCACATAATGGCAAAAAGTATTTGTAACCATCAAGGGCCATTTCTAGAACATAATAAAGAACTCCTACAAATCAGCAAGTCAAAAGAGACAAGGATGTACATGATATATTTTTAAAAGAATTCTACTGCAATGTTATGAAAGCACAAAACTCTACCTGGAAGACTTCACTACAAATACTGACACTCTCCTTAAGATTTATATTAACAAAAAGCTTTAAACTATACATTAACATTTATTAAAAAAACTTTCTGAACGCTTGTTTCAGTAAACTAAGTCTCTCATTTCTCCTATAGTCTGGGCACTAATAGAAACAATCATCAGGGGCTGGAGAGATGGCCGAGCGGTTAAGAGTGCCGACCGCTCTTGCAGAGGACCCGGGTTCGATCCCCAGCACCCACGTGGCGGCTGAGAACCGTCTCAAACTCCAATTCCAGGAGAACTCCAGTTCCAGGGGAATCCAACACCCTCTTCTGAACTCCGCGGCATTGCACGACACGGATGCACAAAGTTGCATGCAGACAGTACATTCATACACATACAGAAGTAAATAGAATTAATAAAAAAAAAGAAACAATAATCAATGAAAACTCTTGTTTAAGAACTCTTTCTACATGGGGCTGAAGAGATGGCTCAGCAGTTAAGAACACTGGTTGTTCTTGCAGAGGACTTGGGTTCGAATCCCAGCACCCACATGGTAGCTATCAACTGTCCATAACTCCAATTCCAGGGGATCCAACACCCTTTTCTAACCTCTGTGTGCACTGCATGAAACGGTTGCACTTAACATGCATGTAGGCAATACACTCATAAATATAAAGTAAAACTAACAAAATGTTTTAAATTTTTAAAAAATCAAAAAAAAAAAGAAATCTGTTTACTATTTGGGAATACAATCTAGACTCTGTAGGCCTTATTAAATTGGGCAGGGGACAATAACAGGAAGTGTGGACAGGGGAAGGGATCTAAATACCATCAAATTATATTGTATGAAAATTGCAAAAATTCAATTAAAAAAGTCAAAAGTACAATAAATTTTCAAAATATGTGTACTCCATGACCACCAAAACATTCTTCAAACACTGAGGCTTCAACAATATCCACCAACAATATATACAGTGACATATTCACACAAGGAAATAGTATACAGTAACAAGAATAGTCTGTAACTAAACACAGATTCACTTTTACATTCACAATTTACATCAAAGAAATCAGAAAAGAGTACAGCGTGATTCCATTTATATAAAATAGAATGCAATCAAATGTAATCCGTGCTGTAAAAAGTCAAGAAAATGGCTAAAGGGGTGGGGTGCTTACTGTAAGCAAGACCTCAAAACTCCTGATGATACTCAATTTATTGATCTGGGAGCTGGTATGCTTGGCTGATGAAAATTCATCAAAGTTCAGTAAAAAGTCTTTTGGTTCTTTTCTAACTGTAAAAGAATACATTTTACGCATGCCTTTAATCCTAGCGAGGCAGAGGCAGGCAGATCTTTGTGAGTTTAAGGCCAGCCTGGTCTACAGAGTGAGTTCCAGGACAGCTGGGGCTACAGGGAGACCCTGTCTCAAAAAAAGACCAAAAAAAATACATTTAAAAAAACTGTTTAAGGCATATGAGAGCAAAAACTCTTGAAGTCCACTGCTTCAGATCAAAGCACAAAAATCAAATAACTAACATTTCAAGAATAATGTGCTAATTGCCAAAAATATTCATCCACGTGTCAAAACAAGTGACTCTCAAACTTAAAGGAATGTTAAGTGGAAACAAACTGAATTGAATAGGGGAACCTGACATATCTAATTGTAGTTGGCAAGTGTTAATTCATAAAGATCTTTGACAATCTTGTAGTTTCTGTTGAGTTTTTTTTAAAGTCTTTGAAATTAATGGATTGACAAAAGTAGTCAAATCCCTCAATTTTACAAATAAACCAAGGTCCTTTGAAGTTGGATGATTTGTTCAAGGTCATAAAAAGATCTGAATAAGTATAAAACAATGAAAGTTACTCAATTACATTCATCCACTCCTAATTTCCAAAGTTCTAGGGGACTTTTTACCCATTAAGAGAATTTATTTGCTGGTAATAGCTCTCAATATACACTATATTCACCTGAAACATTTTCATCCAACCAACACAAATTTAATTTCTTTGCTACCCATGACTAACAGCCAAGTTATTTCTGTGGCGCAAAAGATAAGACTTTCTAAAAGTAAGATTCATAATGTGCAGCCTAACAGATAACTTTGTGTTTACACGATGATGACTTTGACATCAAATGTAAGCATGTATGAAAATTCACAGTAATGGAACCTCCACATATGGCACAATAATCCTGGAAAAATAATTTTTTTTGGTCTTTTCGAGACAGGGTCTCCCTGTAGCCCCAGCTGTCCTGGAACTCATTCTGTAGACCAGGCTGGCCTTGAACTCACAAAGATCTGCCTGCCTCTGCCTGAAAAATAATTTTTAAGAAATCAATGATGGCCCCAAACTGAAACCATGGAATTCCTAAACACTTACATAATCAAATGTGATACCTTATTGACTTTAAATTATAATACTAGTTTCATACTAATTTTATTAACTCAACCATGACTCCTAAATAATTAAATTCTGCAGTTCATCCCAATTTAATTCTACATCCACAAATAAGCACACTTAGTAATTTTTTTATAAATTTTATTTACTTCTGTATGTGTATGAATGTACTGTCTGCATGCAAGTTTGTGCACCCGTGTCGTGCAATGCCGCAGAGGTCAGAAGAGGGTGTCGGATTCCCCTGGAACTGGAGTTCTCCTGGAATTGGAGTTTCAGATGGTTCTCGGCTGCCATGTGGGTGAGGGGATCGAACCTGAGTCCTCTGTAAGAGTGGTCGGAGCTCTTAACCACTAGGCCATCTCTCTAGCCCCCCACACTTAATATTTTTTAAAATTTAAGGTTTTGTAATTTTGAAGCTAAATCCATCAAATGTCAGCATACAAATTTTGTCTTATGAAAAAGTTTTAAGGGGCTAGAGAGATGGTTCAGCATCAGTTAAGAGCACTGGCTGCTCTTGCAGAGAACCCGGGTTTGGTTCCCAGCACCCATATGGCAGCTAACAACTGTCTGTAACTCTAGTTCCAGGGAATCCAACACTCTCTTCTGACCAAGGGCATTGCAGCACAAGGGTACACTTATATACATTCAGGCAATACACTCATACATGTAAATTAAAAATAAAATAAAAATAAAATATATTTTTTAAAGTTTTAAATTATAAAAGTGCTTTAGTCCCAACCTCAAACCCGATAGTGTTCTTTCCACTATCACAAGGCTCTCCTTTTATTTCAAACCATAAAATTCAGTGCCAAGATGAATCCCTGGCTTTGTCAACTACAGAGGAAACACCTGGCCTTTGAGGACCTGCAAGGAACTGAAAAATAAATCAGAAAACGCTTTATAATCACAGAAATTTATTTACTAAAGAAATGGAGATATCAATGGTATAAATGCAAATAATTGGTTTTACATGAAGGATGCGTGTACGCACAAATTATCACCTAGTTTAAAAAAAAAACGAAAACAAAACAAAACAAAAAAAGCAGAGAAAGATGCAGAAAACTTACGGCAGAATGCACGATCTGCGATGGGTAGGGGGGGGGGGGGGAAGGGAAGGGGAATATATGCCTGAACTGAATGGAAAATGATGTATAAATACACAAAGCATCAATAAAAATAAATTAAAAAAAAAAAAAACAGGGCCAGTGAGTCAGTTCAGTGAGTAAGGACACTTGCCACCAAGACTGAGAACCTGAATTCAATCCCTGGGACCCACATGTTGAAAGAGAAAACTAACTCCCCAGTTGATTCTCTCCTTCCACAAGCTGTCCTGTGACCTACACACACACACACACACACACACACACACACAAACACAGAGAGACAAAAATGTAAAAATATTTAAAATGAGGTAAGACTGGGCGTGGTGGCACATGCCTTTAATCCTAGCACTGGGGAGGCAGAGGCAGGCGGATCTTTGTGAGTTCAAGGCCAGCCTGGTCTACAGAGCAAGTTCCAGGACAGCTGGGGCCACAGGGAGACCCTGTCTCGAAAAAGACAAAAAATAAAAATAAAATAAAAAAATAAATAAAATAAAATGAGGTAAGAATTAAATGCAACATGACATGAGATCCTAGCACAGAAAAGGGGCATTAATGGGGAACTGTTAAAAATCAAACATTGTAACATAAAACGAAACCCAAAGAACCTTGAAAAAAACAATTTCGATAGGAATGAAAATGAAAAGTCTGAAAGCATGCCTCAGTGGAAAGAAGAATCCTACTTAAGCAGAAGAGAGGACTCCCATTTAAGGTACAACAAAGACAGAGAGTAGACAGCCAAGTGAAAAAAGAGTCCTGTAGACGCTCAAAAATATTAATAGAAACAAGAGTGTATGACATTTGTTATGCACTCACCTTCAAGTGGGGGGGGTGGTTTTAGGCATTTCACACATTATCAATACTCTTACTCCATCCACAAACCTTGTAAGGAGGACACTACTTTATACCTATTTTACATTTAGGAAGTTCTGTAAGTAATGGAACAGGGATTTGAAGGCAGGCAGTACGAATGAACAGGCCAGGCTTGCAGCTATTTTGTTAGGCAGTATAGTCTTTTGAGAACACACGCCAGAAAAATGGGTCCTGCCACTCTACTCATTCTGTCATCAGATGCCAGTAGAAAACAAAGCCTTGTCCTCAAGACAAGGGGAGTTTTTGCAGCCAGGCGCAGGCAGAGGAGCCCACTGTCATCTGGCAAGGTCCTGTAATCATCGTTTAGACCTGATGTTCTCAGTACATGTTCTTGTTGATATACTGTCACAGACAAAGGTTGGTTTTTGTAGGACCATCAATAGATTCAGATATGCTGAGCTGGCCCAAGAATCAGAGCACCATATGCAACATTTTTTTTCCTGTGGGAAAATAGTGCTGATTTCAAAATAAAACAAAGTCTTTATAGACCTTCTAGAAATTAAGGCTCCCTCTCTCCACAGACTCTAGCCATACAGATGCCAACATCATTAAATTTTACTAAAGGTTACTCAGTCCAGTTTTGCTCAGACATCAAAGAGGCATAGTTCTTTATACTTGCCATGATAGAAATGGTGCTACAGAAAAATGGATCTTCTGAACTATGACCAGTTGTGGAAGGATCTAACAGTTAATATACTGTTCTCCCTGGCCCTCTCAATAAGCTTTGCCTTTAAAAGTTACTATCAAGGAAGCAGACACAACTTTTACAGCTATCCCCACCAGAATATAAGTGGTATCATGTCAGAAGAAAGCTCAGGTAATGAAAATGACAATGTTAGTAATAACAACTCTTTTGAGCATTTACCATTGCTAAGCATGCCTTAAATACAATATATCCTCTGGCCCATTTAATTTTCACAGGAGGTAAATACCACATTATCCCCATTTCAAAAATGAGGAAACAGGTCAGAGATTAAGCAATCTGCCCCAAAACAGAGCTAGTTACTGTCAGAAGATCTAGCTATTTGAGCGTTTTCCCTTAAAGATGTTGTAAAACCAGAATATTCTATATAATTAGAGAATTTGTGAAACAAAATGAACAGAGGGTATAAACTGAAATTCATTTTTCCAACCAGAAGAGCTAGAGCAACCCTCAAAGACACATCTTGCCTTGCACCGGGACTATTTCCTACAAGCAAGCACATTTTATAGAGAACAAATAAAAATGGATTTGGCTTTGCTTTCTCACTTTGAAATCTACCACTGAATTGTCTGAATACCAGAAACAGTGGTGACAGCATGTAACTCACCAGACTAATAAACTTTGATCTTAAAATCTTCAGGTAAAACACGCTGTTCATGTTTACCACTAAGTAAACTAACAGCAAGATGTCCAATACCTTTGAAAAGTTTCCAAACATTAGCAAGAAATAGTGGGAACAAGATATTCCTTTCATGACAAACTAGAACTCTGTTGTTCCAAAACCACCGGAAGATCTACTTGAACATCAACATGAACCAGAGATGGAATGAACATAAATTTTATTTCAAAAATGTGTGCTCAAATTCAGAAAATTTAGATAAGGAATCTAAAAAGAAAAAAAAAAACTATCAGTTTATTTCCCAGAAGAGCCATCTGGTCCGTGTAATGATCTGAAATTCGGATAGCTAATGGTAGGCCACGTACTATCTCACCAGGTAACAAAAAGCAGGTAACCTCCAATAATTTCTTTCACACAAGCTTATTTTTTTTTGCAAATCATCAACTTCAACCTCAGACATTGACTTTACAAGACACCAGTTTCTAAACCAGCCCACAAAAGCCTCAACATCCGTAAGGTACAGAAGTACAGCAAACACCAAACTGGGCAGGCAATGAATTCAGGACAAAACTAACTGAAACTGCCTCATTCCGTTCTGGAAGTAGAAGGAAATCTCCTCTCCCAAAGAACGAGTCTGAACTTCCTTAATTAAGACCACAGGCTAGGCTTCCCTGACCAAAGCAAAGCGGGAGAAAAGACACAAAAAAGGACAAAACGTGGAGCCAGAGGCAGGGGAGAGATGACAGGTGAGAAAGGTGAGACCTAGTTGAGGAAGAACAGAGGGTGGGATGCCAGCTGAAAGGGAGGGGATGTCTGAGGGTGGGGTAGCCTAGTGAGGGGAGGACCAGTGCCCTCTCCTGCAGAAGACTGTCCTCTACAAACACAGCCCCTTCGTTCTGAAGGAGGGGTAAGACGCAAAACCGTCACAGGAGTCTGGACACTGCTTCTCCCATTCTGCTTTTTAAGAGAGCTTTAGTAGGGTAAGGGGTCTTAGCTGCATCCCTTCTGACCTGCTAGGCCAAAGGAATTCAGACTTAAGAGGCTTTGTAGCCCCTCAGCCTCATTCACCCTGTAAAAGACTCCAGGGTCAACTGAGAACCAATGGAAGGATCCAGGTAATGGCAAGAACAGCATCAGAAAGGAATATAAGGGGAGAGATTTTAAGAAGGAAGGAAAAGTGAGATACAGGAGAGTTGGATAGTAAGTCAACAGAACACTCAATGAATTAAGCTATAAAAATGGTCTGAAGTATTTAGGATTCAATTTGACAGTTCCAAGTATTTCATCACATCCATTTCACTTTCAGATAAATATTTGTGTCCATGGTAATAATATAGTTTGTTATGTGAAGGTAAGGAAATAAGCTTCTAGGTACATACAATTTCCTGGTGTACTCTTTATACAGTAGTGATGATATAAATCACTTCGGAAAGACTCCTTGTTTACTTGGTAGATAGCTATACTATCATTTGTCTTTTTTTTCACTCTAATAGCCCAAATACCATGAGTAATTTCCTTCCCAACTTAAGTATATTTAACTCTTTCTTGGGAGTGTAACTACAATTAAATTTTTGCTCCTTCAGCCCAAAGATTGTCAATATTACAAAGTGTTCTTCAAAACAGCCCCAAACTCCACTGAACACATCCCCAGGCGTATACGGAGGGACACAGGAATTTCTTTTCCGCATCTGTGAGACAGAGCTGCTTCCTCCGAAGGCTCCTAAAACAGTTTACCTCTTTTAAGAGGGAGCAGCAAATCCTCAATTGCACAAGAACCTTTCCAGAATTTCCAGCCAAACATAATTAACTTCATAGGTAACCCTGACCAAATGGTCTGCTGGAGGATGAACACCATTTAGGTGTCCTCTTCCCGCCGCGTTGCCTCCCTCCATGTGTATGGCTGTTCTTCCAGCTGAACTCTACCCAGATACGTGGGGCCTCTCTCCTGAGCAGAGATAAGGGCCAGGGTGACAGGCTTTAAGAGCACAACAGAAATGCACCAGTGGAGACCAAACCACTGGGAGCCACAAGTGATGTCTCCACCTACCTAACCCCTCTGCAAAACTTTCCTGTCATTTCATCATCAATATCTAACTCCTCCCTTACTGCTCTGGAACCTCTAAAACCTGCCCATCCCAGGCCCCCTCTGAGATGTTGTTGTTTGTTAAAACCTTGGCCTTATTTTCCTTTAAGACACAATCTATATTCACATAAAGCCAATTGAAGTCTCTATAAACAGCTACTTTATTTTACTAATGCAATTTAAAATACAATTCAGGACTAAAATAAACAAAATATTTAATCTTTGAAGTAATCTTGGACAGGCTGAAACAGATGACAGACTTATAAAAAATATGAATTTCAGATGTTACTATGGCCTATTCAGAATCTTTACACATCAGCTCAAATGTTACCTGAAAGAAAAAAAAAATACAGGATTCTCTTTGCTAAGGACACTGTCAGCCTTCAATAGAACTGAATGACTTCTTCATAACAAAAACTTTCCATTTTCAAGAAATTTGTGTCAGTAAGCAGGCAAACTTTAACAGTGTGTAACAGAAAGAGCTCATGCTATAAATCACACACACGAGTGTGAGTTCAAGCTTTGCATGTTACCAGCTATATGACTATGTAAGCTAAAAAGAATACTGGAGGTTTCTGTTATGATCTGTGCAACAGGGATAACATTATCTTTCCCACAGAGTATCTATAAGGATTAATGTGAAATGCACTCTGCCCACCAAACCCTATGCCTGTATACGCTCAATGTTAGCTCAGTTTGCTCCAACACAAACTGTACAGGGTGGTCTATAACTAAAGAAAAGAATGTGTGAAATAAACATAAGAAAATTCAGGGTGACTGAACAAATACATTAAGCTCTGTCAGATGTAACCACGGAGATCATGTATTTAATATCTACCTTCAATGAAATCAACTTTACCTTGATTAAGCCAGTTGTAGGCCAAAGGGGAGGAGAACTTCCAAGGTTGTAAAAATTCATCTTATCACACACACAGACTTAAAATTATGTATGGGTAGAATTTGAGAATATGCTGGCATTCTTTCAGTGCCTAGTAAATGAAACGCTATTACAACAGTTACCATGGGAGATGATGTCCTTCAAAGTTCAATTCCCATCTCAAAAAACCCTCCATCAAAATGTTTTCTTTTCACACATGTCCTTGTACAGTGTTGAAAATTATTCCTTAAAGCAAAAAGAAAACTCTCTTATCCTCCCCAAACGCGACAGTGCAAAGCTTGAAGCTCCAGTCATCAAATTTTCATATTCGTGCCTATTTTTTTAAACAAACACATAGATAAATATATGCTAAAAATGAAAACAAATGTCTTTAAGGAACACAACTGAATAGCCCTACCTGGACCACGGACAGAAAATTTTCTCAAAGAATTTAAATGCTATGCTTCAGTAAAGACGCACATGATTTATATGTCAATGCATCAAAAGTATGAACTTTGGGTGCTTTGTTGTGTAGCTGACTTTCCACCGCACCTCCTCACCATCCCACCCCCACCCACCCTGCTTTAAGGTACTTTACAAGCTGAGAAAAGGTTCTAAATGATCAAACTCCAACTAGGAACGACTCAAATCTATTCTTGAACCTCAGAGGGCTGCTTTAATGTGATCTTTCAAACAAGGCAATGTCTTCGCCTTACTCAACACTCGCCAACGATTCTTTGCAAACCTCTTCCACAACAATCGTTACTATTACTACGAGTCTTGCTCACATGTCTCAACTCCTCCCAGCCAAGCAGCCTCGGTTCTCCTAGACTTAATCCCGAACAGGTACCTTACTGGGGCATGAAGCCAGTCCGCAGAGATTCCCTCTCCAAGACGTCCAGGAACCGGTGAGAAAGGGCATCAACCCCTCCAGCCGGAGGCATGGGCAATCGAGCCCCCCCGCCCCCCACGCCCCACCCGCGGCCACTCCCTCTCCCCTCGGCCTCAGGGCATTGGGGCGTCAGGGGCGGGCGCAGCAGCGACAGGCCCTGGGCAGCCCTCCCGTAGCCCCGGACTTCCCCGCGCCTGCTAGCTGCCAGAGGCCGAGCAAAGCTCCCCGAGAAGCCGCAGTCCCGCACACGCCCCACGTCTGGGTGCCGGGTCAGTAGGACGAGCCGGGGCGCCCCCAAAGTCCTGGCAGGTGCCGCGCCTCGGCAACACTCACCCGGCGTTCGCCGCTGCTCTGGACGCCTCGCCCTCTCGTTGTCGCTGTCTCCCGTGGGGGGGTCCGGGCCGGTGCCGCTTTCCCGGCCGACCCCCCTTGGCTGCGCGCCGCGCCAAGGGCAGATCCGGTGTGAGCTGCCGCCGCCCCCTTGCTTCCCTCCTCCTTCACGGCGTCCCTCCCACCGAGGCCCGCCTCGTATTTCCTGGATCCGGTCTCTGGGAGAGCTTGACAAGCCTGCCGCCGGCTTCAGGGCTTCCGTCGACTGCCGTCGCTCGCCAGGCACAAAGATGGCACCGCTGAGACCTGCTGTAGGCGATCTCGCGAGGCTTTCCCCACAGGCACCGGAGGGCGGAGCCCCCACAGGAAAGGTGATAAATGAGCCCCAACAAATGCTCTCCCATATCGGAAATGGGTCGTAGCGGTTACATGAGGACTTTATTGCGCCTGCGCGAGACCGTAGGGTTGCCGCCTGCTCAGAACGGCCCCTAAAGGGAGTCTCTCTGCCTCTTGAGTTTTACCTGTTTCCTCTAGAGGCGTGGGGAGGAGTAAGCAGGAGTGAAAACCGGTAAAGGGCCTGGTATAACCAGATGCCAACATGAGAGGCGTCTCTGAGGGCTTGGCATCCCTCAAAGGCTCCAAAGGCCAACACACTTGTGCATTCCCAGGAGTCCTGCAGCCCTTTGCTCCTCCCTGTCTCCGCCTTGAGAGTATTCTTTAGAAAGTCTCAGATGCTCCTTCTTTCTATTGGTTCACGTTATTGACGCCTTCTAGTGAGCTTAGAGCCCATCATCTTTCATGTTGCCACTAAGAAACCCTTCCAAATCGATGCAAACTAACTCCTTTTCTAGTTTTATTTTTTTCTAGTCTTCATTTATGCAAATATATTGTTCAGATTTTTACTAGTCTTTATTCAAAATTATTGTTCAGTTTTTCCATGTACCAAGTACTGACGAAATAGGTATGCTCTGACCACAGGGACCATTTGGTCTGAGATGGAGAAGGATAGAAAAAAAATAGTTTTGTGTTATTAAGTGTTATTAATGAGCAGAGAGAAGTTTCGTAGATATGAAAGGAAAGTGTCATGCAAATACCTCAAAGGGGAAAAGACTAAAAATAGAGCTAAGATATGATCTAGTTATATCACTCCTGGGTGTATACCCAAAGAACTTGAGCATACCACAGACATACTTGACCATCTCTACTTATCATAGCGCAAGTCGCAACAGCCAAGATATGGAACCAGCTAACATGCCCATTACCAGATGAATGGATAAAAATGTGGCATAGAAAAGATCTGACGTTTTAGTCTGCCACAGAGAAGAATGTAATTATGTCATTTTTTAAGAAAATGATGAGAACAGAGGTCATGTTAGGTTAAATGAGCAACTCAGAAAGTCAAATATTGCATTTTTCTCTATTGCGCAATCTAAAATTTAAAAGTATGTATCTGTGTATACATATAATATGAAATGAAAATAAGTGGACTATATGGGGTGAGGAAGGGATCTAAGCAGAGAAGAAAGGGGAAGATAATTGTATGTAGAAAGACAAACTATCACATTTTCACACGAGGAACCTAGATTTAATATATACATTAATATATAATTATATAAAATATATAAAACATATGTATTTGTTTGGAAGAAGGCAGCCAGAAGAAGTAAGGAGGGGCAACAGAGAGTGATGGGGGCAAATATGAGCAGGGTACATTGATATACATGTACAAAATATTATTTAAAAATCCCATTATTTCATATGCTTCATTAAAAAAAGAATAAAATTAAAAGAAACTATCTCATACAGTAAATTCTTCAGGGGCATCCCACAGAATTTAGTCCAGGAATCAGTTAGGGTGATGTCAAGAAACAAACTGCTGTGGTTATTTTAATGGAGACTTTCTAAAAAATTATTATTAGGAAACTGAAAATTTCATAGAACTCAATGTATCACACAGGTAGTAAGATGGTAGTTAAGATACACAGGTAGTTCATCTTGATTGCTAACCTGACAAGACTTAGAATCACCTAGATGATGAACCTATGGCCACACAAAGAAACATTCCAGAGAGGTTTAAGTGAGGAGACACGACCCGTCCTGAGTGGGGATGGTACCATTCAATGGAATGGACTGGGCTCCTAGACTGGCTCAAAAGTAGAAAGCCAGCTAAGCACCATCCCTTATCCCTCCCTACTTACTTACTGTGGACACAGAGTAACTTGTGCCACTCATTCCTGCTGCCATATGTAGAGCCGCTCTTCCTGCTATGTCTTCCCCATCATGATGACTGACTGTGCCCTCAAACTGTGAAGCAAAACAAATCCTTTCTATGTTAACTTGTTTTGTAGAACATTTTGTCTCAGTTACATGAAAAGCACTGAATACAAGTAGCAACTGCAGGAAGTGTCTACGATGTCTAGAGTGAGGGGCAAGAAGGAAAAGATTGGGATTGCCCAGTTTAGAATGTAGAGGTGGGCCTGTAGAAGAAAAAGTCCAACTTGAGTAGAATGCAGCATTCTCTGGTGATGGGATCTCTGAGGATGGCATCTAACACTGAATTTGCATGTGTGGGAAACTAAAACCTGCATCCACTTTCTAAGGTCTTCTATGCTCCCTTCGGTCTGGGGATAAAAATGAGACTAGAGCTGAACTTGATCCATCACTTGAAGCAGAGCAAGTCTGGTATCAAGACCCACTCATATCGTAAGCCATATGTGTTCAGAAAGGGAGGAAGCCGTACATCCCTGTCACACATTCCACATAATGAAAGCCACCATGCTAAAGGGTAGTACAGCACTGAGACTTTTGTTTTCACATAGCAAAGACATACTAATATAGCACCATAAACTGTGATTGGCCTCCCTCAGCCTCCTTGCTCTACCCTCCCTGGAGTGTTTTCCAAAATAGCTTAGTGCTGCATACATCACATATCAGTCATCAGAAAGGTGACTGCTACCCATTTCTTGTCAACGTATGACCCAGAAGTTGTGAACCCCATTTGCACTCACAACTCATAATTTAAGCACACTGCTACATCTGTCTGCAAGAGAGACCAGCAAATAAGCTCAAATTCTAAGCAGTCTTGTATGTGGCTAAAAATTCTATGATATTGGAAAATACCATAGTGTGTGTGTGTATGTGTATGTGTGTGTGGTGGCTAATAGCTAGCAATTGTTTAAAATAATCAAAGCCAAGAACTTGAATTCAAGTTGTATCTTGGGGCTGGAGAGATAGTTCAGTGGTTAAGAGCATGTACTGCTTTTGCAGTGGACCCCAGTTTAATTCCCAGCACCCATGTTGGGTGTCTCACCACTGCCTATGACTCCATCTCCATGGGATCTGACATCCCCTTCTAGCCACCACAGACACACACACACACACACACACACACACACACACACACACACACACACAAGTATTCAAAGTTGTATTTTATTTTCTCTCCCAGTTCTGTCCTAGCACCAATGAAAAGCTTAAAATCAAGGGAACAGGAAAACACCCTTTTTATCCTTTTCTTCCTGTCCTTAGGCTTTTACTTCACTCCCTACCCAAGCCCCGTCTTGCTAACTGTAGCTTCTCTAGGAGTGAAGAGGGTGAGAAGAGAGTTGGCCCAATTATTGCTTCATTGATCCTAGTCTAAGATGGCTTTGTCCTCAAGACATGGCAGGTGCTTCACTTTACCTTTTCTTTTCTTGATTTAATTAATTTCTTTATTTTGCATAAGTTTTATTGAATTTTTGCATATTTCGTACCTAGCATCTCAATCAGTCTTAATCACCTTTATACCACCCTCTCCATTGGCACCCTCCTTTAACGCCCCCCACTGGAATTTATACATTCCGTCATCTGTGCTAAGGCCTATTGTGCCAAATAATCTCCCCAGCCATTCTTCAGTGCAGTGCAAGTTCATCCGCTGAGCTCTTGTCAGCTTATCCAGAGTCCCTCATTTCATTTCTTCTTAGCCTTTCACCAAGAAGATTCATTAGGACATCCCAGGATAGAAGTGATGCTCTGCTCTGCGACACCTTTCTCCTCTGCCCCGTTCACCGTTCCTTTTCAGTGCTGCTCTAAGTCCTCTCTTCATTGGCAATGTTTTTTGTGTGACTGCGATGCAAGCACTCATGCTCTCACACACAAAGCATGACTCTTCAGGACCCTCTTCACTACCCAGTTCTTAGATATGATCTCAGTTCTGTCCCTGCCTCCAGTACAATACTCATGGCTTCTTATCAATGTCCTTGTTAACTATTAGTAGGTCTTTATGCGGGGCACAAGCAAACAGCTCAAGATTTTTCCTTCTGAAACACTCATATGACCATGTCTATATTGATGCAGCCCTCCAAATTCCAAAGACATGTGGCAAGGTCTCCCTAAACCTCATCAGGAATGACCTACAGATAACTATAGTTCAGGAACGAGGCAGCTGGTGGGTGATACATCTTTATGACAGCTCTAACAGCTCTCAGAGGCCACCTCACTTGCCTTGCCTTTCCCTACAAGGGGAAAAAATCTGCAATAAGCCTTCAAAGTTGGTAGTTAATAAATATTTCCCCTTTAGTCTTCTCTTATTTATACTAGAGGAAGTATGTGAGTGATAGTCATAGAACCGATTTTACCACCTCTTACTGCAGCCTATGGAGAAGAGCTGGGATTCCCTCTTTAGAATATGATAGGATTTATGGTGTAGTCTTTGACTTGTATCAGATACATCTTTTTTTTTTTAATTTTTTTTATTATTAATTTTATTTATTTCTGTATGTGTATGAATGTACTGTCTGCATGCAAGTCTGTGCACCTGTGTCGTGCAATGCCGCGGAGGTCAGAAGAGGGTCTCGGATTCCCCTGGAACTGGAGTTCTCCCGGAATTGGAGTTTCAGACGGTTCTCGGCCGCCATGTGGGTGCTGGGATCGAACCCAGGTCCTCTGCAAGAGCGGTCGGCGCTCTTAACCACTAGGCCATCTCTCCAGCCCATATCAGATACATCTTAAATACTATTTCAGATATCATTGGCCTTACATATTGTATTAAAACCTATTTTCATGAAATAAACCCCATCAAAACATAATACTCTGAAATATTATTTTAACATTTCATTTGCTGGTCAGCAATTTGGGGTGGCCTTGGTTATCTTTCTGGTTTCAGTTGAGAGCACCCTTGGTGACAAGTATGAAGACTATTCATAAGACCAAGAATATTTAGTGTCACCCACAATTCCATAAGATATGATATAAAAATTAAAAGTTAGCGGTGGCTTTTAAATGGGCCATTTCATGAGTCTGTCTGCCCCTTAGTGATGAAATACATAAGAGTTGTGGTTCTCATCATCACAGGCAACTTTACTTTGTAGTCTAAAGTATCCATTGGGTTTAGGCAGTGCTGTGTGGGGTATCATGTCAATAGGCGACTGTTTGGGAAACTTTTGAATTTATTCTGGAAAGAATGAATTACTGTCCAACAGAGGCACACACCCTGTGGAAGAAATCCAAAGTAATCACTCTGTCAAAGTGGCTGACTGGTCTCCTTGAGAACAATGCCATGTTGTGGATTCAGCATTGCTCTGTGCTGCTGGTAAACAGCTAATTGACTCTTAATAAGAGTGAGCCTCTCCTGAGCCCCAAAGGTGACTGGGTTCTATTGAAGAGATTCCTTGGTCACTTCTTCTGTTACCTTCTAGTGTAAACATAAAAAGGAACCTTGCCAGTGATTACTCAGTGTGCTTGATGTCAGCTAATTTAAATTTGTATAGCCAGTTGTCAGTAGGTCTTGTCTGTCACTTTGGAATTAATAGGATATTGCAGTCCTCCTGTAAGGGGAAAAGCCTCATGGGATGTTGAACTTTGATGTATCCCTTTCTTCTGGGAGAAGACCCGATTTCCCATCCAGTTAGTTCTTAGCCTGAAACTCAGCACAAGTTCTCAGGACCACATTTGGACAGGTCTGTTCTTTATGTTAAAATATCCTATTTTATTATGTTAATTTTCTACTTTTCAGATCCCTTGATTGATCTTTACTTTGTGACTTGGTAATTTTCAATAGGAAAAGGAATCCCTTATAATATAAATGTTTAGATAGATGATAGACAGACAGACAGATAGATAGATAGATAGATAGATAGATAGATAGATAGATAGATAGATAGGCTACTTTGCTTCCCACCTAGCCTTCACTTACTACTCACCCCTGTACTGGCCAGGTCCCTATCAGAAGTCACAATGCAGTGGGCTAGGTGGTACAGGCCGACAATCCCAAGATTCGGGAAGCAGAAGCAGAAGGATAATGAGAAGGCCAACCTGGTTTACATAGCCAGAACTTGTTTCAGTGAAACACATACCCCCCCCCCAAATAAACAAGCAAGAGAGAGAAACAGAGAAGTCACAAATGTCTTCTCAGCTTGATAGAATTAAATGCAGCTTATTCTAATATTCCATATCAAGTGAACTGACCCTCCTATACCAAGACACTAAAAGAAAGAATATATTATTATTAATTAGATAGAAGGGACAAAAAAAAGGAGGGGCTGGAGAGATGGCCTAGCAGTTAAGAGCACCGGCCGCTCTTACGGAGGACCCGGGTTCGATCCCCAGCACCCACATGGCGGCTGAGAACCGTCTGAAGCTCCAATTCCAGGAGAACTCCAGTTCCAGGGGAATCCGACACCCTCTTCTGAACTCCGTGGCGTTGCACGACACGGGTGCACAGACCTACATGCAGACAGTACGCTCATACACATACAGAAATAAATAAAATTAATAAAAAAAAAGAAGGGACAAAAAAAGGCACACCAATTTTGTATCATGCTAGCCTTTTCTCCCCTGGACCCAAAGCAGGACATAGCTGTTGTCTCCCATCGCATTCTCTCACTCGGAAGCTCTGTACCTGGTGTGAGATAATGGATTAATATCCCTCTTGGAATATGAATTGCCTAAACTTATAATAGTTCTTTTTTGAATAGCCAGAAAATTGAGGCTGTGATTTAGGCTATCACATGATCTGGATTGATAGAAGACACCAATCTCAGCAATTCCAGTTGCAAAACATGATATGACCTGTTTCACTCACCTCCCTTTCCATGCTGGGACTAGCACTCCTGGCCATCTGTGTCCCCATCCAGTGGATAAAGATCAGTCTTCCTCTGTCTCGTCTCTATCAAAGCTCTCATCTCAGGAGTGCTAATTCATCCATGAGAAGAGATTAATCAAAATTGGTTCAACTTCTTTCACCTACTAAGTCAAAGTTCAACTAGTAATAGGAACAAAATCATTTAAGAGATTAGTTCTCTTTACCAGTACACAGTCACCCTGACTTTCTTTTTAAACACATATTTCATATAGAATATATTCTCAAACCCTCCTAAACACATTCACTGTGGCTCTGTTATGTACATTTCTTTTCTTTATGCTACATAAGCTCCACACTACTCTAGACTAATCTTCATACACAGGCTGACAGTTGCCTAATTTCCTTAACTTCCAAGTTAGAAGAATCACACATTTGCTAGAAGATATTATGTTAAGTGAAGTAACACAGTCCCAGAAAAACGAACAACGAATGGTATCCCTCATCTGTGGAAACCAGTGCCAATTACCTAGTTGCATTTCTTCTGTAGGGCCGCGTGAGCTTTTGTCCAAGAATTTGGGAGTGATGCATATTGGAAGTAATAACAACAACAACAACAACAACAACAAACAGAAAGGACTGCATCAAAGAACTGACTGAAACGGTGAACTTCTGCTTGAAACAGTAAACTGCATCGAGAATTTTGAGAGAGACTGAGAAAAAGATGAAAAACATGTTTGGCAGAATGCATGAGCTCTGGTGGGTAGGGGGTTAGGGAGGGGATAATAGGTCTAGATTTTATTTGTAATGTAATCTTATATAAAATGCACAGAGCTTCAATAAAAAAAGAAGAATCACACATTTCTTTTTTAATATTTATTTATTTTTATTATTCTTTATGTGTATGAGTGTACTGTCTGCATGTAGCTTGGTGCACCCATGTTGTGTAATGCCATGGAGGTCAGAAGAGGGCATCAGATTCCCCTGGAACTGGAGTTAAAGATGGTTCTTAGCCACCATGTGGGTTCTGGGAATTGAATCCAGGTCCTCTGCAAGAGCCATCTCTCCAGCCAGAATCACACATTTCTTAACAGTATTTTCTACTTTAATGGGACAGCAAGGTAGAACCACTACAAAATCAGTGGGTAGATAATGGTATTAAGGAAAACACTGGTTTTGACAAGGCAAGAAACAGGTAATAATAACTAGGTAAGTGAATTAGGAATTGTCCTATGGAATAATCTTAGTAAGTCTATAGCCATGGTAAACAACATGTACAGTGGATACTGTGTTATCCCTCCAGGCTCCCTGCCTATAGGCAATGCCCCATCCCTAACTACAGTTTACATCTATGTCCCTCACCAAGAATTGCTTTTACCTTCAAGGAACTACTTCATGAAAGTTATGCACTGTCAGTGGGTGGCCCGTGGAATGGCTGGCTGATGTGGAGATTTAAAAGGCCACCCACCTTCCCTTTGCCTTAATGGGAGACAGCTCTAAAGTGCCATTCAGATTTAGACCTCCATGTAATAGAGTCTGTAGCCCTTGGTTGCAAATGTATAATGGTTTCATCCCTTCCTCTGCCCAGTCCTGCCTTCTCTACTTCCTTACAGGTGTATTTCCCAAGAGAATTACTCAGTAAACTTTCTGCACTTAAATATCTCAAAAATCTGCTTCCAGAGAATTTAAAATGTACTTATAGTGCATACTATGGTTTGGATATCTCATCCCAAACTCTTGTAGAAATTTAGTTGTACAGTAACCATATCAAGAACTTGAACCTTTAAGAGGAGTGAAAACCATGGCAGTTCTATTTTCATGATTAGATTAATGTCATTAAAGTGAGAATGGATTCTTTCTATAAACTCTAGTTGGAGGCGGAACATGCTGGCACATGCCTGTAATCTCAGGAGATATAAATTTGAGGGCAGCACAGTCTACATAGTGAATTCAGGGCCAGCCTGGGATGCATAATGAAACTGTCTCAGAAAGGGTGGGGCCCAGTTGGCCTCGTTTTCTTTCTCTCTTTCTCCTCCCTTGCTCAGTTAACTTCCTCTACATTACAGGGAAGCATGAAGCCTTCACTAAATGCTCCCAAAGTCAGAATTCCTAGACTCCAGAACTACTAGAAATAAATTTCTATTTTAGATATTTTAATTAAATTTATTTATTTATTGGGGAGGACAAATTTCAGGAGCTGGTTCTCTCCTTCTACCATGTGGGTTTCAGAGACTGAACTCAGGTTGTCAGCCTTGGCAGCAACCTACTGCGCCACCTCACCAGCCCTAAATTTCTATTCTTTATAAATGAACCAATCTCAGATATTCTGTTTTAGTAGTAGTATAAAATTGGACAAAGCCTATAGAGGATATATAGCAGAGTAAGGTGTTTTAGTGTCTATTATCTACTAGCCCTTCCAACAATTGTCCCAGATTTTTTAGTAGGGCTGGAGAAGACTGCCATCATCTTTAAGTATAAGTGCATCTGGTCATATAGTCTCTAATACTACTTCCAAGAGTGAACATATTACTCAGTCCTTGTCAACCAGAGACTTATGCTCCTTCAGGTCACTGTAACTAGCTGAGGAGGGGGTACATAACTTAGGCACAGATGCATTGAGACTTTTGCTGAAGGTTTATAATGTTTGGACTTTACTGCAGTCACTTTGGCAGTATAACAGGATCACTGTCCAAAGAGTAGTACCAACCCAAAGCAAGTGACCTGAGATATGGTGATCAGGAGATAGACAGACCAACTCTGTTTAGGAGATGTCATTTGAACTCTTGCATCAAGGAGAACCTAAAAACCAGCCTTTCGCCCATACAATCCTGTTATATGAACTGATATGTATTTTCCTCTTGTATAACAAAGGACAATTTTTCTAACAGCTGTAAAAGGATCTAAATTGATATACTACTAATGAATAAATATTGAACAATAAATGATTTAAAGATTGGAGACCATGAGTGTAGAGAAGGCATCATATTCAGGCAAAACATTCATTTCAAAAAGGAATCCAATTTGTGCCTAGAGCTTAGGGGTCCACATACAAGTGCTCAAGACATAAGTGCTCAAGACAATTCTGTTCAAGTACTTGGAATCACACAAAAGGAAACAAAACTGGAGATCCTAAGAGAACACAGTGAATTTGGACACAGGATTTAAATCTCTTCCCTCAAAAATCACTTATCAGTATAGATACTGCTTTCAAAATATTGTATCTGCCGGGCGTGGTGGCACAAGCCTTTAATCCTAGCACTCAGGAGGCAGAGGCAGGCGGATCTTTGTGAGTTCAAGGCCAGCCTGGTCTATAGAGTGAGTTCCAGGACATGGGGCTACATAGAGACCCTGTCTCGAAAAGACAAAAAAAAAAAAAACAAAAAAAAACAAAACAAAAAACAAAATATTGTATCTGATGGGGCTGGAGAGACGGCTCAGCGGTTAAGAGCACCTACTGCTCTTGCAGAGTTCGATTCCCAGCACCCACATGGCAGCTAAGTGCTGTCTTTAACTCCAGTTCCAGGGGAATCCGACGCCCTCTTCTGACCTCCGTGGCATTGCATGACACGGGTACACCAACCTACATGCAGACAGTATACTCAGACACATAAAAAAATAATTAAAAAATATTATATCTGAGAGCTCTCTCTCCCTGTCTCTCTCTTTCTCTCCTCTCTGTATGTGTGCATTCGTGTATACACACATACACATGTGAGCTTTCCTATGTGCATATGGAGGGCAGAGGGTCACCATCGGGCTTCTTTTTCTATCATTTTGTACTTTATTTTTCAAGACAGTCTCTCACTGAACCTGGGGCTCACGGTTTTGGCTAGACTGGCTGGCCGTTGACCCCAGGATCTGCCTGTATTTTCTCCATTCCCCATCTCCTCTAGGGTTAGAGGTGCACACCACTGCCGGGACCACTTTTTACATGGGTTCTGGAAATCTGAACTCAGGTCCTCGTGCTTGCACAGCAAGCACTTTCCCCCCTGAGCCATCCCTGAAGCCCCGTATTTTTATTACTGGCAAGACTATAGCTTAACTACCTCTTCCATATACATAGAAGGGGCTTGTTTTAGCTGCTTTCTTTTCCAGATGGTCTTTAGGTCTTTGTGAAGCACAGTTTCCTTTCCATAGGAAACATGTAATAGTACAAAGAAGCATTTGACAGATGAAAACTGAGGTTAAGAGAATTGCCCAAGGTAATAGGTAACTGGTCCAGCATAGACTGGAATTCGGCCCTTTCCCTAATGCAATGAGCTCTGTGCCAGGAATACCAGAAACAGGGAGAATCATTTACTCATAGCCTTAGGGATTCATTCTTCTTTCAACACACATTCATAGACCCAGGCTCTGTGGATACAAAGATAAATAGGGCAAAATCCCTGGCCTCAAAGTATTTCCAGTCTATTGGAGAAAAGTGTCACATAAACAAATAAGCATGAAGGAATGTAGCAAATGAAGGTATAGTTCGTTTTGGTATTCTAGAAGCTATGAGTCTAAAAGATGTGTTGGAGAGAGTGGGGGTTGGTTGGAAAAAGTTATAGCAAGGAAGGAGCTCTCTGAGGAGTTTTTCCCAATGGAAGTTATATGTAAATTCATAATAACGATGAGTAGTGAGGCCTGCTAGGCTTCGTAGTGAGACCTTGTCTCAAAAGCAAATTAAAAAAAAAAGGAAATATATATATCCAATTGTTGAACATGAAACAAATATTTAAAATTAAACTTTCCTATGGAGTGGGAACCTAGATTGAATTTTAAAAAAAGTAGAGCCAGGCGTGGTGGCGCACACCTTTAATCCTAGCACTTGGGAGGCAGAGGCAGGTGGATCTCTGTGAGTTCAAGGCCAGCCTGGTCTACAGAGTGAGTTCCAGGACAGCCAGAGTTACAGGGAGACCCTGTCTCAAAAAGAACAACAACAACAAAAAAAGTAGAAAGTGAGTTGAGCACTAGCATTCCCTGTGCTTTGCTTGCTGTTCTGTCCAGATGTTAGGAGTCCCAGCCACATGCTGCCATGCCATTTATACCATGGTGGACTCTACCGTCTCGAACCATGAACCACATTAAGCATTGCCTTCCTTAAAGTTTATTACTATTTCAGTTTAATCAAGGATCAGTTTTATACAGCATTTAAAATTATTCTTCCTTTTAGCACTTTAAAAAAATCCTTTTTGATTACTAGATATTGTACTCCTGATCAGAAACTGATGATGTCACAAGAACTGTTTGTAAAATTTCATTTTATGACACTCGGACTCACTATGAGCTCAGAGATGCGAGAAAGCTTGGTTAAGAGATGGCCAGTGAAGTGCATGTGAGTGAGACTTATGATAGATAATAACTCAGTTTACAATTTGTTGACGTATTGATGGTGTGACATGACAGCAATACACATTTGGGAGAAAATGTACCTTAAATTTTGAATTTTGATGTCTTATCTGCTCTAGCAATGTATGTTCTTATATTTTCTAGTGAGGCTGGGGATCTGTGATGTGTTTAACTCCCAGTTAGCCACAGGCATAAAGGATCAGGAGTGGAAGCAGCTGATGCTCTATACTGTGCTGCGTTTTAAGAGATTAGGTATAGTTAACATACACTTTTTTTTTTTTTTTTTTTTTTTGGTCTTTTTTGAGACAGGGTCTCCCTGGAGCCCCAGCTCTCCTGGAATTCGCTCTGCACTTTTTCTGAGACAGGGTCTCCCTGTTGCCCTAGCTGGCCTGGACCTCTCTATGTAGACCAGGCTAGCTAAGATTTCACAGAGATTTGCTTGCCTCTGCCTCTATGCCTGGCCATTAATACACTTTTGTTATAATATTTTCCATTCAAAATTGGATTTATTAGAATGTAGGTCCATTCTGTGTGGAAGGACATCTGTATTCCTTAGGCAAAGGATAGTCAAATAGTTGATAAACTGCATGCATAGTTCATTTGAACTAGGATGGGTTAAGCACTAGCTTCATACAGAATCAGGTATTAGAATCCTAAACCCATTCCTAATCTGATAATTAGCCCTGTACTTTTGGTCTTAGCCCAGTTTCCTACTAAATGGGTCTTATGTCTTGACTTACCCCACTCTCTTGGAAGAGTTCTGTGCATCTCCTAGGCTGACATATTGAAGTCTTATGGCAGATGATAAATGATCCAATATATTGTATTTTACTTTGCATAGAATGACTTGAATTTAGTTTCAGCTGTTTTAAAAATATTTCAAAATACATTTTCAAAATAAAGTAGGATTTCAATAGGAAATAATCATAAAGGCAAATAGACTGAGATTCTAGCAAGCTCATAAATGTTTTCATTTTGTGACATAATTTTCTCACACTTGCATTTAAAATTCTGGGACACTAAAACAAAAGAAGCAATACAATACAATTTGTAGAAGGAATATCACAACCAGGTAACATAGCATGAGCCTTTGGTGCTAGAGAGATGGCTCAGTGGTTAAGAGTGCTGACTGCTCTTGCAGAGGATCTGGGTTCAATTCACAGCACCCACATGGTGGATAAGAACCGTCTTTAACTCCAGTTCCAGGGGAATCCGACGCCCTCTTCTGACCTCCGCAGCATTGCGCGACACAGGTGCATCAACCTACATGCAGACAGTATATGCATACACATAAAATAATAGTAAATAAATAAATAAACCCCAAAACATAGCATGAAACTTTAATCCCAGAACTTAGAAAGCTGAGGCAGAAAGATCTCACGTTTTAGGCAAGCCTAGAATACACAGCAAAACCATGTCTCAAAAAAACAAAGAGAGGGAAGAAGGCTTATCCCTAGCTTTTTCTGTTATACTTAGTACAAGTCCGGATAAAGAAAAAAAATTAATTTAAAGCTATTTTCAAATCAATAATGTGGTTCGTATATGTACTGTGCAAAAGAGAGGCTTTCTAATACTTTACATATTTGGGCCAGGTGTGATGGGGTTTACCTGTTATCCTAGCACCTGGGAGACAGAAACAGAAGCAGGAGAACTGTTAGAAATTTGATGTTAGCCTGGTCTACATAGTAAGTAACATGTGAGCCACGTGTCTCAAAACAAACAAATAACTGCATATATGGTTAGAAAATTATAAATAAAATGTGTTGATGATAATTGAAAATATTAAGTCAAGTTATCTACAATTCTACCATGTACACAAGTACTTTCATTTTTTACTTATTTCTTTATTCAAAAAATAAGAAAGCGGGGCTTTTCCAAGATGGTGGCTCCAGAGGCGGCAGGTGCATTATGAGCTTAAGGTAAAGTTAGGGAGAGGGACTTAGGGGTCCCCAAGAGCATTGGGAAGCATTGAAAGTGGTCCGAGGGCATTTGGATCCTTGGGGACTACAATTTGGCACTATAGACATCATCCGAGGGCACCAGGAGACAACAGGGAAAGCCCGTGTCAGCTGAGCCTTTCTCCTACTGAACCCAGGTACAGACCTTGGCACCTGGCCCTGGAGGATCAGTCGGTAGATTAAGGGTGGCGTAAGGTGGTTCCGTGAGTGCATCTCACCGGGTGGGTGATTGAGGTTCACCCCACTTGGATGTAGGGGACTCCAGCTGCATTGCAGGGGAAGCATTGCGACCTTCCTGCCCACAGGACTGGGAGTGCCTGGGGCCCTCAGAGTGTGGGTTTCGAAGGCCTAGGGGGTTCAGACTGGTTTGGGTGTTGTGTGGCTTAGTCCACTGGGAAAACTTTGCTGGTTGGGCCAAGGGTGTTGGTCTGTACAGTGTTAGGCTAGAGTTGAGATTTTGGAGCCTAGACTGTCCACATCTGTGCATCAATTAGGAAGTCAATAAACACCTGAAGAATATAACCAGCATCAGTGTCAGTTTGCTCAATAAGCACCTAGGCTTCACATTGGAACCACTCCCAACAGAGGCTACCCAAATGCCTAAAGCTCAATGAAAGAAAGACTCAGGTGGATCTCCACCAAACACTAATACCCCTATTCAAGTAATCTCTAATGAAGACCCCTTGGATAGAACTCAGGATGCAGATATCAAAAGAACAGTTATGAATATGATTAGAGAAATTAGGGAGATGAGGGAATTTAAGGAGCTTATAAACAAGGAGGTCTGGGATCTAAAGGAAGACAGGGATAAATTGAAAGAAGACAATGATAAATTGTGGAATGAAATTACAAAAGATATAGAAACATTGAAGAAAATTCAAGTTGAAATGAAAAAAGAAATGCAGCATTCCACAAACAACTTGGAAAGGATGGGAGAAACTCTTAATAATAGAATGGATGAAGTAGAAAATAGAATATCAAGATTGGGAGACAAAATGGAAAAATTGGATAAATCAAGTAAAGAGTATGAAAATTAAAAAAAAAATACACAAGAATGGAATAACCAGGAACTGTGGGATACTATGAAAAGACCAAACCTACAAATTATAGGGATAGAAGAGGAAGAAGACTCACAGGACAGTGATATGGCCCAGGTCTTCAACAAAAATTTAGAGGAAAATTTTCCCAAATTAAAGCAAGACATACCTGTACAAGTATCAGAAGCATATAGAACTCCAAGCAGACAGAACCAGAAAAGAAATTCTCCACACCATATCATAGTAAAAACACTAGAAGTTCAAAGCAAAGAAAGGATACCGAGGGCTGCAAAAGAAAAGCAACAAGTTACCTACAAAGGAAAACCTATCAGAATTGCAGCTGATTTCTCGATGCAGACGATGAAAGCTAGAAGAGCCTGGTTTAAAATATTCCCAGTTCTAAAAGACAATAGATGCCAACCCAGAGTACTTTATCCAGCACAAATGTCTATTATAATTGAAGGAGAAAGGAAAATGTTCCATGATATAAATAAGTTGAAAGAATTCCTCTCCAATAAGCCATACCTGTGGAGAATACTTCAAGTAATACAAAGAGCGGAGGGCAGGGATGACTATAAACAATCAACAGCAGAAAACAAATGATACAACAACTATGGAAATAAAAACCTAGGGTAAGAATGTACTAGAAATCAAAATGATTGGAAGCAATTTAATTCTCTCAACAACAGTTTTAAATATCAATGGAATGAATTCTCCAATTAAGAGACAGAGACTAGTAGGTGTGGGGGGGGCAGAGGTCTAGATTTGATTTGAATTTTTGTATGAAATGCACAAAGCTTCAATAAAAATTGGCTAAAAAAACAAAAGAAATAACACCCGTCTTTTTTTTTTTTTCTTGTCTCCGAGAAACTTACCTCACCTTTAAAGATAAGTATTATTCCAAGGTAAAAGGAGGGTAAAAAATAATACAAGTAAATGGCACTAAGAAAAAAAGAGGAGTCACTATGCTAATACTGGATAAAATAGAATTCAAGGCTTTTGGCTGTGTTTTGTGTGGGGGATATTTGAGCACTAGGAGGAACATCTTTGGGGTGGATAGACAGGCTTATTGCCAGGCCTATGAGGAACATTTCTGAACATCTGGAAAGATTCGGTTGGCTGGAGTAGGCCTTGGAACTTGTAGGGTCACTTTAAGGTTTTTATTTTGTGTCGATGTGTTTGGGGGAACTGCCCTGTTTGGCTGGATGGGCATAAATATTGCAAAGTTTAGTAGAAAATAAGATACTTGTACTGGACTGAAGTGGTTAAATGTTTGTAGAGTGGAATGGTATAAACATTAAAGCCAGTTTACTAATGGTCTAAATGGGATTATCGCCACACAAGGTAGTGGTTTGTTTTTGGTCCATTCCTGGCTTGTACTGGACTTCCAGTTGTAGATTTGGATTAAAGGCACATAGACAAGTAATGGGTTACCTTTGACTACTGAAATATATTTTTTGGTCTCTGTCTATTATGCAAGTATTACTTTTGATATCTGTTTTGCCCATCTCAAGATAACTTGACTCAAGAAAAGCTAGGTTTACTTCTCTGAACCAGTGGCATGCACCCCAGAAGGAGAAAGTCTGGATGGACTTGGTAAATTTTTTTCAACTTAATTCTGGTCAACAGGTATGTGCCTGTTATTGGAAAACTACAAACTAGAATATGGGGTTTGGGAAAGTAAAGAGACTACTTATGTTTGTAGTAAATTGTTTATATTGAAGATATGCCTAAAATTGTTTAAATTTCTCTTATAGGCTTTGCATGCTTATCTTATGGTGTTAAATTTCTTTTAGTCAATGTTTATGCAAGGCTTTTTAGGCTTTTCTTCAAGCTTTAAATATGATACAGTAATTAAAAGTATCAGATTGGTGTAACTTAACTTTTTTGGATGCTTAATTCCTATTCCTAAGGCCCATTCCAATTTGGCCAAGGGATTTAAGGAACAATTTTATTCCTTGCCCTCTTAGGTCAATTGATCCCAGGGGATTTTGTATGGGGGCATCTCTTAAAATGTTCTGCAATTGTGAGTCAGCAGGCTTCCTGTGCAGGGAGGTCTTGGAGATCTGCCAACAGAACCCTAGCCAGTGTCCAGTCTATCTTGAGGAAGCTCAATATAGAGGAAAGTTGCCTTGTGCTCCAAAGGGAAGCCTGGTCTAGCAAGACCTTACCTTGTCCTCGGGAACTGGTTAAGAATAGCCAGAAGGAGCCAGGTCCTCCCCGCCCCGCCCCCCAAAAAAACTCTGAATGCCCCCTGAAGACAAGAACCTCAAATGACCTTGAGAAAACAAAGCTTGGTTAATCTGGGCTAATTGTGTGGACTTAAGCACCCAAAAAGAAAGTATAGCCAAAGATAGTCAATATATTTCTTTTAAAGCCTGAAAAATTGTGCCTCCACATATTGGGCATAAAGTTGTATGAAATAATGTTAAACAGGCATAAAAAACTTATCTCTTGGCCTAGATTAACAGAGTAGGGTCACCTGCAGCCAAAGGACAAGTCCACTATTGTTAATTAATGCTCAATGATAAAATTTCCTCTATCTAGCAACTATCTAAGTGGAAAGTCATATCTTGACTATTAAAAAGCCCGAAAAGCAGATCCTGAGTCCAGACATCATGGCCAAATGAACTAGAGGAGAAACCTAATAAATGGACGGTTTGAAAACCCGGCTCAAGAAATTTTAATGGATTTTTAAGTTGGACACTGGAATTTCCCCTGTTCTTACTTCTCCTGGTCCCCTGCCTAGATCATGTACGTGACTACTCCAGCCTTCGCTTCACTTTCAAGGGCACTAGACAAGGACTTTTTTTTGGCTGTATAGTCATCCTTTTGGGGGTCCTTTAGATAGACCTTCTGAATGGGGGGCTACCCCAGTTGCCACACCCAATATCCCCTTTCAGCATGGAAGAAGTCAGAGAGGTCAGCATCCTGATTCCGTTCCAGTGATGAGGGTGATCCTTTTCAGAGGGTAACATAGCTAAACAGGAACTAGAAATTGATTAGGCAATTTAGGGATGAGACCTACCAAATTAACCAGTCTCTTTCTCAGCTGAGAACTCAAGGCTTCCTGGAATCACCAGTAAACGCATATCCTCTGGTAGTCCTGAAAGAGCAGGAAAAGGAGAAAGAAAAGAGAGAAGGAAAAAAACAAAAGAGAAGTACATACCAAGCCCTGCAGATTGATTCTTTATTTCCTCAGAATAAGAAATGGAACACCCCCTCTTTTTGTTCTTATTGCTTTGTTTTGTTATTGTCATTTTGTATTGTTTCTGTTTTCCTGGTAAAAGAAAAAATAAAGAAAAAAATAAAAAAAGAAAACTCAGTGACTGCTAGGCCAATAGCTCAGATCACAGCAGAGAAGTTCCACACATGGCACCCTGTGACATGCCATTGCCCAGAATTTGGTTCAGTGAGCAGATTTAATTATAAGACAGTCTTGGATATGTTACTTTATGATCCTGAGATTTATTTATTTATTTATTTATTTATTTATTTATTTATTTATTTTTGTCTTTTCGAGACAGGGTCTCCCTGTAGTCCCAGCTGTCCTGGAACTCACTCTGTAGACCAGGCTGGCATTGAACTCACAAAGATCCACCTGCCTCTGCCTCCCAAGTGCTAGGATTAAAGGCATGCGCCACCACGCCCAGCTGAGATTTGTTTTTAAAAGTCAAACATGTGCCTCAACCACAACATAATGGTGGCGTAGGAATAAGCTAACAAAACAAAACAAAACAAAACAAAACAAAACAAAAAACCCCACAGAGATTGAAAGAGAGCAGAATGACTCAGAAGTCATTAGCTTATAGTAACTGTTAAGGCCTAATTGGTTTGAAGGCACAAAAGCTCCATGTCCTCGCATTATCTTAAGTTCCTTAGATAGCTTACTGAGAATTCTGTGCTGTTTGTTTTTTGTTTTGATTTTTTGTTTTTGTTTTTGCCTTCCAGATAGTTCATTTCCATTGATTATTATGGTCACAACTGCAGAAGGCTTTTCTTGCACATTGCTCAGCTTTGATAACCTATTTCCTGCTGAACACTGAGGAGTCAAGGCTAACATTACTTGGGGGCTCTAATCATCACAGACATTTGTAAGCAAAGCTTTTGGTTTCTTTGCCTTTTGGATCCCATCTAATACATAATATGCTACTTGTCAGTAACATATAGAAATAATCATAGCCCAAGACCTTTTCCAGGCAAATTCTCTTGATGTGTCACCATTGTCTGTGCTGACTTATTTTCTGTCTTTCAACTTAATGGCTGCTTTCTGAAGCTCAACTTAATAGGTTGGTCTGAGAAGCTGAAGTCTTTAATACGGTCCTTAGCAACCCTGTCTCTCATTTACTAGTCAAGAAAAACAAGTGTCTTGAGGTGCCACCAGATTATCATTTGCCACGTCTTTTTTTTTTTCAGCCTTTGTAAATTGCTACACTGTGGAGAAACAGAAACTAACTGGCTTTTGCAATTATGTGGGGCTCTGAAATTGCAGGCCATAGGCAAAGGGTGTACTCTTGACAGAGCTATATTCCCTTCCACTTGGAGTTGTCTGGCTAGCTGTGACCAGAATGATTGGATGATACTGGAAGCAGCAAGATACAACATATATTCTCTGAACATTTTAAATCTCTTTTACTGATCTCAGTGCTGCTGCTTCCAATATTTGGCACCATTCTTTCAAGATATTGCTGACAGGTTTGATGCTGTGCATAGCTAAAATTTCTATTTCTTTGGAAAAGGATAAAGTGGATATTAGTGGAATACTACTACTCTCTCCCACAAATGCCCAATTCTTAATTCTACCCCATCCAGTGAGTCAGCAACTTGTAGATGGCACAGGGCCAGTGAAATAGAAAACTGGCACCCTCAGATTGCCATATTGTACAGTATGAAAGGACTCACTGTAAAGAGAAAACCCAGACTGCCGCCCCCACATCCAAAAATTATAGCTAAGTATTTGCTGTTTGGCATGGCTGGTATAGATGCCTAAAGATTATATCATAAGTACCAATGGAATGGAATTTATGGGTTCTGTTATAAAGCAAACGAAGAACTTGATTTGAAAGTCAAACAGAACATATGTTTACTTAGAATCCTAAAAGATAATAAAAGCAATGCACTCTTATAGCTTGTCAGTACCACTGAAGTTACATCTAAAATAGTTTCATCCTCTCTTAGATATGTTTCATGTAGACATGGGGCTTATACTGTTCTAAATATCTCATGATGTTTCTTCCCCTCTTATAAGATAAACCTTTAAAGAACATAAAAATTTCTTGATTGTTGCAGTGATTATCTCCTCTCTTCTCAGCATGTTTCTCTGCTTTATTAGATGTTATTTCCTCAATCTTTTCTTCTGATAAATGATTCCAGATTAATTTAACTTTAGCACGAAATATACTTTTTTTTTGTCATTTTGAGACAGGGTCTCCCTGTAGCCCCAGCTGTCCTGGAACTCGCTCTGTAGACCTGGCTGGCCTTGAACTCACAAAGATCCACCTGCCTCTGCCTCCCAAGTGCTAGGATTAAAGGCGTACACCACCACGCCCAGCGAAATATACTTTCATTAGTATGCACTATCAAAATACAAATTAAATATCAATTTTTATTTGAGAAAGGAAACAGTGACCGTTCTAAGCAGAAGTTCTCAAACAAAAATGTTTATATTATTATAGCTATATTATGAAATATTGGGGAAGTTTGTTTTGCTCACTGTTATATACCTGGCACCTAGAACATGTATAGTGTTGACCCAATAAATATTTATTAAGTTAATGCATTTTTTTGTCTTTGTCTTTTATTTGAGACAAAAATCTTACTGCGTAGCCCAGGGTGACTTTGAAATTGCACCCTTCCTGCCTGGGATTAGAGCCATGAGCCAATGTGCCTAGTTTTTCTTTGTAAGACTCCTATAATGGACTAGAAAATGTTTAACCAGCATAGTTTAAAAGAAAATTAGTTTTCTTCAAGGCTAACAAGAAAGAAGACATCATAAGATTATATAGTTTCAAGTTCAAGTTTGTGAAAACCTTTAGAGTAGATTAAAAAGCATTTAATACCATCTAATGTCTCTAAAGATTCACAGCAAAGGAAACGTCAAGGTACGAATTGTGAGAAGACAGTTATATGATAGGATGTCTATAATAAAAGATAGTTTTAGGAGACCCTAATCCAAATGGTTGAAAACATTACTACTGACACAAACATTTTCAAATGTTCTTCATATATATAGTCTCTTAGTCTCACGACAAATTTGATAATTTGACATATTTTAGAAGTGGTTGCTATTGCTTCTAATTTAATGCTATTGCGGTGATAAAACATTCTGGCCAAAAGTAATTTGTGGAGGAAAGGGATTATTTGGCTCACACTTCCAGGTCATAATCCATCATTGAGGGAAGTCAGTGCAGAAACTTAAGGAAAAACCCACGGAGGAATGCTGCTTGCTGGCTCACTCATACTTATCTAGGCTTTTGATACTGCCCCAAGACCACCTGCCTGAGGAATGGCACTGCCTAGAATAGGCTGGAACTGCCTATGTCAATTAATAATCAAGACAATCCTTTGCAGACATGCCCACAGACCAAGTTGATCTAGGTAATTACTCAATTGAGGCTTCTAGGCTGTGTCAAGTTGACAATTAAGGCTAAACAGGGCACTATTGTTATTTTTCTTTTGCAAATATGGAAATTGAGAGAGGGAACCTGTCTAGAGTCATGCAGCTGTTAGTGCATAGAGCCAAGACTTGAAGGTACTTAGCAATAAAGGTAATGTTTAGTGATAAAATATCATGTTTTGTTGCTTGTTGCTTACTATTGGCAAGGAATTGGGTTTGATCAAAAGCACCACTAAGTTTGGACACAGGGCTTGGAGCAACGGAGGTGGAAGTGACCTGGAAGCCTTCTCCATAAAGACTAGCTCTCATAATTCTAGAGGATACCATGCAAGCTGATAAGGGAGAAAATTAATCAACGGTCCAATACAGCTAAGGCCTAATAACCACATCGACTGGCACAGAAAATTACCTCTATTGGCGTAGTAGTAGCAGTGTTATCTGGGGCTGTGGGGAGCTAATAAACAGCTACACAACTGAACTTAAAGCCTTCTCAGTGGGAGGGAACTCATGAGTGGCACTGTAATTATAGTCAAATACACATGGCTGGAGAGGTGATAGATCCTAGAGAAAATCCTATCTCTGTCATCTCTTTAGACAAATGAAATTTCTTACCCTATGCAAATATGGATCCTTATATTTACAGAAAAATATACCATACACCAGTCTTCAAAGAAGCTTCTTTTTGAAACTGATGGAGGATACTGCAGAATTTCATGACTGGTCACACACAGAGAATATATGTCTGAGATATACCCAGCCCTGGGTGACACATCTACCCTGGGTGACACATCTACACTAGAACTTCTATACCTAAGGATCATGGAACACAGTAGAACAGGGGGTGGAGAGAACACTAGTGCATCCCTCAGCTCTCACCAGTGAAGCTTCCTTATACAACAGAGGGTGTTGTACACAGAGGGTAATGACTGGCTAAGTTTTCAAGAATAAGAGACTGCAGTGTGTGTGTGTGTCCCTGGATCAGACTTCTGTATTAAATCTCACCCACCTACGGCTCAGAAACCATTTCGGAGGTGGGGGTAGAAAGATTGTAAGAGCCTGGATTGGTCCACGAACATGAGGAAACAAGGGCTTCCAGGCCACTGGAAGCTTGCTTATGTGAACTTGTGCCAATGGTAGCATCAAGCATAGGACCCATGCCAACTCAATCAAACAAGGGTCCAGCATGAAGCAAGGGAAGTGGGTAACAGTTCCCCCACCTTAGCCTGGAAACTCTGAGCAACTGTTTACTGCTGGGTCAGGGAGAGTAAATCTTTTTTATTATTCATTATTTTTTTGTGTGTATGAGTGTACTGTTGGCATGTAGGTTGGTGCGCCCATGTCGTGCAATGCCCCAGAGGTCAGAAGAGTGCGTCGGATTGCCCTGGAACTGGAGTTAAAGATGGTTCTTAGCTGCCATGTGGGTGCTGGGAATCAAACCCAGGTCCTCTGCAAGAGCAGTCAGTGCTCTTAACCGCTGAGCTAGAGTAGATCTTTTTTAAGAATTCTAGATATGCTGACTAGACTCCAGTGGATGAACTTGCAGTAGGGACATCTGGGTAAAAATGGTTGACAGGATAGGACTTAAAAATATGACAGAATGCATGAAATCTGGTGTGTGAGGGGCTATGGAGCACTACTGTATGAAATGCACAAAAACTCAATAAAAATATATTTTAAAATGACCACTAAAATAAAAAAGCAAAGCTCTTGTCTGGTTTTGTTCTATTGGCCTTCAGCTGTTCTGTGATGGTCTCTTTCCCTCCTATCTCCTTCTGCAGCCCCCCCCCCTTGTTCATCTCCTTACATATAGTGAATTAATGTATGTCCTTATATGTCCCAAGTTAATTAAAGCCCTTTTTTCTCTTCACTTTTCAAGGTGATACACAATAGTTTGCTGAATCTTCTAGAAGGAAATAATGATGACTGAGATCAAAGTCCAGAATTCTCCAGTGGCAGCATCCAATGTTAGTTTTCTGGGAAAGTCATTTAGGATATTTAGGAAGAATAACTTGTTATGTACTATTTGTATACCACAATAGTTCATCTGTTGAAGCCATAACTCCCAGCATGACAGCGTTTGGTGATGGGTCTTTTGGAAGGTAGAGTTAGATGAGATCATGAAAGCGTGGATATACATCATGATGAGATTAGTGGAAGATGAGAAGGAGAAGAAGGAGGAGGAATAAGAGAAGGAGGAGAAAAAGGAGGAAGAAGGGGAAGATGAGATGGAAAAGAGAGATTCACATACTGAGCAAAAACCATGTGAGGACATAATGAAAAATTGACTACCTAAAATCTAAGGCGAGAACCCTCACTGGGAATGAAATTAAATGGCACATTGCTAACTTTGACTTCTTATCTCCCAAACAGTGAAAAAACAAATTCTGCTGTTTAAGTCTTCAGACTATGGATTTTTTTTAATGTTAGCCCAATGTGATCAAGATATACTTTAATCTGCTTTGGCCTCCTCAAAACCCTAAATGGGCATGTCCATGAAATGGAGGTGGACTGGATCATTGGAAGTAACCAATGAACACTGTTTTGGCTTCACTGGGAACTGGATTAAGTAGCCTTCCCCATGTGTCCTTCCTCCTGAACCCAAACCCATTTTTTTGCTCAATCTTCTAGGGGGAAGTTAATTGGGCATAGGGATGTTCTTTCCACTTCAAGGAGAGGAGTAAAGAAATAAAAATATATTAGAAAGAGGTCAACACATACAACCTGAGCAAGAATCTTCAACAATCTATGTGCTATTTAGAGTTACATTAATTCAGTGACTTTTCAGAGGTCTTTTTCTTACTATTTTCTAATCAGTTCTACTTTGATCACAGAATATATTTCATAATTTGAACCATTTTAAAGATATTGCGATTGCTTTATGGTGCAGAATATCTTCTACCTTGGTAAATGTTTGACAGATTCCTAGGGGTACATATTCTGTTCTTAGTTAATACAGTGCTTGATAAAAGTTAATTATGTCATGTTAGTTAATACTGCCCATGTTTCCTATGTGCTTTCTGAGTTTCTGTTTAGTTATTCCATTAGTTACTGAGAGAGTGGTTTTAAATATCTAGTTATAACTGTGGAATTGTCCATTTGGCTTTTCAATTCTATTAGTTATTTTGACTTCACATAATTTGAAGTTCTGTTACATTAATAAACTTGTATGATTATTTTACCCTCTTCTTGATTGACTCTTTTATCACTGTGAAAATGACCCTCTTCATTCCTGATGTTAATCTTTTATCTGAAATCTACGTTGTTAATACAGCGTTTTAGTTAGCTTTAAGTGTCAACTTGACACAGTCTAGAGTTACTTGAGAAGAGAGTCTCAATTGAGGAAATCCCAGATCACATTGGCCTATGGACATGGGTGTGGTAGATTACTTGATGATTAATTGATGCAAGAGCCCCCAGCTCATGGCGTGCAGCACCAATCCGTGGGAAGGTTGTCCTGAGTTATATAAGAAAGCTAGCAATGCATGAGCCAACAACAAGCCGGCAAGGAGTATTCCTCTATGATTTTTGCTTCAAGCTCCTGCTTAAGTTCCCACCCTGATTGCCCTCAATGATGGACTGCAACCTGTGAGCTAGAATAGAACTTTTCTTTCCCTAAGTTGCTTTGGTCATGGTATTTGTTACAGTAACAGAATGAAAGGAGAACATACAGCTTCTCCAACCTTATTTCAACTGTCATTCATGTGCTGTGATTAGCACAAATCCATGGAATGCCACCCCCATATATAATCTAGGGAATGCTCTTGAATTTGAATTGTGTGAGCTTATTTGCATATTTAAATTCTAGATAGGTTCTTTTTGGTACAGACTTAGGTATTTTTTTGTTTATGTTGATGATGCAAAAATATTTGGTGTTCTATTTAGTTGGCTCAAATTTTTAAAAGTTGAGTTTATATGTGTTATATACATGTATGTACATGCATGTGTGTATTTTATAAATAAATGTACATTCAAGAGTATGATCAAAAAGCTTTTGGTTAATAGGGCACACAATGAAAAAGAGCACAGATCCCATGGATTTAGGGAAAATATGAACTGGTGACTAGTCCTTATTTCAGTAAACATAACAGAGGGTGGTACGTGACCAAGACACCACAAAACTTCAATGAAATGACATCTCCTGGATCATTTGTATGAATTATGTTTCCTGAAATTATGGTAAACTATGGCTTTTATAAGAAGATCCATTTAAGAAGAAAGATCAAGATAGCCATGTGTGAAAGAAGTATGAGGGATCTCCTAAATAGACACATGGCCAAGTAAGCTGTCCCAATACACATGATTATCCAGAAGTCCAGAAAGATTGACCAGTGGGGGAAAATGTATACTGGGCAAAGCACTGGAGGAGAGGAGAGAGGACAAGATAGAAAAGATCCAGGAACTTATAGACAGATCTTTTTCAGCTTGCAGCTGAGTTCTAAGCTATGCATGCTCAAAGTTTAAACACATAGTATATCTGAAAGTTGTGAGGGCAAAGTTTCAATTATTACCTCTGAAAAGAATATTTTTATAAAAACAAACACTTACAAAGCATCCTATTGTGACAGTTATCCTGGATAACAACTATATTTTGCTGAAGGGTATTGGTAATGATAGTTGTAAAGACTCGGTGTATATGTGAACTAGCTAAACATTACCCTACTGAACATCGAGGTTCTTGAATTGATTTTGCAAACTTCCAAAAGCAATCTAAAGCCTGCTATTTTCCAAGGAGTGGATTGAAGGTGAGAATTTCCTTCAGCCCTTATAAGAAAACACTTTTGAATTCATTTCCTTGACTTGAGATTACTTTCCCCGAAGCAATTTTGGAGGGAACATTAAGCGCTATAGAACTGGAATTGGAGAGCTGGGCCTCACAAAATGTTTTTAATCAGAGATATGTAGGACTACATTTAATCACTGTGTAATAGAAGACTTTAAGGAAACAATTTGAGAGACACAGGCTGAAGTTAATTTAAGCTGGGTCATCGTTCACCTTTTCTTCTTTGGCCTTCCATTTTGGAAATCCTTGCCTAAGATTGAGCTTAATATTTCTGTTCGGTAGCTATTCTGAAGCACACCGCTGCCCCCCTGGCCCCAGCGTCATCATCCTTTGATCTACAAATGGAAACTTGTGTAATTTGGGTTTTGTTCTTGTAAGTTATACTTGTCTCTGACAATTTCCTTTACATTCAAGAAAAGCCAGAATGGTGCTGTGTATTTTCAGTCATGTTCTCTCTGGTATCAAATGTCACAGCTAAGTTGCATGAAGGTTTATTTGTATTATAATAGCATTTCTTTTAGATCTCAAGGGAGCTCTATCTGTAAAATCACTTGTCTGCAAGAATTTCAGAGAGAATAACTTGACCTTTTTAAAAGTAAACTTTTCAACTGAGCATTTCCCTCTGGATCTAGGTTCAGGTGTGTGTGTGTGTGTGTGTGTGTGTGTGTGTGTGTGTGTGTGTGTGTATGCATGTGACTTTAGCCTTTAGGTTACATTCTGACCATTCAAACTGATATACTAAGTCTCTAATTTTCCAGAAACAGGTTATGTTGACTGTGATGAATAAACTATAAATAATAATCAATATGGAGATCACAATATACTATTCTTTCTTATTTTTTATTCCTCATTTCATGTTAAACAATTGTTCTGCATGCCTTGCCAGCAGAAGTTTTAGAGGTTTTTTGTAGGAAGAAATGAGCTGACAAACTGTTTTAATCCATTTTCTGCTGCTATAACAAACTAGCATAGACTGGACAGTTCATAAAGGAAAGAAACTCATTTTTCATGATTCTGAAGGCTGAGCAATCCAATGTAGAGATGCTTGCATTTGGTGAGGGTCTTTGTGCTGTGTCATACCACGGAAGAAAGCATCACATGGTAAGAGAGGGACTATGTAAACTCAAGTCTCCTTTCCTCTTTTTTAAAATTATTTATTTTTTATGTGTATGAATGTACTGTCTTCATGTATGTTTGTGCACCCGTGTTGTGCAATGCTGCGGAGGTCAGAAGAGCGTATCAGATTCCCCTGGAACTGGAGTTCTCCTGGAATTGGAGTTACAGACGGTTCTCAGCCGCCATGTGGGTGCTGGGGATCGAACCCAGGTCCTCTGCAAGAGCAGTTGGTGCTCCCAATCACTAGGCCATCTCTCCATCCTTTCCTCTTTTTATAAGGCTACTCATCATACAGTGGGGGCCAACTCTTATGACTTCTAACCCTAATTATCTCTCAAAGTCTCTACCTCCAAATATCAACAACATATGAGATCTGAGATTAAATTTATAGCACAGGAACTTTGAGAAATACATTCTAACCACAGTTGTAACTATTTTTTTTAACTTTGCTTAGTATTTTAAGTATGGGGAACAGTTCCTTATACATGAGACTTTCGATAATAAAACCAGGGATTTCCCTGGCAAGCTGGTACAAGTTGATCTCCTTAGGCAGAAGTCATATACACGATACCACGCATCCTGGAATTCTTTTCTAAACTCTTGAGTTCACCGAAAGGAACTTTCCCTAAAGGCAAAAGTAGACAGGGGTGCTCTGTTTACATATACTTCTTTTATTTAGGATATAACATACACATAAAAGTTACATGAATCCTAAATTTACAGCTCTATTAACTTTCTCCAAGGGAACACATACTTGTAAGAAATAACCAGATCAAGAAATGTTTTCAGAATCTTAGAAGCCTCCTTGTACATTCTTTCCATCACTAGCCTCTCAAATAATCATTACCCTAACTCAAAATGTTTCAGATTAGTTTGGCCTATATGTAACCATACAATCCATTAGTGCTGTCATTTCTAGTTTCTTCCATTTATAATATCCTGTTTATGAGATTTATCTATGTTGTTATTGGGTCATTTAGTTTGTCCATTCATGTTATCATAGAATAACTTGTATAACTATATATTTATTTTATATTGTATAACTATAACAGATTTCACTTATTCATTCTTTTGATGAATGTTTGGATTGTTTCCACTTTGTGGCTATTATGAATAGTGCTACTGAATATGCATATGCTATGAATAATGTTGATGGTAAAGAAAGGGCTGTGGGTATTTAGCAGAATCTCAAGGACACAGAAATACTCAGTGGAGTTATCACAAAATATACATAGTAAGACTAGACTGAAGCTACGGAACATTTCTTTTCTGTGAATTCTGTGACCTGTTTAGGAGATGACAGCAGAGAATTACAGTACTTCATGGAAAAGCCAGTTTCTTTTGGCAACAGACAAGACAGCTGCAATTAACTTAAGGCTAAGTGCTATAAACAGTTATCCAAACTGTGAAACTTAATGACACAGACCTCCAAATTGCCAAGTCTTCCCAAGACTCTAACCCCAACTACAACTATAAGGATTTCCCCCAAACCACCGTGGGTTCGATAATTTACTAAAAGGAGTCACAGAATTCACTAAAACCTAGCGTATCGTCACATTTGATACAAGAAAAAGATATATTATAATCAACCAAAGACACACAGGACAGTATGGGAATATTTAGAAGATATTTAAACATGAAGGTCCCATAGTTATCAGCACTGATGTGTAACAATTAGCGGAGTATTGCCAATAATATTCTATGCTAACTATCAACTCAAACCTTGTATCTGAGCTTTGGTGACCATTTTATGTTGGAACTTTATTATATAGGCATGGCTTGATAAAAGTATGGTTAAATTAAATCCCCAGCTCCCACATTCCATCACATTATTGGTCATTCTTGTGTACCCAGCTCTCCACAAAAAGACTATCGAATGTGACTTGCTACAACTCAACTCATCTACTGAGAATAAATTATCAGGTGCAGTCCACATGGGCCACCATAGATGACAAAAACATTCTTATCACTCCAGAAATTCCAAGCATTTAGTTTGCCTCTAGGAGTCGGGACAAAGGCAAGACTGCTAGTTTAGCAAAGTCAAATTCTTCACTACACAGAACCTTTTCCCCTTTTTTGTATAAAGTTTCTGGATTTTCATGTAGCAACAAGAGGGAAGTTGTTCCAGTAATGACTGAGATCACGCTCAGTGGTAATGGAGACTCAAAATAGAATTTAAAGAGATTTGTGAAAAATAATGTCTGAATATATGAAGTAATTGCACAATATTTTTGCAACATAAACCAATGTGTTTTTCATTATTAGTAACTCCTTTTGACTGTCATAGCTCTTTCCTTGATAAAATGAACAAGAACATAGAAGAGAATCACATCATTTGTTTTTGTGCTACAAAAAGCTCTGAAGCTTCTTGCAGAGATGATAGTTATGAGAGAAAGGTTTTGTTTAAAGCTATGTAAAGGCTTCCCAGAACTAGCAGAGAAGAGACCCAGAGGTGAAAATAAAACAAATGTGTTTCTGAGGTGGCTTACTAGTCTCTGAACGTATGCTCTCTCTCCACCTAGGCAAAGAGCATGAAAGGGAATAGTTAAGAGCTGTTTATAGCAGAGACTCTCAATATTGTATCTTTTGACCTTTGCACTTTATTATTTTAGTGTGTTCCTTTTGTCTTCCACTGGCCAGTACCTTCAACAGTGCATCTTAAGCTCCTGCCTCCCTACTACCAACAAGGCTGTATGATGTAGAGGTCATAAGTGTCAGGAATCAAATCTGAGAGAAGATCTCATAAAAGAGTCTCAAACCTAGCCCACCCACAGATCAGGGACCATTGCAGAAGAGGGGGAAGAAAGATTGCAAGAGTCAGATTATAAGAGCTCATGAACACAGGAGAGCAGAGGACTTCAGGCCACAGGAAGCTTGCACATATGAACTTTGGGCAATGCTGACATTGATCACAGGACCCATGCCAACTCAATTAAACAATGTTCCAGAGGGAAGGAAAGAAATGGGTGATGGGCCAGCCTTAGACTGAGAACTATTGGAGACTGATTGCTACTGGGTGAGGGATAGTATGCGTTACTTGTGATCTTTATTTGGTACTAGACTCCAGTGGATGAATTTGCACTTAAGGACATCTGGGTACAAATACTTGACTGGATAGAATTTACTATGTATGGTGAAATACATGAGGTCTGGGGTGGGGTAAGAGGGGCATAGATAGGAGAGGGGGTCTAAACTTAATTAAGAACTATTTTATGAAACTAGAAAAGCTCAATAAAAATGTAAAAACTTTTGATTATAATTATAATTCCCATTAAAAAGTATATGGCTTTATTAAACCCCAGAACCTTGGGTTTAATAGAACCTGGGTAGCATAATGCTGAATATTTGTTTCACACTTTTCCTCTAGAGCTTCAACCATAGGGTTGAAGTTCGAAGTACTCGTCACAGTGGTTGGCTAAATCATGTACCTTATCTGCCTTATTTAGAGTGTGACATGTGTTGCAGAGAGTTTGTGTAGCTTCAATTCATGATAATTGTACTTGCATCATGTTCTTCAAACCCCTATGCCCACATACAGGTGACTTAAGTATCTGTCATATTCCCACACTTATATCCTTGTGCCAGAGTCTGCCTTTTGAAATATCTAAATTGAGGCACAACACTTTTTAAAAAAGATATCTTTATTTTTATGTGTATGTGGGAGTGCATGCCACATGTCTGCAGGTGCCCATGGAGGCCAGTAGAGAGAGTCAGATCCCCTAGAGCATAAAGTTATAGGCAGTTATGAGTCAACAGACATGGGTACGGAAACTGAACTTGGGTGCTCTGAGCCGGCTCTCCAGCTCCAAGGCACAATTCTCTCCAATGATTCATCTTCAGACAGAATGGCTAAGATCACAAAAACAAATGACAGTAAATACTGCTGTGGATGTGGGGAAAGGGGAGCACGTATTCACTGCTGGTGAGAGTGCAAACTTGTATAGCCAGTATGGAAATCAGTATTGGGGAGTTCTCAAAACACTAGAAATAAATCTATCCTATGATTTAGCTATACTGTCTCTGGGTATATTCCGAAAGGACTCTATATCCTACTACAGAGATACTTGCTGATTCATGTTGATTGCCTTTTATTCACAAAAGCCAGGAAATAGAAACAGCCTTGATGTCCAGCTGATGAATGGAAAATGAAAATGTGGTACAGATGTATAATAGATTTATTATATATTATATAAATATTATCTATTATATAAATCTATTATGCATCTGTAAAGAAAAATGAAATCATTAAATTTGCAGGTAAATAGATGGAGCTAGAAAAAAAATTCTGTCTGAGTAAGGTAACCCAGACCCAGAGAGACAAACACTACTCATTCTCTCTCACATGTGGATGCTAACTTTGAATTTTTAAATATATGTGTTTAAATTAGAGTACCCGTAGAGATCAGGAAACTAGTAAGGGGGCCATTCAGGGAATTTTAAGGGATAAGGGATAGAGTGCAAGTGGTATGAAGGGAGGAAAGGGAATAATGGAACAGGAAGTACTAGTAATAAGGTGGTGGATAGGAGGGCAGGCCATAAATGGGAATATGTAGTTTTGGGGGTCTTTTAAGACAGGGTTGCCAGTCTCACCGCACCTGCAGAACCAGTGGGGAGATGGGGAGAAGCCAGCAGCAGCTTTTCCTGGGAGCTAAAGCTAGAGTGCAAAGCTTCAGCTGGCTGTGGGGTTCCCGCAGCCCAGCCTGGTCCGGCTCACTCCTCGAGCTCTTGGCCTAGGGCGTGGCTGTCGCCCTTCTATGGCTGAATAAAACCCACCTCTCGGGGATCCACAACCCCAGGTCACACAGACTGGTGGCGAGCTGCAGCCCCCTGTCCAGTCAAAACCAGCTAGCCAACCCAACACACATTTCCCAGGCTGGCGGTCTACAGAGCGACCCCTTTCCAGCCAAAACCTACTAGACCTGTGCCAAAAGGGCCTAGTTAATGTGCACAAAATTAACGAATTCAGGGACTCCCCAGATGATGGTGAAAGGGAAAACCCATTTATTTGTCCACAGCATTCTGATTTTACACCCAGAGCGACATCATATCTCAAGGCCTGCTTTCAGACCCCCTGCCTCATGTTCTGTAAATATCACAAGTAATCCAAAAGGTTTCACAGATTTGCTAATGCAGGCAAATCCTGCCTAGGGCCAGGTTTCGGTGTAAACAGCCAAGCAGGTAATTTACGACAATGAAGCTACAGGTGGCCTCTTTTTACCTACAGAGGGTATCTTTGTAACCTCAGCTGGCCTGGAACTTGCCATGTAAATCAGGCTGGTCTTGATCTCATGGAGATCTGCTTGCCTCTGCCTCCCAAGTTCTGGGAGTAAAGGTGTGTGCTACCACATCCAGCATAAACCTAAAGACTTTTGAAAATTTCATTTGGAAATTTACTACTGTAGAAGCTTCCATATATACATAAGTACGTGTGTGTGTGTGTGTGTGTGTGTGTGTGTGTGTGTGTGTGTGTATTAAGCCAGGGCTAGATATGTTTCCTCCTTCTGAGTTGTTAGTGGGGTCCCACAGAACCCCCCAAACATTACAGGCTATTGCCATTATTCTTGGGTACCTTCCAGAACTCAGTGGTAAGACCCTATTGTTGAAGATACCATGTACTTGAGTTATAGGACGTGGAGAAATCAAGCTGCTTACTGGCTTGCTCCCCTGGCCCATGCTCAGCCTGCTTTCTTATACAGCACAGAGCCACCTACCCAGGGATGGCATTGCCCATAGTGGGCTGGGCCCTCCCACATCACTCTAACAATCAAGACAATACTCCATAGACACATATGGCCATAGGCCAGTCAATGAAGGAAATTCCCCATTTGAGGTTCCCTCAACCCAGGTGTATCAAGTTGACACTAAAGCTATCCAGCACACAGGTCCTTTCCTGTTCCATATATTGGCATTCCATTTTGAAAGGTAATCTAAAACAGAGAAAGACCTACTCAAACATTATACTGGCAAAGAATTATTTTCAAAACTTAAGAATGTGAGTCTCATACAATACTGGACAGATGCCAATGGTGTTATACAGATCATCAATGTGAAAATCAACAATGTGAAGATAGCTGGCAACTGGATCAACTTAGAATGGTAATAGGTTCTCCTCTAGGATCCAGACCTCTCCAACCACTGGTTCTTGCCTAGGTATACGGTAACAGCCATGAGTTTCTTTCTATTGAGCAGGTCTTCCATCCTATCAGATAAGTATTTGTTACCCCAAGATATTAGTACCGTGACAACACTGTTGGATATATCTTGCCAGACTAGTCATTATTGTAATTCGCATGATGTACAGCTGGGTAGGGCTATTGATTACTTCTGCCCCAGCACACTGAACAGCACCTTCTGACACTAAAAGAGCTAGCCATCTGGAAAGAGGAGGCTTCCTTAAACCCACAGATGAGTGTAGCTCTCACTCCACATTAAAAAAGCTTATTTTGCAGCAGACAGAGGTTATTACAAGGACCTAAACTGGTCAAAGTGCAGAGCATAAGTGATCTCGGAATGCCAATTCTGTGGGGATCTGAATGAAAACACTTGAAGTTCCCCATAGGCTCCAAATATTTGAGGACTTGGGCAGGCGGTGGTGCTGTGTTCAGAGAGGCATGGAATCCCTAGGAGATGCGGCCTTGCTGGAGGAAACTTGTCACTGGGAGGAGGGTTTGAAAGTTCGTAGCTTTGCCCTCTTCCTGGTTTGCCTTTCTCTGCTTCTCATGCCTGCTTGAAGATGTGAGCACTCAGTTTTCTTCTCCATTTGCCTTCTGCCATGTCTCCTCTGAATGATGGGGTCTTTTCCCTCTGGAACCATTAGCCAAATAAATGTTTTCCTTCTATAAGTTGCCTTGGTCATAATATTTTACTACAGCAACAGAAAGCTAATTAGTACAGATTTCTCAATGGGACATCTATAACACAACTCCTATACCCAAGTTTCAGGGAACATTGCAGAAGAGGGGGCAGAAAGATCATAAGAGCCAGAAGACCGAGAGGACCACGGTGAAATAGTATCTTCTGATAATGGCAGAGATGTTCTACCCATGAACTCTCCAACAATATAGTGGCCTGCACAAAAACATTCACAAGATCACACCAGTCAACATCCCAGTGTGTAGGAGAAGGGCTCACAAGGACCCACCCCTGGTTGAGGATCTACAGGCATTCAACAGGTATTGAGGAAGGAAGGGTCGGTTTTCTACAGAGATAAGCTCCCTAATATGTTGTCCATGCCTCTGTAGTCAGCCCTATACTCATTTACATACAGACATTAATTTTACCCAATAGGTATACACACACACACACACAGACACAGACACAGACACAGACACACACACACACACACACACACACACACACACACACGAAAAAGACATGAATTTGAGAGGGGGAAGTCGAAGGAGCATGGGAGGAGTTAGACTGGGGTGGGAGGGATGTATATTATCAAAATGCTTTGTACTCATGTATGAAATTCTCAAAAAGCAATAATTTAGGAAAGTGAGTTCAAAATTTGAGCACAGTATTTATAATCCTATAGGAAAAGAACTTTGCAGTAAGTTTACAATGGAAGAGACGAAACTGGTTAATGTCCAAAGGCCAGTGGAACTGTAACTTACTAGTTATATTTTTTACTAGACAGTAAAATTAACATGCTCATGCAGAGTTTGAGCCCTTAGTTAATAGTTAATGGCACAGTCGCGCATAGCATATTTCTTAGGTAATTAAATGATGCTCGGGTCATCCTGCCATCATTCCAACATAGTACTGAAAGTCATGTAATTCTTTTACCCCTCATGGCCCATGTTTAGATAATGTATATGAAAAATAAATAGGACCCATTGCTATGCCATATACTAGCTTTCAAACAATTATCTAAATTCTTGAGGATTCGGTTTCTTATTCTATAAATATGGGACAATACATTCTTTGACTGATTATTGTTAATATTATTTTGCTCCTCAATAAATTGAGACAAATAAGGAATAACCTCTGGACAGTCAAACATGGAGCTGAGTACAACTAACACTCATAAGTAGTCATAGGGACCCAAGGGTACTGGGGCATGAGTCAGGAAATAGACTGGAGCCTGGGTCATTGTATCTGGAGAATAGGAAGTCCAGAAGAAAAACCACATTAAAAATGACAATGAATCCAAGCAGGAGTCCAAAGAAAAAGAATCCTTGTGATAAATCCAGGCAAAAATCCAGGAACATGCATCAGCCAAAGGCTCATGTGACTTTGGAGGTCTATTGAAGCAATGGGGGCATAAAAAAAGATGATAGTGAATCTCCTGACCTGAATTCTACAACCTGAGTAGTGCAAGGTGGCAGCTTTTGTGCTATTCAGCTTTGCTCCTAGTGTGGGATAGCACATCCTTGAAGAATTAGGTTACCCTAGGCAATGAATAGCACAAAGGCTAAAGCCAATTTACATCACGCCCTTTGTTTAATATCTAAAAATAGTGGGCACTGGAGAAGTGGTAGTGATTATACTTTTCATCTGGTTTTCTCTCAGTACCAGCTCCAGGTGAGGCAGCTTTCTTTAAAAACAACAACAACAAGAAAACAACTATGTTGCTGGGCATAGTGGCACACACTTTTAATCCCAGCACTGGGGAGACAGAGGCAGATGGATATTTGTGAGTTCAAAGGGTAGCCTGGTCTAGATAGCGAGTTGCAGGTCAGTTGGGGCTACAGAGAGACCTTGTCTCAAAAAGACTAAAAAAAAGAGCTATGAGATAAATGTATCTATGACCTATGACTTGCATTTATACTATAGAAGGTATTCATATTACTGATGAAAATGACATTAACAGCCAGGCGTGGTGGCACACGCCTTTAATCCTAGCACTCTGGAGGCAGAGGCAGGCGGATCTTTGTGAGTTCAAGGCCAGCCTGGTCTACAGAGTGAGTTCTAGGATAGCTGGGGCTACAGGGAGACCCTGTCTCAAAAAAAGACCAAAAAAAAAAAAAAAAAGAAAAGAAAATGACATTAACAGCTATCATTTTTGCCTGCTATGGTGAACATGAAGGCAATGCCACTTGCATCCTCCTTCTAGAAATAACCTCTTTATTAGCTATAGAAAATAGTTAGCGGGGCTGGAGAGATGGCCTAGTGGTTAAGAGTGCCGACTGCTCTTGCAGAGGACCTGGGTTCGATCCCCGGCACCCACATGGCGGCTGAGAACCATCTTTAACTCTAGTTCCGGGGGAATTTGACACCCTCTTCTGACCTCCAAGGCTTTGCACGACATAGGTGCACTTACACACATGCAGGGAAAACACTCATACACATAAAATATATAAAAATAATAAATAGGGCTGGAGAGATGGCCTAGTGGTTAAGAGTGCCGACTGCTCTTGCAGAGGACCTGGGTTCGATCCCCGGCACCCACATGGCGGCTGAGAACCATCTTTAACTCTAGTTCCGGGGGAATTTGACACCCTCTTCTGACCTCCAAGGCTTTGCACGACATAGGTGCACAAATCTACATGCAGACCTTACATTCATACACATAAAAAATATAGTTAGCTGAGAGCCTCCAACTGCTATGACTTCAGAATCTTCCTCAGCACGTAGTTGAACCCTCTTCCTTCAAGGCAAGCACAATGTAGCTGTAATGACAGGCCAGTTCAGCCTAACAGGTTTTCATTAGCAGGTATTCTGTGCAGAGCATCTCACGGGGTTGGCTAAGACTGTCACATGTGTATCACAGTCTGAGGGGCTCTCTGTCCTACTTTCCCTCTCATCTTTATGGGTGTCCAATGTGCATCCCTATGAAGGCTTTCTTGGTTGATTCTTTCTCCCCGTCCTTTCTCAGAAGTGCTAAACCCTTCAATGAACTTTTTACACTATCACTTTGTTTTACCATTTGCTTCCCAGGAGGCCTAAACTGATGCAGGGGTAGAGAAAGTGGTCTTAAGAAACAGGAGAAAAGATGGAGACTTGCGATTGGTTACTCACCACCTGACTGGAAATGGGCACCCCATTTTGGCTTGTGGGGGAGGGGTTGGCCTAATGATCCAGTGTTATGGCTGAAACTTCCATTGGTGGTGATTAGGGAGAAAGTTCTGGTGGAGGGGAATGTCCTGCCTTGCACCAGGATTTGAAAGACTTTGGTGGAATAATCACAAGGCAGAGTAGAACAATGGAATTGCTTGCTTGCTCTAAGTTTCAAAGACACCCTAGAGAGATAATGAAAACTAGGAGTAGTTAATGAACAACCAAAAAACAAGTATGAGGACCAGAAGGCCTCCTTGGTACTTTAAAAAGAGGCACTCTTTATCTCCTCCAGTGGGAGAACAGAAATCTGAGATCAAAACTCATGATTCAGTTGTTACACTAACTGTTCTTCAATGATGTTTCAAGGCTTAGCTGAGCCATTGTATTCTACAGATGTCAGATCTCTGGGAAAGCCTTGGACTTTGAAACATGGTACTGGGACACATGCGCTCCTGAAGATTTTTGAGTTTCCAGGCTCCTTTGAACAAAGAATTTCTCGATCGCCTACTCTCCACTAATAAGAGCTTATGCAGTACTTTGTACAACTGATATATAGTAATAAAAAGAGCTGACATTAACTTCATTTAGCTAAGGATGTGTTGGGTCTGATGAGGAGGAAAGGACCATATCCCAAGAGAACTGCAAGAACTCTTAACTGTCCATTGATAAGAGCTCACAGTGAACTAGATTTTGAGGGCGATTGATCAATGAGGCCAATAATGATGATTGCTATGAGACTATTATATTCATGACATTGTATTGGGACAGTTTGGCAAAGAACTTATGGGAATGGGGCAAACTCACTGCCAATTGGTACCTGGATGTCCAAAGATAGGGGTAGCAAAAGCTGAACTAAGCTGAAATAGCTTAATTGCCATAACAAATGATAGAGCAAGGAATGAAGAAGATGAGAAAATATGCAGATTGCAATGTATTTATTACGTAAGGCTAAAAGGGCTGCCAGTGGATTATGCCCCATGAAACAACCCTGCAAGACCCATCATTCACCAAGGCCATCCAAAAAGCACTTGTGAGATAATCATCAGCATTACTAACATGTTTAGGGGCATGATTCCTGATGCATGCTGGCCTGGAATACAACAGAGAGGCTGTCACAAAGCTTGGCTTGTTTTAACAGCAGGGATGGTGGGACTCAAAAGCAGGACAGGTGTTAGTCCTAATTAGCACTAACTACGGGCTGCAATTATCATTATGACCAGAAGGGTTACAGTGGCTGCCAAGAGGCCTTAAGTAGCAGCAAATTGTGAACATTGTTGAAAGCTACAGCCCTCTAGAGGCAAAACTGATGGACACCCAACCACGGAAGTGCCTAATCAAAGGGAAAGAGAAGTCTAAGCATAGAGGACTTAGTGTGTCCAGTAGAAAATCCTGACTCATTATTTAAGCCAGGTTTTGGAACCAGAACCTATTGATTAAAGAGATAGACTGGGAGCCAGGTTTCCAGATCACTAGGAGAATGGGCCCTGAAATACTATAGTAAGTGTAGTATCAAATAGGTTTGATATCATCTTAAGCTATGGTTAAATTGGGGAGGGGAGACATGCAGACAGTGTGAGGACGACTAGATAAGTATGTGAGTTGACACTGAACCTCAGAGATCCAGAGTATCATTGTGGTCTTCTGCTTGAGTAGAGATGTATGAGGGCCAAAGTTTAGCCAACAGTGATTTCTATCAGTTTTATGAGCCCACCTGATGGTCATGTTTATACTTCCTAAATATATAGTTGAGACTGATTTATTTGGCAGTTTAATCCCAACCTTAGGTGCTTGGCCTGAGTAAGTCTAAGAGAAATCATAGTGGAGAAGGTGAAACAGTTGAAACTTAGCCCTCCCTTTATCAGCTATTGCTCCAGGAGCCAAGATAGTAACCCCAAATAAGACTGCATTCCACTGGGATGACAGAAAATTGCTCCCATGGAGCCTTTAATTTAGTAATCGGACCTCTATAGAAACAAGAGGGATCTAAGGTATTATCATGGATTGCTGCAGCTAACAGACTCATCCACAGCTGTTTTGCTGGATGTGGTATTTGTGTCAGAAGAGATTAACATGATCTCAGGACATGATATACAGACATCAACTTGGCAAATGGGTTTTTTTCCCTATCTCATTCAAGAAAGAGAATTAGAAACAGTTCTTAATTACCTAGAAAGGAGACAAAAATGCAATTAATTCTGTCACAAGCCTGTGCTAAGTTGCCTGTGATCTGTAATAACATAATCCAAAGAGATCCAGGCAATCTCAAAGAAAATCACAATGATGCATGATATTGATGACATTATACTGATTAGAAAGGATGAGAAACAGAGGGGACCAATGGGAATCTCTTATGTCAGTAAAACAATTAAGGATCCAGAGGTTAGGACATACTAGCATGTCCTCTGTAAAGTAAAATTAATAATTGCTGAATCTCATATACCACCCATAAAGAAAGGAAATAATAACATCTGTGACCTCCTTAGGTCTTGGAATACCATTATGGGAAGATACTGGAAGGTACAAATGAAGCCAACTTTAAATGGGTATCGAATAGCAAGTAGTCTGCAGTAGATTCAGGATACTCATCCAGAGGACTTAGAGTTGAGGTGTTAATAAATACAGAATATAATTTATGCCAAGTCCCAGTGGGAGTATTACATTGGACCTCTATCATTCTAGAGCAGGCTACCAGGCACTGGAAGGGATGCAGTGGTTGACCATGGAACACAAAGATATCAAGAGCCGAGCTGGGGAGATGACTCACCAGCTAAGTGCACTGGCTGTTTTTGCAAAAGACTCAGGCTTGGTTCCCAGCACCCACTAGTGGCTAGCAACTGGCCTAACTCTAGTTCCAGGTAATCAAACGCCCTATTCTGACCTCCATAGGCACTGCATGACATGGGTGCACTTATACACATGCAGGCAATACACATACACATTAAAAATATATCAAGAGACTGGCTTGGTGGCACATGCATTTAATCCCAGCACTCAAGAGGAAGAGGCAAGCGGATTTCTGTGAGTTCAAGGCCAGCCTGGTCTACATGGTGAGCTCCAGGCCAGCTGGGACTAAAGGAAGACCTTGTCTCAAAAAGACAAAAAAAAAAAGATACCAAGAGCTGCTAATATGAGCTGGATTCTATCAGATTCTGAAACTATACTGTTAGGTAGACCCAACAACAATACATTAAGAGATGGAAATTACACATCCGGAACCAAGCCCAAAGAGTATAAGTAACATGAGCAGATAAGCCAGACACCATGTCATTCATTGTGATTGTACCAGAATGTTTTCCTCAGCTCACATCTATGGGTCCTGTACAGTGAACCACCTGAAGGATGAGGAAAAAAACTGAATATAGCTTAAATATAATCAAACTAAATATATAGAAGCCAGCTGACAATGGACAGTGCTTACTTATGCTTGGAGTGTCATTAAACATAGAGGCAAAGGAAAACCTCAACAGACAGGGTTATAAGTGAAACATCTGCTCTGAACTTTGTGCAGAGGAAAAGAGGCACGAAATGAAAAAAAAAAAAAATATATATATATATATATATATATATATATTATAAAAAAAAAAAAGAAAAAAAGGGAGGGGAGACATAATATAAAATATATAAAATACCAAAAAGGGGTGATTTTTAT
>VZQC01013876.1:173966-189524 GCA_009823505.1 Rhizomys pruinosus
CGGAGAGATTGGGGTGAATCGTGAGACTATAGCAATATAGACTGGACTCTTATTTGATCAACATGCTTGTGCATACAAGCTTCTCCAATTGGACTATAGGAACCTTGGGTTGTTCAAAATTTGGACATAGATACTTGCTAATTGGTTTTACATGAATGTTACATTCATTGCTTATGCTTGACTATCAGCTTACTTCATGGTTGGGATTTTGGATATTAATTGGCCTTAGTGTGAAAATAAAGTTTCAGGTCTGACCTGACCCCCACCGCCTAGCACTCAAAACAGTCTTGAGCAGCTGGCTATTCAAAACTCAGGTTCCTTTGGGTTGTTAGCCTCACCCATGGGCTCCCCTGCCTCTAAGAAAAATTTAAAAAATAAAATTAAAAGGGTGAGATGTGGGAAAACTTGGTTAAGATGGGTAGCATTCCTAAGCCAATGGTACCTCCTTGGCCACACCCATGGGGTGGAGTGTAGTGACAAAAAGATTTAGGATTTGGCCCTGAGAATTGAGTCATGATGGATATTTAAGCAGACATGTTGGCATAAAATCTCTCTGCATTTGAATCTCAACCTGCGTAAACGTGGTGTGCTTTCCTGTGCGTATTTTCCACATGGGTCATCCCAGGATTAAGTGGGCCCTGCCATGAATCCCAGTGGTGACCCCACAGAGGAAAGACAGCATCTTCAACAAATGCTGCTGGGAAAACTGGATCTCCACCGGTAGAAGAATGAAATTGGACCCTTATCTTTCACCCTGCAGAAACTTCAACTCCAAATGGATCAAAGACCTCAGTATAAAACCTGAAACTCTGAAACTGCTAGAAGAAAACATAGGCATTACCCTATAAGATATAGGTGTAAGAAAGGACTTTTTAAATTGGACATCAGTTGCTTAGTTATTATGGTCAAAGGTCAACAAGTGGGCCCTCATTAAACTTAAAAGCTTATTTATAGCAAAAGAAACAACCAAGGAAGTAAAGAGCACTGAGTGAGAGAAAATATTCACCTGCTACATATCCGACAGAGAATTAATATCCAGATTATACAAAGAACTCAAACACAAACATGAAAGTAAATGACCCAATAAAAATATGGGCCAAGAACTTGAACAGAGTTATCAAATGAAGAAATAAAAATGTCTATGAAACACCTTAAAAAAAAAAAAACCTTAGCTGGACAGGGTGGTGCACGCCTTTAATCTTAGTACTTGGGAGGCAGAGGCAGGTGGATCCCTGTGAGTTCAAGGCCATCCTAGTCTACAGAGTGAGTTCCAGGCCAGGTGGGGCTACAGGGAGACCCTGACTCGAAAAGACCAAAAAATTGCTCAACATCCTTAGTAATTAGAGAAATGCAGATTAAAACCACTTTAAGTTTCCATCTTGTTCTAGTTTGCCTTCAATTACTATGACAAAACACTCTGACCAACAGTAACCTGGGGAGGAAAGGGTTTATTTAGCTTTGATTTCCCAGGTCTCACACAGTTCATCATGTGAGGAGCCCAAAGTAGGAATGCAGGGCAGGAAACTGGAGGTAGGAGTTCAAACAGAGGCCATGGAGGGACGCTGCTTACTGGCTTGCTCCCCTGGCCCATGCTCAGCCTGCTTTCTTATATAGTACAGAACAACCTGGTCCAAAAACTGTTGAAATGTATAATGAAGGTGCATATACATAGTGTAATCTCAGTTCTTAAAAAGTGAAATTATGATTCCCAGTAAGTGGATGGAACTAGAAACGATCTTTCTGAGTGAGGTAACCCAGACTCAGAAAGACAAACACATTGTATGTTCTGTCTTACAGCTGGATATTAGGTTTTAAAAAATTATTTCATGTGTATGACTTTTTGCCTGAATGTATGTTAGTACACTTGTGTGACACAATGCCATCAGATACAAGAAGATAGCACCAGATCCCTTTGGAACTGGAGAATTATAGTAGGTTGTTAGCTACCATGTGGGTACTGGGAACCGAACTAGGATTTCCGAAAGAATAGACAGTGCTCTCAAGCTCCATGTGTTAGTGTGTTTCAATTTGAAAACCAAAAGAAATCAGGAAACTAGTAAATGACCATGGGGGGGCAGGTGCTTCCTGAGAGGGGTTGTAGAGTCCAGTGATGTACAGGGTGAAGGAGGAATATTAGAGTAGCAAGCATTAAATAGGGTGAGGAATGGGAGGGTAAGACAGAGGAGGGAGGATGGGAGATATAAATAACTTTTAGAAAAATCCATCAGGAAACCTACCACTATAGAAGCTTTATAAAGTATATATATATAATAAAAAGATATTTAAAGGAGTTAATTTATAACAGGGAAACATTGTCCCTAACTGACACCATAGGCTAATAGAGCAGCTTTTTTTGTGTAGATCACGATTAATACAGAGACCCACCGCTGGCCAAGGCCAATGCTAATGTGTAGAGAATAAGAGGCTGCAGAGTGCTTATCCTTGAATAAGACAGGTATATCAACCTTCTGCCTCCCAAGGTTCAGGGATCCTTGAGGGGAGAGACCAGAAAGACTCTAAGAGCTAGAGGAGGTAGATCACCACAAGGAAACACAGTTTTCCAGGCAGCTGATCAGTCACTCATATGAACTCACAGCAATGATGACAGCATGCACAAGTTCCACATAAGCTCAAGCCAGACAAAAATCCAAGCATATACATGGGGAAGTGGGTAAAAAAAACCTCAGCCCTACCTGAGGAACTATTGGCAACCGATGGCTCCTGGGAGAGTAAGAGTCAGTCTTGTTTAAGGGTGTGACTCTTGGTAGGTTAATCAGGCTCCATTGAGTGAATTCATACTGAAGGGGAAGAGGGGCACAAATTTGACTCTGTAAGATATATATATATATTACAGTGCATAAAGTTGTGAGGGGTAATAAGGTGGTGCAAATAGTTAAGGGGATCTAAGTACATTCAAAATATATTTTATGAAATTTGCAAAAATTCAATTAAAAACTGAAACACACAAAAAAGTCAAGATACATTGTATATGTGTGTAAAAAACCAAAAATATGCCGGGCGTGGTGGCGCATGCCTTTAATCCTAGCACTGGGGAGGCAGAGGCAGGCGGATCTTTGTGAGTTCAAGGCCAGCCTGGTCTACAATGTGAGTTCCAGGACAGCTGGGGCTACAGGGAGACCCTGTCTCGAAAAGATAAAAAAAAAAAAAACCAAAAATATTAAAAAAGAATAAAATACATACAATATCTTAAACTATTTAAAAATACATACTATTTTACTTAGGCATTTCTTAGTTAATGAGACATTTGTTAATGAAGGCTAACTTTAATAAGCACCTCTGAGATGACCTCTTCAGTACCTCTTTTCACACAGCACCTCATTAGCCTAACCAAGCTTGTGTTTTGTTTCATTGTATCTCACCAGTACTTGTCAAACCAGAATTGGGAAGGGTGAGGCCGGCATTGACCAAAACCTGGAACACGAGATTAATTCCCAATACTCTGTTGTTAGAAACAAAAGGGGGAGTTCCTTTCTCCAGGAATTCCAGGCAATTTCAAGGAACAGCAGGAAATGTCAATAGAATTTTTAAGGTGTTCTGGATTACTCTTCTCAGCCTTTTATTACCCTCATCTAATTAGACTCATTAGACTCCAGGAAAGGTAAATTACCAGTTGGAATGAAGGTAAATCTCTTAGTTTCTACAGGCTTAAAAATATCCATAACAGAATGCATAACACTAATTTGAAGGGTACAGACAGTATTTTCAGAAGATGAGTCACATTTGTCTGCCACTCAGTAATATACAATTTACAGCTGTAAGTTGTTTGTTAAGAAATTTTACATTTAAGCAAATATAGCTCTCTAAAGACAATTGTTTATGAAGAACCAGTTCTTGTTGCTTCTGTCAGTTGTGAGTTGAATATTTTAAAAAATCCATATGAAGTCCAGTAAGCACGCATCCTGTCTTGATCCCCTGCATTGGCCTCAATGATACTGCCGAGGTAATCCAACAATGGCAGTCCATATTCTGAGGAGGCTGAATTCCCATTAGCTGCTTAGTTCACAAGCTACGTATCTCAGCAGTCCTCAGTCCACATTGGAAGGCTAAAAAGTAAAAAAGCTGTATCTCATGTCTTTGAGGAGTGCCAAAAGCAGTGGCATCCACAGAGCATATGCACCTGCCTGTAAGAATTGAAGACAGGCCAAACAACGGTGCACTCTTTTTTTCTTTTTGTCTTTTTACTAAGATCTCAAGTTTTGTGTCTGCATTACAGAAGAAGCACATCAGGAAGGGTTTCCTTGCATAAGGTTTTTTGTTTTTTTTTTTTTTGTAGTGTAATGTCTTAATCATAGTCTACCATCAAATATTTTAAGAGTATCTTTAATATTTCGATAGTATATTAGCAGCATGCAATTATTACATCATAGGTTCTCAAGCAGAGGCAGTCTGTATGCAAGGACTCTTCTTTGTGCCAGTTATCATAGCTGTTAAGTTAGGAAACTGAATAGCAAACACTGAAAACTGTAGAAATTGTACTTTGCGTCATTAATTACTTGAGTTTTTGTGCAATATTAGATTATCCATTTGGTTGTACAGAAAATCCTTAATTGTAATTGAAGTGTTGGCAGTAATAGTATATTACCTGTATTTCTACCTCTAAGTAAGGGGCTTTTGTGCTAGATTTTAATATCCTTGAACCTGGGCAAGTGCAATAAGCCTTTTTTTTTTTATAAGTAAAAAAAAAAGTAGTTTTTATTGATGCTTTTGCATTTATACTTTTCCTATATTTTTGGTCGTTTTCCCTTTTTTTTTTTTCCCTTCGTCCCCCCCCCTTCACACCCCACCCGATCATTGCATCTGCCATAACTGTCCTGCATTCGTTCTCTCAGTTTTTTTTTTTTTTTCTGTTTTTAGCTATATAAGTGATAATCCATGAGTACAAGCATCCCTTCATGTCAAACTAGATCTGCAGGCTATGGTGCCCAAACACCTACAGCCCCACCACCCAGGGGGGGTGACAGGTTGTGTTGTTCAATCAAGTTGATCAAATGAGTGTCCAGACTACATTGCTGTATTTCACCATTCACATCTGCCATCTGCAGCCCTTTACATTCTATCCACGCCCCCTCTTCCGAAGTTTGTTCCCTTGGTAGAAAGGGGCATAGGTGGATGAGAGATAAACATCCACTCTCTCTGAGCTGTTGATTTGGAACTCTGGTCAATTCTGGCTGTTTCCTTTCAATGGGCTGACAGTTTGTCCAGAATAACCTTTCGATCTCATCTACATAGTTTTGTCTCCAATTTAAGTTGGGAGACACGCATCATCATCATATCATATTGTCCTCTATTTTTAATGGTAGGAAGAAGAAAGTCTCTCGTATATCAAGATCTTTGTGGCACCTAGAAGGTAAGTGTCTCGTAGGACTCATTATTAACTAGTTGTTTGCATGTAGGATCCACAGAGGGTTCGATGTTTAATGGCAATTGAGGGCTTTTCTTCCTTTGAATGTTCAAGACTGGGTCAGCCTTTCCGTTGACCTCTTTTGTACATCCACTCATATGCAAACCTGTATTCTTTCTGTTCTCAGTCCGTTAAGTTGGTGGACGGTTTTGGTCCTGTTGGAACAAAAATCTTTTTCCCATAGTTAGTTTTTTTTAAGATTTTGAATTGCAAAGGGTTTGATGAAAGGCTTTCATGTCTTTCTGTATCCCCCCCCTTCTTTTTTTAGCGTTATGAGTCCCCATGAGACAGTTGGAATTATTACATGACTATAGGGTGGAGTCAAGGCACAGATTTCATCAAATTCACCCATGTTGTTTTGGGTGACTATATATGATTAACTTGGGAAGCAAACTTAATTTTTACGTTAAATCATCTTAAAGAGAATGCTACAAGGTGATACTGTACAACAGAGAAATTATAGAGAACATTTGTATGTGACAATCCCAAAGTTCTTGCTCTACAGATTTTATGTAAAGCCTTTTTTTTTAAAAAAGAAACATGGTTTACTTGCACAAAACTGATCAGATTTGAGAGATCGTTAATGCCCTTGAAGTGTTTTTTGTGGATGTGAAACAAATGATGAGAATTTGAATTGTTTCCTTATTATAGTATTGAAATTAAGTCTACTTAATTTATCAAATCATGTTCATGCCCTGATTTTATATACGTGTACCTATCAATAAACATTGTGATACTTGAAAAAAAGGACAAAAATAAATAAATAAGCAAATAAATAAAAGTGATCTAACCAACAGTCCAACCTAAAATTGTCAAGTGATACAAAATCTTTGGTAATTTTTTTAAAAAGTATTTTTATATGTAACTATATATATACATAATTTGTATGTGCTTGTGTTTTTATATTGTTTACATGGTACAAATTGGCTTAAAAGGAAATGACCATGTTAATTGAAATTTCCAAGTTAACCCAAATTCTTTTTAGTTTATAGTGTAACTAAATCCTTTTTATAAGTAGTCAAATAAATAATCTTGGTTAAGATGGAAAAAAATCCATAAGTAAAGACTGTAAAAAATGATAAAGACTAAAACAGAGTAAAACTACATATCTTTGAAATACTTAAATTGTAAAACAGAATATATTTTCTCAGAAAGGCAACTTGGCAATTTGTGTCAAATCTGTAAAAGTGTGTTTATCATGTAAACATCTTCTATTTCTAGAATGTTTTGTAATCATCACATAATTGAAAACAGACATTTGTAGGGGCTGGGGAGATGGCCTAGTGGTTAAGAGTGCCGACTGCTCTTGCAGAAGACCCAGGTTCGATCTCCAGCACCCACATGGTGGCTGAGAACCATCTGTAACTCCAGTTCCAGGGGAATCTGACACTCTCTTCTGACCTCTGCAGCACTGCACGACACAGGTGTACAAACCTACATGCAGATAGTACATTCATACACATACAAAAAATAAATAAAAATTAAAAAAAAAGAAAATAGACATTTGTAAAATAATATATTACAGTTTTGATTATGACAATTTAATATTGGAAACAATGAAGTTGATGGTATTTAATACAGTATACATGTTATACACTACAGAATCATAATATAAATGCATGAGGAAATTATAATCCATTAAATATTTAAATATATTCTCTAATATAAAAGATTTCATAGGGCTGGAAAGATGGCTTAACAATTAAGATCACTGGCTGTTCTTGCAGAGTACCTGGGTTCAGTTCCTACCACCCACAGGTCTGCTAACAATCATTTATAACTCCATTTCCAGGAGATTTGACACCTTCTTCTGGACTCTGCAGGCACTGTGCACATAAGTGCATTTACATACACACATACAAACACCTATATACATAAAATAAAATAAAATAAAATAAAAAGATATTCATGACATTACATTTTTGTAGCCTGTGGATTAAAGCTAGGGCCTGGTGTACACTAAGCAAGTGCTCTACCATTGAGCTACACCCAAAAGGCATTCTATGATACTACTAAATGAAAATACAACTTTAAAATGTATTATGAATCTGTAACTGTGGCTGCCTGCATGAGACCTGCACAAGCTCAAGCCAGGCAAAATTCCAGCATGGAAGTGGGAGGGGTTCTAGAGTCCCTACTTCTAACTGAGGGTCTATTGGCAGTTGATGTCTGCTAGGGAAGTGAGAGTCATCTTTCTTTAGGGACATGGTTGCTCTGATAGGTTGTCTATGTTCATGCAGGCAGCATTAATTGGACTCAACGGGATATTAAAATATAAGGACTTGAAGGTGGGACAGACACATGGTGTGAGTTATTGGAGAAGCTAGTGGTAGATATAATCAAGATACATTATATATTTGCATGAAATCATCAAAGAATAAACAAAAAATATTTTAGTAGTACTATGATCCCTATAAGCTCAGCACTGCTTAAGAAACAAACATAGCTGGATGTGGTGGTGCGTGCCTTTAATCCCAGCACTTGGGAAGCAGAGGCAGATGGATCTCTGTGAGTTTGAGGCCAGCCTAGTCTACATAGTGAGTTCCAGGCCTATTTTGAAATAGGGCCACAAGGAGACCCTATTTCAAAAAGACAAAAAAAAGAAAAAAACATATTTGCACATGTATATCATTAACGAAATTTTGTGCTATAAAGCATTAACATTTTTATGATAGAAAATTTTATTGTAAAGATTGAAAATACAAAAAAAGATTGAAAATACTTATGTATATGAGTTGAATTTGTCAAATGTTAATATTGAAAATGTTAATATATTAATAAAGTAATAAAATATTTGCTTCAGATATTACAAGTAAAAAACATTTTAGCAATATGAAATGCTCTGTAAAGACCCCTCTCCACTTTATTTCTCTGTGCCTTCTAACTTTCACTACTCTCCAGAGCTTTCTAAAATGATCCATTTTCTAGGATTATAAATTAAACATATAATATTCCTCTCTGTATATGTATTTATATGAATAATACATGTATTATATGTAATATGCATACAGCATGCATTTTGAAACTTTATAGAAAGGTATAAAAATACATACTAGCCGGGTGTGGTGGTGCACACCTTTAATCCCAGTGCTTGGGAGACAGAGGCAGGCAGATCTCTGTGAGTTCAAGGCCAGCCTGGTCTATATAGCAAGCTCCAGGCCAGCTGGGACTAAAAAAAAAGTCCTATAGCTTCCTTTTTCTGAGATTGTGGAGATAAAGGAATTCTTATATATTATTCATGGAAATGTAAACTAGAGTAGCCATTATAGAGAACAGGTAACAGTATGGAGGGTCCTCAGAAGAAAATAAAAATAGATCTATCATGTGATCTAGTTATTCCTCTTGTGGGTTTATATCCAAAGGGAATGAAATCAGCATTCCTAAGAGAAACCTGTACACCAATATTCACTGTAGATGTATTTACAGTAGCCAGAAAAAAATGAAGTCAGCCTAGGTTCCCACCAATAGATAAATGAATTAAGAGCATTACACAATATAATTTTATTCAGTCGTATAGAAGAAAATCCTGTTATTTATAAGAAAGTGGATGGAAATGGTAGACATTATGTTAAATAAAACAAGCTAGACACAGAAAGACAAGTACTATATATTCTCGTTCATATGTAGAAGATAAAGGTTTTTTACCTGCAAGTATTATCAGCATTAGGAGAGATTGAGGAGGGTTCGGGTATGGGGGTCAGTGACTAGACTTGTTCAATATATGTTGCATATACTTATGGAAATGTCACACAATCTCATTTATTTGTACAACAAATATGTGTTGATAAGAGTATTTGAAAGCTATATCTAAATTTTCAAAATTGGGTGACATTAGGGTAAATAATTTAAACTATGAAATACTGTGTGTAGAAATGCCTTAGAAATGGCTTGATGTATGACCGTGAATGAAAAGGATTACAAAAAGTTTCCCTAGCACATAGAATTCCCCTGATACTTCCTGGGCACCTTATTTCTGATTTCAAGTTGAATGTCACATATTTTCCTTTTCACTTTAATTCTAGATCAATGACTGTTTGGGCGGACTGTGACCTGAATATATTAAAAGTTTGGTCAATGTTTTTGGAGAGAGTCATCTAATAATTAATTACATGAGACACAAGAAGAAAAATGAAGCCTAAAACCAGTTTTGATGCCAAGAAGAAAAATGAACTGTTAATATAGCTAATGCAGACTTCTGCAAAGGGGAATCATGCCCTAGAGAAATAAGGTATTTTGTTGAAGAATATCAGGGACAAACAACTTTATTAATGTGGATCTTAGGACCATCAATTATGGACTGCTTTGTTTACCCAAAAAATTAGTTTGAAGAAATAGCAAGTTCAAACTCAGAAGGTATTATCCATTATGAAAACATGAGTTGAAATGCAACCTTAGGCTTGAAAAGAACTTTAGAATTCTTAAAGACCATTTCTTTCCCTTTCACCTTCTTTCTGATCTCCTAAGTAAAGGAGAACATGTGGTTGCTCTGTAAACAGTAAAGTGGGTGAGAATGCCTGATTATGCAAACATAGTTTCTGTGCCGTTCCAATGGATGACTCCACTGAAGTAAGGAATGATTTAAATTTTGAGAAGAAATGAAAAGTTAGATATTAGTGAGTGTCCCTAAGAGTCCTGGAACCTGGTTTCCATTCGCGCGCGTCTGAATTGGGAAGGGCTGACACATATCTCAGAGAGATTTGGGGGAAATCTGAGGGTAGGAAGAACCGTGGAATACAAGTTAGGTGTATCCAGGAGAATGCAACCACACAGGGGCATCCTCTCATTTACCAGAACAGGACAGATACTGAGAGAGATCTCCAAGCAGACAGATTTTATGTCAGTTTCACAGAGGTCCATGCATGAGTCTTCTATTAGGAAAACAGGTCAGTATTCCTAAACCTCTGAAAGGCTCCAAGAGTGCTAGTAGAATTGATCTACCCTGAAGTCAGGATGGAGAAGAATCAGACCTGTTTCCTGGGGACCACAGACTATGCTGGGATTAGACTGAATGATTAAAAATCAGATAGAGTTAAATTCCAGTAAATTCTGAGCAAAGACCTGACCTCTGTATCTAGAAACTCTCTGAACCCTGACCTGCAATAAACCACCCAGAAAGAAAGTAGCTTGCTCCTGTGGAGAAGGGGAGGTTTGGAATACTCAAGGGAGTCTGAATTTCAAATCAGGAATGGCTGTTACCCAGGTTGTACACTACTGATTGCCTTGGGAATCTTTTCTTTCCCTTGGGATCTTAATAACTTAAGTATAAAGACAAAGGAAGAAAGGTACCTGCTTTAAGGTTATTCAAAAGATATATTAATGCCAGGTGTGGTGGTATACGCCTTTAATCTCAGCACTCGGGAGCCAGAGGCAGGTGGATCTCTGTGAGCTCAAGGCCAGCCTGGTCTACATAGCTAGCGCCAGGTCAACTGGGACTAAAAGGGAAATCCTATCTCAAAAGGACAAAAAAAAGATATATTAAGCAAAATATATGTAAAACATATTATTATAAGCAATGGGAATGTTCACCAATTGCAGGGTTCTTTTATTTTTTTTTTTTTTTTTTGTTTTCTGTTTTGTTTTGGCTTCAAACAGGGTCTCCCTGTAGCCCCAACTGTCTTAGAATTCGCTCTGTAGACCAGGCTGGCCTTGAACTCACAAAGATCCACCTGCCTCTGCCTCCCAAGTGCTAGGATTAAAGGCGTGCACCACCACACCTGGCTTACAATTTGCAGTTTTAAATTTCCAGTGAAAAACATTTTACTTCAGGTTTTAAAGTTACATTTTTATAGACTCAAATTTGGGGACTGTGAATTGCATATTTGCTATCTTTGTCCATCTTATACATTGCATAATTTCTTATCTCACGGACAAAGGATTTTTGCTGCTGGAGGGGCTTTAGGCAGGAGATTAAACTATGAGGTGAGGAAGGATTAGGAGGGAGAGAGAGAGAAAAAGTCAGAGAGACAGAGATAGAGGGAGCATAAGTGAGATATCCTAAAGGAATTTCTAAATTAGCATCTGCTGGAACTTGTGACTTGCTCCTCATGTCAATAAACTACATGAAGAGAAGGTCATTAAATAAATCAAAAAAGAATCTTAGTTGCAGGAGACAGGAAGTAGAACAATTGAGCTAGAAGAAAAATAGCCAGGTAGAGGCACATTTCCGTCATCTCCGCACTGGGAATGGTCATTTCTTGTATCATGTTAAACTCTGTTTCAGTATCCTAAAGTAAGAGATTTTCCTCCATTCCTGAAGAAGTGTATATATAGGAACATTGCAGATGCTCAATAATCATTACTTCCTTTTTCATAGTTACTCAACCTGTCTTAGAGATGGAGCACCCCTCCATAGACTTTTCCTTATATTCATTTATTTTCCTTACACAAACTTGTATTTAAATTTGTGTACAATCATAACTAATGCTTAATTTTGCATAATGCTATAATATTTAGAAGCATTTCATAAACTCTACTATATACCTTGAATCCTTTTACACAATCGTGTGAATTTTATTTTGGCTTTCTACTACTTCAATGCTCAGGAGTAAGCTGGGCAGCAAATATATTACTAACAACATTTTTTCAGGGGTTGGGGAGCGGGTTTAGTGCTTAAGGAAGGAACAGGGTTTGCTTCCCAGCATCCAGATGGTGGCTAACAACCATCTGTAACTACAGTTCCAGGGGAATCTGATACCCTTTTCTGGGGATTGCACACTTGTGGTGAAATTACATATATGCAGGGAAACCACTCATATGCACAATTTATTTTTCAAAAAGAACATGTTTACAGTAAGATATGACAGTGCTACTTTAATCACCTTATTTTACTGAACCCAGAGACCTTAAGTGTTCTACTCAAGTGTTCCCATACAGTAAGTTTTTGCTGTGTAACAAACACTCCAGAATTCGATGGCTTAAAATAGCAACCACTTACTTAGCTCATTATTCTGATGGCAGACCTTGTGGTATGAATCAGGCTTTGCTTATCTTATCTGGGTCCAGCTCTGTCTGTGGAATTGGCTGAGAAGTCTGGGAAAGCTCAGGTGAGTCTCCACAGGAATTTTTAACTTCCAGCAGGCTAATTCAGGGGTATTCACACCATGGTATCATGTTCCGACAAGAAGAATGGAAACCTCAAGGTCTCTTGAGGTCAGAAACCACATAACATCCCTTTTTAGTAGCCAACTTCCTTCTAGTAGCCAAAGAAAATTGTAAGAATGGCAGATTCCAGGGTGGAGAATCAGACTCCATCTTTTTATTGGAGATGCTCTAACTAGAACTGAAAGACTGGGGACATTTGTAGTCTATCTTAGCTGCATAGCTAATTAGTGAGTCTGCTATCATGAGAAACTTGCCCGGATGAGTGATGAATCCAGACAAACTACAATATATTTTCGTGATAAAACAAAATAAACTGACAGCTGAATGCATTCTTCAATTTTTCTTTATCTTTTAATATCTTTGGAAATGCATGACATTCAGTTAAAAGACTAAAGTGTTTTTTTTTTTTTTTTTGTCTTTTCACAAGCTCTCCCCATCACAGAGTTAGCTATCTTAGAAAGGTAGAATGACTTCTTAGTGACATTCTTAAAGAGTGACAAGTAAAACCTGTCTTCTATGGGCTGAATCTAGGACAACACTGTTGAAAAAGATGAGGGGGTGATGGCAGCATATATAAGGACTTTAATGTCCCTGAATCAGTCACGAATGGAAAGTTAAAAAAAAAAAAAATACCCACAACACTTTAAAAAGTCTGCCTCAGGCGATCTCAAAACGCTTGACATTTCATTTACTGGAAAAATGTAGCTTTTTGTAATTAAAAAAGTTTTGACAACTGAAAGTGACTTTAAGACCTGTTAAAATCAGGTCAGTGAAGCTGCTGATCATCTCCAAGTTTTTTTATATTAACATTGAGAGATTGGAAGCTGTGGCTCTTTAACCATACATATAATAGGTGCTGCAGGGTGAAAATACACCCCGATGAAACATTTTTAGATTGCAATGATGCATAGGCTTGCAAAAGCTTAAGGAATCCCAAATAAGTTTTATTCATGTCCTACTTTTATAAGGCAGCTATAAAAGAAACAAGCCCTACCATGGCAACATTATGCTGGAAGTAATTCTTATTGATTTGTCAACTCTGTTAATAACAGCATCAGTGGTCAATAACATCCATCAGATTGACATAGCTGCATAAAAGATGACCAAAGGATGAATTACACTAACATTTTTTTTTGCATCGGCTAAGTTACATTCATCCTTACTGTGTGTGAGTCCACATAAATTGATGATGAAAGGGCTATATCACTGCTCACGGTTCATTTTAGATAGCCTATGAAAAAGTAATTGCTAAATAAAAAATTGCATTTCAAACTTTTGACTGATTGCTGGACAATAGCTTTAACTTATTTAAATGTCTCTACAGACTCCCCCCCCCTTTTTTTTTTACTAAGAAACTCTATTTTCTAATCATCTTCCTGGCCTATGAGAGAAGGTTTCCGCCATTTTGCAAAGACAATGGATCCAGTTTGGGTTTTTTAGAAAAGAAGTTTCTGGGATGCTCTGTTCCAGTTATTTCTTTCTCTTTTTTTTTTTTTTTTTTTTTTTTGTTTTTTGTTTTTAGTCTTTTTGAGACAGGGTCTCCCTGTAGCCCCAGCTGTCCTGGAACTCACTCTATAGACCAGGCTGACTTTGAACTCACAAAGATCTGCCTGCCTCTGCCTCCCGGGTGCTAGGATTAAAGGCGTGCGCCACCACATCCGACCAGTTAATATTTCTTATTTGTAAGAAAAGTGACAGGCCACGGGTTTTTTTTTTTTTATGTAGAAAAAAAGAGCCTTAATGGGAGAATATGGGGTAGTGCATAAAATCCAGGGAAGGGCCCAACAAGCAGGTCTTAGCAAAACACAAGTACCAGACAAGCTCCAGGGATGCATGAACAGGAATTGAGAAATTTCCCAAGATTCCTGGGTTATATTTGGTTTGGCTTGTGTTACACTAGGCCAAGAGGAAACCAAAGAGTATTGGCAGGCCATGGAGACTGTATTCAGTGTGTGTGTGTTCTGTGTGTGTGTGTGTGTGTGTGTGCTGTGTGTGTGTATGTGCGCGCACGTGCGTGCGCATTTTGTGCCAAAGGAACTCTAAAGCACTACTTATCAAAATGAGGTGGTAAGAATATTAAATCGGCAAATCCAGATGTCCCTGTACCTGGAAACATATGTGGAATGTCATACCTGGTTAAACATCCCCTTTTCTCAGAGAAGTCAGAGGGTTTTTTTTTTGTTTTTTTTTAAATATCACTCCTGAATTTCAGTAGAACTATCTAGGTGGCATGCATTTGCATTCTGGAACCAGCGATATGGATATGGAGCACAGGGTTTCATTTTTCAAGCCAAAGGGGCTACAAATCATTTCCTTATCAGTAAAATGTACATAAACTATTTCCATCAGCATTGCACAATGATTAAAGTAGTCTATAAATTCAATTTGTTTATTATTTATTCATTTATTTAATTTGTCACTTAATGTATAGTGCCTGACATCTAAACATTGTATACTTCTTAGCTATTATCAGTATAAAATGGTCATAACTATTGTTGGAGAGCTGTTACTATGGTTTAAAATATTAATTACACTTATAAAGCTAAGAAGTGCCCTCCTTTTCCTGGTGTTATAGCACACAATATTATTGCTAGATATTTTTCTCCAACATTGTGCTATACACCTATGTGACCACTGTATTCATTTTCCATCCTAACAAATTAGCACAAGCATAGTGGTTGAATTCACAAATTTATTACTGTGTGGGTGTGGTGGTTTGAGTCCTAGTGGACTAAAATCTTAAAATCAAGGCTTCCCCAACTTCATCTTGGAAGCTCGAGGAGAGAATCTTTTCTTTATCATTTCTAGGAGCTTCTAGGGGGCCACCTGCTTTCCTTGGTTTAGACTCCTTCCTCCATCTTTAAGGCCAGCAATTGGATCACTCCATTTTCAGCTTCCTTTATTATAGCATATTCTCTGACTCTCTGCCTCTCTCATTCCCTAACAAGGGATTGTTGGATTATATTGCGAGCCATCTGGGCCATCTGGGACACTCTCCTCATCTTCTTTTTTTTTTTTTTTTTTTTTTTTTTTTT